>CM066606.1:100755617-100830617 GCA_033816785.1 Picus viridis | reverse complement strand
CAGACCTCATGACTAGACCATGGCACCAAGTGCCACATCCAGTCCACTCTTGAACACCTCCAGGGATGATGACTCCACCACCTCCCCGGGCAGCCTGTTCCAATGATGAATGACTCTCTCGATGAAGAACTTTCTCCTCACCTCCAGCCTAAACTTCCCCTGGCGCAGCTTGAGACTGTGTCCCCTTGTTCTGGTGCTGGTTGCTTGAGAGAAGACACCAACCCCTTCCTGGCTACAACCACCTTTCAGGTACTTGTAGAGAGCAATGAGGTCTCCCCTGAGCCTCCTCTTCTCCAGGCTAAACAACCCCAGCTCCCTCAGCCTCTCCTCATAGGGCTTGTGCTCAAGGCCTCTCCCCACCATCGTTGCCCTTCTCTGGACACGTTCAAGTGTCTCAATGTCCTTCTTAAACTCAGGGGCCCAGAACTGGACACAGTACTCAAGGTGTGGCCTAACCAAAGCAGAGTACAGGGGCACAATGACCTCCCTGCTCCTGCTGGCCATACTATTCCTAATGCAGGCCAGGATGCCATTGGCCTTCTTGGCCACCTGGGCACACTGCTGGCTCATGTTCAGGCAGCTGTCAATCAGCACCCTCAGGTCCCTCTGTGTTTGGGAGCTCTCCAACCACTCCGACCCCAGCCTGTAGCTCTGCATGGGGTTGTTGTGGCCAAAGTGCAGCACCCGGCACTTGGACTTGTTGAATGCCATCCCATTGGACTCCGCTCATCTGTCCAGTCAGTCGAGTTTCCTCTGCAGAGCCCTTCCACCCTCTAACTGACTAACACCTGTTCCCAACTTGGTGTCATCTGCAAATTTGCTGATGACTGTCTCAATCCCCTCATCCAGATCATTAATGAAGATATTAAAGAGGATTGCAATCTGGATCTTTTTGATCTCACCCTGCTATCTGCTGCATTAAGACACACACATTTAAATGTCATTAAGAGTGCTCACAGCTGCAGTACCATTTTGCTGCATACAATTCTACAAGATCACTAGTGGCACAAATAAAAATGATTTCCCTCTCCTTAGAAGGCTTTATGAAATATCAAGAACTGAAATGAAATCATGAGTTAAAAACAAAACTAATTTTAAAAGTTCTGAGATTAATTACTATTTATATATATATTTAGTGTCGGTTTTATCTGTTTGATATTACTAATAATACACTGTAGTTATTACGTCAAATGTACCTGGTTGGTTCCAATCTATTTTAGGACAGAAAACATGAATAAAAGAGAGAAATAAGTGTAAAATACAATAAATCCTCCTAGTACAGGTGGCAGGAACCCATGCCATTACTTTGGTTTTTATTTGGTGGTAATACTATATAGAAAGCATCACATTAAAGCTAAACACAGGGCCTAATCTTGCAGGAACATTTTATAGCTGATCACCTCTCTTTGTCTAGACAGTGTTTTTTTTAATGGCTTTGAAAGTGATCCAATATCTAAATCATTTTTATGAAGCATGCTTGCCATATATACCTTACAACTTTTTGACAGACCTATAAAAAATTAAAGTCAATTAGTAACCCCAATAATTGCTCAGTAACCTTTAGCCTGTCATAAACCTGGATTTGCTTGCTTTAAGATGTGACTATACTTTTCTAGAGCTATAATGAACAATTTAATCAATGAAACTATTACATAAAACTAAAAAAGTCACTAAATTACTATGAATAGTTATTTATTATATGAATAAAATAAATGATTGTGTGAGAATAGTAAAATGAAGTAGTTAGGATTTTACCATGACTCTTAGTGATGGTCTGAGTTGCAAAAATACAGACTTTCAGAAATTTTTAATAGTTGTTGATTGAAGACAACTTAATGGGTGAAATATAAACCACAGAACTTGTTATCTCATATTTAGTGTCCTGATAGAGCTATGGTAAAACACTCTTCATCCCCTCTATAACATAGCCTGTATAAAGAGCAGCAGAACCAGGGGTTACAGTTCATTTTCAGTTACACATGTCCTCTGTCATCGATGATGCTGCTGCTTTTTATATTTTTTTTTCTTTTCTTAAAGCAAAGTGGACATAATTGAGACAAAACAGCTCTCCTGGTAGCAGCAGAGACTCAGGCATTCATCCTGTGTATGACTGACAGTGTGAATATGTCTTTGCTCCTAGGTACAGATTTGATGCTCACAACTGTTCATTTTTCTCATTTTCATCTGGGCAAGGTAGAAGCAGGTGCTGCTTTGTAAATTGACACCCTTGCCCACACATGTCTGTGTTTTTCTATTCCTGAAAGTGAGATATTTCTTTGACATTTTGCTACTTTCAGTTTGCTACTTTCTGTCTTTTTGAGGAGTGTATTTTCCAGCAATGACATGAAAACATAACTCTGCCTGTGATGGCCTTGCACATTTCAACCCCAGGGCTGGTTTTCACACTAATAGGTCACGTTCTCCCCTCCCTTTACATTTTCAGAAAAGACTCTGTTCCTTCCTTGACTACACTAAGTCTTCAATTCTCTGTCTCAGAGTGAGAATTAGTGATTTGAAAAGCTACATGATAGACTTGCAGATCACTTTCTAGCAAGGGCAGGTAGGGGTTTTACACCGCAACCCTTTGCAAAAGGACACCAGATTTGGGCAGAGGATCCAGTAATACCTCGTCTTCATGAAGCAGTTATGCTTTACAACTAGAGCAGAAAAAGCAAGATGGGAACAACAGCTAATAAAAAGAAATACCATAATGCTATACATTGTTCTGCCAAATAGGTTTTGTCAGCTTCTTTTGGCACAGAGTGTCTGAGACTGGTGTTAACACAGGGCAGAGTGCAATGAGGCTTTTTGCTGTTGTTGAGTTTGGACTTTTCTGCAATAGACATTCTCAATAGAGGTAATCCCAAATTGTCTTCTAGTGTGTCTCTCCATTTTCATTACTTCTTTTAAGAGATTTCTGAACTGAAAATCATCCTGCAACATGATTTTCAGCAGGACTTTCAAATAAGTTAACACATACCAAAACTTGAAAAGAGCAAAATCACTTGCTAGTGATAATTTTCTTTATGCACAGAATTACTTTGGTGATTGCTCATCAGGTACTAGCTTATAGCTTACTCCTTTAGTTTCTGCTTTCTGATAATTTCAGAGCTTTATTCTTGTTCAGACTAATGACCTACAAATGATATTGAGATTTTCTTCTTTCTCTTGTTTGTTTATTTTGGGGTTTTGTTTGTTTTGTTTTATGCTTGTTTGGTTCAGGTTTGGTGTTTAGTTTTGGTTGTTTTGTTTTGACATGAATTTGGGGTCCAGAGGTACCATCCTGGCCCTTCCTTACTGTAGTCAGAGGAGTATTTATAGTGGTTGCTGAAATGCAGCCACGATTTTGCATCTTTTTTTCTTTCCTATTAATTTTTCTGTCCTGCTTATGACTTGATGAATAATATATTCCATTACACTGTTGGCAGATAATAAAATGCACACTTTTTTTTCCCCCCTTACTATAAGATATTCAACACATAGATGACACTTAACCTATTAAAGTTAATAAAGGTTTATAGATCTTTCTGAAATATAAAGTGAATTTACTCCGGTCTGTTTCCTAAGCCCTGTATGAAACAGAAAAACATGAGAGTTTTCCTTCAATATTTCACAGATACATTTTTTTCAGTGTAGGAGTAATTGTCCAAAGAAAGAGTTCAGTTTGTGTCTGATCTTGTATTGTTGATAAACAGAAAGCTCAGTAGCTCAGAGATGGTGATACTAGGTATTTAAAATACATTTTAATAATGTAAATGAAAATATTTCATCATAGGTATATCAGTGTTTTATCTGGGATAGACTGAGAGGAAAATCCAGCAGATCAATGAAGACATTTCGACCTACTTATCTCTTGAATTTTCATCTAATTACTTTCTAAAATTATTTATCTTGGCTTTTATTTTATGCATCATCTCAGAGCAAATAAAGATTGAAAGAATTCTGATAGCCTCAAGCAAAAATAATTTTTCAATATTTAGGCCATCCTATGCCACAACGCTGACAATGCAGAAACACTAGAAACTGTTAATTTTCCAAGTCCTGGCTCAGAGTGGACTTTTGGAGTGTGAAGCTTCAGCATCTCATTCACATCCAGATGCACTGAAGCTCAGAATCTCATATTGAATTTTATCATTACTTCAAACTTTTCCTTCATCAGAATATTCCATTCAAATAGTTTTTAATTTACTTTTTCAACATTTCTTACAAAGTTATTACTCCAGCTACAACCACAATTAATTTGTGAGTGTTGTTCTAGTTTTGTGACAAAACCAAAAATAACAATAACAATTTTTAAAAAGTATTCTACCTGATAGTTAACTAAAAAAAGTATTTCCAGTGTTTCTGGTAATTCAAGCTTATGGAGGGCTGGCTGAACATGAAATCTCCTTCTTAAGAATACAGAAAGAAAAATTGGAAGTTAAAAGCAGGGTTTCCAGCTTGATTTCTGTTCTGTCCTATTCTAAGTATTGGCAAAGCTAGAAGAACTAGATATTCCTCACACTCTCCCATTAAAATATGTCATCTTTTCAAAAACAGCAGAATGGCACTGGATATGAAATTTGATGGAGTTTCACACCAAGGAAAGATATGCCCACTGGGAAATTCCAGTAACTTACTAAGTTGTGCTGCAAAATAGTAAGAAAGTGAAAGCATTTTTCAACATCTTTTTAGTCAAGGGTATGTTTCTACAGACTTCAGAGTAAGGTAATATTGCATTTGTCACTTATAGTCCTGAAAAGTCCTTTTAGAAGAGAAGTGATTTCCACCCCCATCCCCCCCCCCCCCCAATGTCTTCTAACAGCTATAGCTAGAATTAGTTTAAATATGAAATATGTTGGGGTTTTTGTATATTTTTACCTTGATCTTGTCAACACATGCAGTGAATTGCACAAAAAGGTAATAGTGTTTCACGAATGGTCTAAGAGAGAAAATAAATTCTATGCATCTGACTATTTGAAAAGATATATTGATACATCATAGACTTTTGATTGTGGTGAGGGAAGTCAGGAGTGCCACAATATTTCACGAATTTTAAAGTTCTGTGGGGCAGAATTTATTTAGCTTCTGCAGCACATGAAAAGAAACATTGCTTAACTTTTAGCCACACAGCTGAAGAGAAACCAAATCATAGAACACCACTCTTCACATTTATCTGGAATAATTTTGATATTTTTTTTTTTTCCTGAGTGCAGGACCCAAGAGATCTCCGTGGTTTCAGCCAGGTACAGTCTCTTTTGACACACCCCTCTTCATCACCTGTCAGAAATGTTCAGGAAACATTAAATGATTAAAATTTTCTCTCCTGTCATTGACAAACTCCCATGGTTCCACTGTCTCCACTCTCTCTGTGCAATTACCAGTGGTGTTAACTAAAAAGTGAATTAGATTCAGTATATTCAGAAGACAAGGATAAGGAATTTAGTTCATAACGACAGGGACCACCATTCTATTTTTCAACCCAATTCTGTTCAGACTTCTGATACCCTAAACCCCACAGGACGTGCTGAAATTCAACTGAAGCATCAGCATAATTACACCACATAATGTTGACATCTAGTCTTTCATTTCTCATCTAGAAGTGCAAATCAATGTTGCTGCAGTACTACAGTGATCTAAAACATGATTTCAGGCAGTCAGAATTTATCTTTAAATAAAGAACAGGTTACAGATAGGACCAACACAGTCCCTCGACTATGAAAGAAATATTCAAACATGAAAACAGAACTCTTTAATCTTCCCAGTGGAAATACATTTTTATCAAAACTTAAACCCAGAATCTGACACATTTACATTAAGCAGAAGTCTTACATGAGATAGAAAAACAGTATCATGAGCAGCACTAAGTGGGATTTGACTTTGGGGAAAAAGTAAAGCATCCTGTTTTGCAATCCTGATATTATAACTCTTTAGCCTTTCCCCACAACCATTGTATCACACAAAATCCCACAGATAACACAATATTCTTTATATTTCTTTTTAAAAATTTTGTTCAGCATCACTTGAGAGTAGTGTAGAATATATACCTCTGCCTCTGCCTTGAGCACTTATTTCCATAATATTAACTCAATTACTTAGAGCATCAAGGAATGTCCAATACATCGTTAATCCAAAGAGATTTTCCTTCTCTCTTGCTCCTAAACAGGATTCTGTATAGCCTGAAAACAAAAGATAAAAGGAATCTATTGCCTTTCCTTTTCCTATCTCCTGAACAGATTGGAATAAAGCAGATTCCCTAGGTCACAGGTAAAAGTTATGGTCAAATGTAGCATTGGAAAGATATGTTAAAACACACTTAAAAAACACATGGTAGAGTGGTAGAAAGTATCTGTGGCAGGTACAAATGCCCTGACAAACATAGAATGCCTGACAAACTTGCTAGGAGCTGATAAACATCTGCATGACGCCTCAAAGGCATTAACTATCACCTCTGGGCCTGGAAGATTTTTTGTTACTTGGAGGACTCAGCCTTACAACTGACTGAGAAGCTGACCCCAGTGTATCCTCAACAGGGTATAAAATGGAGTCCTGGTATGAAGACATTTGGAGTTGGTCTTCACTTAGCAAGCATCCTGGCAGTCACATTCTCAACCCTACTTTGGTGAGTGTGTGCAATTTGGGTACCTGTGGAGAGATTTTTCCTTTCTGACTATTACAGTGTGCTCCAAACCCCCTTCCCCATCTCCATCAGAGGAGGTTTGAATGGGGAAAGACAAAGGCACAAATTGCCTTCCAAGGTGCAAAATTGCCTTCCCCTTTTCTGCTAGGGCAGAGGTCTCTCACAAGGTATTTACCAGTGGGGAAAGTCCACTGGGTTTGGAAACTATGATTAAGCAGGGTGCAAAGCACCCAGTATACATGGGCCCTGGACACACTGTCTAGAAATGCCTTAAATAGAGAGACCAGAAAGCAGTTGGGGCTCTTGCCTTCATCCTGCTCTCTCCCATTTTCCACTCTCATCTTGGACTTGCTCTGCATTTGTGGTGAAATTGGAGAAACCAACACTCAGACCTGGCTTCTCCCCAGGCCTGCCTGCCCTGGGGTCCTGCTCCCTGCCTGCTGCTGGAGTGACCCCACCTGCATTTAAACTGCGGCTTTCTTGCACTGTTCAGACAGTGCTGTTTCTCACGAGTTTCCCCTTGTAGCAGCTGTGTCTAAGGACACTGATTCTGGTGGGTCAATTTCCTTTGGATTGTGACATGTTATCCACAAATTGGATTATAAAACCTGCAGTTCTGGAGCCTCCCACCAAAGAGAGACCTAGGGGCCAAGGCCAAATTCCTGCTCTGTCCTCTTGAGTACAACTTGGCATTCTCATCAGCTCTCCTTGAGGTTCCTGGCTTGCCTCTGATTTTTATAAGTGGGGTGAAGCTATTTTGTGGCTTAGCCTGTTCCATTTTCTGAATTCTCTAAGTTGGTAGAATTCATGACCAAATAGAACCTGTAAATAATTCAACATAATAATTCCGCTCGGCAGCAGCCCCTTCGGAACAGCACCGGGACCAGCGGCCACTTGGGCGGGCTTTCGCGCTTCTCCTCTTCGGGCTGCGGTGGCGGCTGGGCTCGCCACGCTTCCTGAACACGCAGCGAGTCTCGGCGCAGCCCTCTCTTCACGTGCGCTCGTGAGGCCAGCGCCTTCGGCGGCGGAATTTAAACAGGGACAGCGGCTCGCGCGGCTCCGCTCGGCGGCAGCCCCTTCTCTGGTACTCTCTGGTGCTCTCGCGCGCCGCCGCACTTTTTCTAAATTTGTGTCCAGTGGGTGGCGTGTCCAGGGGCAGCCACGGCCGTGGCCAGGGGCAGCATGGTTATAACGCGCAGCAAAATCTCCTTTAAAAAATCAGTGTCGACCCAGACTGAGGTAGAACACAAGCAGGTAGCTGTCCAGGTATCTGGCTGTAGTGAGTGCTGGGGCCTGGCTCTTGAGATGCAGGGTAGTGGGGCAACTCTTGCATTAGGTGTGAGCAGATTGGCTATCTGCTCGACCTTGTGGCCAGACTAAAGGATGAGGTTGCTAGTCTTAGAGATGTATGGGAATGTAGAAAAGAGATGAGCCACAGGAGGAAAGAGATGAACCCGAGTAAGCAGGCTCCACAGGCTCCCCAGCAGAGACTGGTTGTTCGAAAAGCAGAGGGGAATGGATACAGGTTCCTCTCAAAGGACACAAATTAAAACCTCCTTGCCTCCCCCCACCTCCCTCGCTGCCCTTGGAAAACAGGTATGGGGCGCTGGAGATCGAGGGTGAGGTGATACTGATGCCGGAGGACACACCATCTGGGGTCTTCCCTGAGGCTAAACAGCCTAAGGTTAAACAGCCTAAGGTTAAACAGCCTAAGGTAAAGCAGCCTAAGGTAAAGCAGCCTAAGGTTAAACAGCCTAAGGCAACGCAGCCTAAGGTTAAACAGCCTTCCCCTGGCATCAGGACTTGCTCCCTAAAAAAGAAAAGGAGGGTAATTGTTATTGGTGATTCCCTCCTGAGGGGAACAGAAGGTCCCATATGTAGGCCGGACCCATCTCATAGGGAAGTTGTTAGCCTAGCAGGAGTCCAAGCTGGAGATGTTACCAGAAGGCTGCCCAGTCTGGTACAGCCCTCTGATTATTATCCCTTATTGGTCATGCAGTTAGGGAATGATGATGTTGGTACCAGGCCTCCCAGGGCTATCAAAAATGACCTCAGGGCCCTGGGAGATCTGGTTGAGGGGTCAGGTGCACAAATAATTTTTACATCGATACCGTTAGTTGCAGGAGGGAACACAATAAGGAACAGGTCAGCCGCTGTAGTCAACAAGTGGCTTAGGGGCTGGTGCAGACGAATGAATTTTGGGTTTTTCGATCTTGGGGAACTTTCTACTGCACCAGGTCAGCTGGTAACAGATGGAGTACATCTGTCCCAGAGGAGGGGAAAGGTCACAATACACGAGAATGGCCTGTCCCCCAAAGGTAAAAAGATTCTGGGAAGGGAATTAGCAAGTCTCATTGACAGGGCTTTAAACTAGCTTCGAAGGAGGAAGGGTCGGAAACCAGTGCCCTCAGGCAGGAGTCTGGGGGTGATAAGCTAGAGCTAGAGGTGAAACCAGCAGCCCAGCTGCAGTGCATGTACACTAATGCACGAAGCATGGGTAACAAACAAGAGGAGCTGGAAGCCTTGTTGCAGCAAGAAAGTTATGATGTAGTTGCCATCACAGAGACGTGGTGGGACGACTCACATGACTGGAGCGCTGCAATTGACAGCTACAGGCTCTTCAGGAGAGACAGGCAAGGAAGAAGGGGTGGAGGGGTGGCCCTGTACATCAGGGAGGCACTGGATGCCGTTGAGATGGAGATCAGGGATGATCGGGTTGAGTGCTTGTGGGTGAGAATTAGAGGGAAGACCAGCAGGGCAGACATCCTGGTTGGAGTCTGTTATAGACCACCCAACCAGGAGGAGGATGTTGATGAGGCATTCTATAGGCAGCTTAAGGCTGTCTCAAGATCGCCTGACCTCGTTCTCATGGGTGACTTCAACCTGCCTGATATCTGCTGGGATCTCAACACAGCAGAGAGGAGGCAGTCTAGGAGGTTCTTAGAGTGCATGGAGAACAGCTTCTTATCCCAGGACATGCAGGAAGAAAATTAGGGAGGCAAAAGCCCATTTAGAACTTAGACTGGCCTCTGCTGTGAAGGACAACAAAAAGTCCTTCTATAAATACATCAATGGCAAGAAGAAGGGCAAGGACAACCTCCACTCCTTGGTTGACACGGAGGGGAACGTTGTAACAAAGGATGAAGAAAAGGCAGAGGTACTTAACACCTTCTTTGCCTCAATCTTCACTAGCAGGGCAGAACGTCTTCCAGACAGCTGGCCTGCAGAGCTGGCAGAAAGAGCCAGAGAGCTGCATAGTTTCCCGCTGCTCCGAGAGGAAGTTAGAGATCTACTGAGCCGCTTGGACCCCCACAAGGCCATGGGACGGGATGGGATCCATCCTAGGGTGCTGAGATTGCTGACAGATGAGCTGTCCAAGCCACTTTCCATCATTTTTCATCAGTCCTGGCTCACTGGAGTGGTCCCAGAAGACTGGAAGCTGGCCAACGTGGTGCCCATCCACAAGAAGGCCCAGTTGGGCGAGCCAGGGAATTATAGGCCTGTCAGCCTGACCTCAGTGCCAGGCAAGATTATGGAGCAGGACATCCTGAGTGCAATCACACAGCACTTCCATGATGGCCAAGGGATCAGGCCTAGCCATCATGGATTTAGGAAGGGCAGGTCCTGCCTGACCAACCTGATCTCCTTCTATGATCAGGTGACCCGCCTGGTGGATGTGGGGAGGCCTGTGGATGTGGTCTACCTGGACCTCAGCAAGGCCTTTGACACCATCCCCCACAGCAAACTCCTGGCCAAGCTGGCAGCCCATGGCTTGGACAGGATCAGGATGGCCGTCTCTGGCCTGGCCAGCTGAGACTAGCCTAGCAGTGGGGGGAAGAACGAGCCCTGGGGGTCGTGGGCCCACCCTCAGGTGGGAATGGGGTTCATCCGGGTGTGTTTTGGGGTTTCTTCTGTCACTGTTTCTGGTTTCTTTTGTGCACCTTCACTTTTTTCTATTTAAACTTTTCCATCACTTCTGCAATCCGTTTGTTGGAGTCGTCATTTTGCCCGTGGTGGGGAGGGGGCTACCTCAACCCACTACAAACCCCAAGCAGTGCTACAGGCTGGGGTCAGAGTGGCTGGAGAGTGGCCAGGCAGAGAGGGACCTGGAGGTGCTGATTGACAGCTGCCTAAACATGAGCCAGCAGTGTGCCCAGGTGGCCAAGAAGGCCAATGGCATCCTGGCTTGCATCAGGAACAGAGTGGCCAGCAGGAGCAGGGAGGTCATTCTGCCCCTGTACACTGCACTGGTTAGGCCACACCTTGAGTACTGTGTCCAGTTCTGGGCCCCTCAGTTTGAGAAGGATGTTGACTTGCTGGAGCGTGTCCAGAGAAGGGCAACAAAGCTGGTGAGGGGTTTGGAACACAAGCCCTATGAGGAAAGGCTGAGGGAGCTGGGGTTGCTTAGCCTGGAGAAGAGGAGACTGAGGGGTGACCTTCTTGCTCTCTACAACTACCTGAAGGGAGGTTGTAGCCAGGCAGAGGTTGGCCTCTTCTCCCAGGCAGCCAGCACCAGAACAAGAGGACACAGTCTCAGGCTGCGCCAGGGCAGGTTTAGGCTGGATGTTAGGAGGAAGTTCTACACGGAGAGAGTGATTGCCCATTGGAATCGGCTACCCGTGGAGGTGGTGGAGTCACCTTCACAGGAGGTGTTCAGGAGAAGACTTGATGGGGTGCTTGGCTGTATGGTCTAGTTGTTGGGTGGGTTGGATTGGTTGATGGGTTGGACGCGATGATCTTGAAGGTCTCTTCCAACCTGGTGTATTGTATTGTATTATTGTATTGTATAGTTTATACATAATTTTGAGGCAGGGATTTGGGGAAGAACAAAGACTATATTTTTGTAACTCCCACCTCATTAATTTAAACCCAGTCAAATCACTGAGTGAGTGAGTGAGTGAGTGAGTGAGTGAGTGAGTGAGTGAGTGAACATTTTGCTCCATCTCTGTCTAGAGAGTTTAATTGTTGGTTTAGCAGTATTGTCTGGACAGATAGGCAGAGTCCAATATGATGACATTCAACAAATACAATTGCCGGGTGCTGCACTTTGCCCACAGCAACCCCATGCAGAGCTACAGGCTGGGGTCAGAGTGGCTGGAGAGCTGGCAAACAGAGAGGGACCTGGAGGTGCTGATTGACAGCTGCCTAAACATGAGCCAGCAGTGTGCCCAGGTGGCCAAGAAAGCCAATGGCATCCTGGCCTGCATTAGGAATAGTGTGGCCAGCAGGAGCAGGGAAGTCATTGTGCCCCTGTACTCAGCACTGGTTAGGCCACACCTTGAGTACTGTGTCCAGTTCTGGGCCCCTCAGTTTGGGAAGGACATTGAGGCACTTGAACGTGTCCAGAGAAGGGCAACAAGGCTGGGGAGAGGTTTGGAGCACAAGCTCTATGAGGAGAGACTGAGGGAGCTGGCATTGTTTAGCCTGGAGAAGAGGAGGCTCAGGGGAGACCTCATTGCTCTCTACAAGTACCTGAAGGGTGGTTGTAGCCAGGAAGGGGTTGGTGTCTTCTCTCAAGCAACCAGCACCAGAACAAGAGGATACAATCTCAAGCTGCACCAGGTTAAATTTAGGCTGGAGGTTAGGAGAAAGTTCTTCACTGAGAGAGCCATTCATCATTGGAATGGGCTGCCCGGGAAGGTGGTGAAGTCATCATCCCTGGAGGTGTTCAAGAGGGGACTGGACGCGGCACTTGGTGCCGTGGTCTAGTCATGGTGTCTGTGGTGACAGGTTGGACTTGATGATCTTTGAGGTCTCTTCCAACCTTGGCGATAGTGTGATATATATACCCCACTGACATCTTGTGCTGGGGTACACCTATACTGGGGGTTGGTGGGGGCATTGAGGGGGTGGCGGGAAGGGAGGATTGCAAGAGCCCTGCTTCCCCCAGGGGACAAAAGAAACCTGATCCAGGTGAACTTGCTGGGACAAGGGGTCCCCCGGATCTAAGTTGGTCTGTTCCACTCCCCCTTCCTGTCCAGCAAGACTATAAAGGGGAGGGCATGGCAGCCATCTGCCTCTTTGCTTTGCCTTGCCTGTTCTAAGGGGCCCACAGCTGCTGCTGGCCTCCTGGTTCTTCCATGTGGCCAGGCCTGATCTTCTCCCTGCCACATCCATGCTTCCCTAAAGCACTGAAATCCACATACATCAATGGAGATACAAGGTAATCCACATTTGATTTTGTATATTCTCCTATTCATCCTTATTCCTTACCCTTGCAAACCCTTCCTGCTACTGCTATATATATATATATATTTAAAAAAAAAAAAAAAATAAAATTACTTCTCCAACTTGCAAGCTGACTCCAAATTATTGTTTGGTAGATTTACCTCCTTCCCTTTTTTCCTACCCCCCTCCCCCATTCTTCCTCCCTCTTCCCCTTTTCTTTCCTCTCCTCTTCCTTATTGGGAAAAAGGAAGGGGGAGCAGGGAGGAATTCTCCGTTTGCTAAAATCTGAGCTCTCAAATTCCCATTAAGGCTCAAACCACACCACATATTGTAGTGGGTTGAGGGAGCCCCCCCCCCCCCCCCGCCCCGGGCAAAATAACAACTCTGACAAATGGATTGCAAAAGTGATGGAAAAGTTTAAATAGAAAAGGGTGAGTGTGCACAGAGAACCAGAAACAGTGACAGAAGAAACCCCAAAACAGACCCAGAAGCATCCCATCCTCACCTGAGGGTGGGCCCAAGACCCCCAGGGTTTGTTCTTCTCCCCCCACTGCTAGGCTAGTCTCGGCTGGCCAGGCCTGAGACTGCCCATCCCCTGGGGCCTTGGGCCTAGCCAGGCCCAAGGCTGGGAGATGTCTCCTCCAGTTACCGGGTGCTGGCGAGGGAAGAAAGAGGCAGTGCCAGATCCAGCGCTAGCTTTTATAGCAGTGCAGGGGATTGTGGTAGGAGATACCTGGTTTCCTGTGTCCACCCACTGGGCTGGACTTCTGGACACAGGAAGTACACCATGCAGCAGAGGGCACCCAGCCCAAAACACCACACATATGAACCTATAATTTTATTATGTCAGAAGGAGTGCAGAGTAATTGCAATAAATCCACAGTTATCAGGTGGGTTTTGCTGTTTTGTGGGTGACTCCATGATGGTGTCATCTAGACAAAATCACCTGACTTACTTGAGACTTTTGCTTAGATTTTATGGAGTACAAAAGATGATCATGTTACCTATGAAGAAGAGTAGAATTTATATAGTCCATATCAAAAAAAAAAAAAAAAAAGAAGAAAAGAATTTCAAAAAGAACTCAAAAGAACTCTCTTAGAGTAACTTAGAAGATTGTGAGTAGAGGAATTTTTTCTTTCTAGAATTGGGTTTATTTTGGGTATCAAAGGTTTTAGTTTTTTTTAGAAGCCTGAAAATATAGACATATTCATACATGGAAAGACAGGTATTGCTGAATTTTAGAGATATTTTATTAAGATACCTTCATTAATTATAATAGAGATAAGCAAATTAACTGGGTAAAATACTGATAGTCATTCCTCAGAGTTCATCAAGTCCAACCTATCACCCAGCACCTCATGACTAATTAAACCATGGCTTCACGTGCCTTCACTGTGTCTTCTTGTTCTGGTGCTGGTTGTCTGGGAGAAGAGACCAGCCCCCACCTGGATACAACCTCCCTTCAGGTAGTTGTAGAGAGCAATAAGGTCACCCCTCAGTCTCCTCTTCTCCAGGCTAAGCAACCCCAGCTCCCTCAGTCTCTCCTCATAGGGCTTGTGCTCCAAACCTCTCCCCAGCCTTCTTGCCCTTCTCTGGACACATTCAAATGTCTCAGCATCTTTATTAAACTGAGGGGCCCAGAACTGGACACAGTACTCAAGGTGCGGCCTAACCAGTGCTGAGTACAGGGGCAGAATGACCTCCCTGCTCCTGCTGGCCACACCATTCCTAATGTAGGCCAGGATGCCATTTGCCTTCTTGAACACCTGGGCATACTGCTTGCTCATGTTCAGCTGGCTGTCAACCAGTACCTCCAGGTCCCTTTCTGCCTGGCTGCTCTCCAGCCACTCTGAACCTAGCCTGTAGCACTACATGGGGTTATTGTGACCAAAGTGCAGCACCCAGCACTTGGTCTTGTTAAATGACATCATTTCACTGGACTCTGCCCATCTGTCCAGCCTGCCAAGGTCCCTCTGGAGAGCCCTTCTACCCTCTAACAGGTCAACACCAGCTCCCAACTTGGTATCATCTGCAAATTTACTAATGGTAGACTCAATCCCTTAGTCCAGATCATCAATAAAGATATTGAATAGGATTTGGCCCAGCACTGATATATTGAAAGCCTTAAATGAATGCAATTGATGATAATATTTATTGTGATGAAGACAGTTTCATTGGATTTGAAAAGTAAAAACCTTAAGCTATTTCTGATTGAATTTATTCTTACTTTTTGGAAAAAAAAAAAAAAAATTTCTTAAAGTTGTGCCTTATGGTCAACGGTTAGGGTGTCAATTTAATCTAAAAGATGTTTCTAATTTGAGAGAAAACTTAACAGCTTTTGCAGAGCAAGAGCAGAAGGAAAAATCTACTTTTTAAGACAAGCTTGAGATTTTTAAGCACATTTCTTAAGGTCAATAAATCAAAAAGTAAAAGATGAACTGGATGGTCCAGAAAAAATAAATCTTCTAGGCCTCTACACTTAGTGTTTTAAGTGCTAAATCATAAGCAATGAAGTAGCTTTTGTAGGAATACCAGATACTAAAAGCTTATTACTACAGAACATTAAAGAAATTCATTGCTCTTATTTTGCAGTCTTTCAGATCCTCACCTTTTTTCTTGTTATCAATAAATGAAAAATCTAAAGCAACTATCACAAGTTGGGGTGGCACTTTTAAGAAACATTTAAAAATACAATATAAAATTGGATGAGTGATATCCAGAAAACAAAATTCTGAAGCAAATTTGGGTGGTTGAAAGATCAGGAAGCTTAATTTCATTAGAAAGGAGAGGAATATAAATTTAAGGGATGGCTTGACAAAGTAGGCAAGCACTTAATTTAGAAATGTTAATTTGTAAGTTCTTTGTCTTTTGTATGTTGATATTCCTCATCAAATTATATTAAAAAAAACCTAGTTCTCCTTTAAATTATGACATTTGCAATTAATAATGTAATATATTTAACTGTGAAACACATTTCTTTTTAGCTGCTGAAGTTTCCAAAACGATTCTCATTTGTTGTTGGCTTTTTGTTGAGATTTCACAGTTTAGTGGATGTTAATTAAATATGAGACTAAGATGAAGGAATAGTTCAGCGAACACTACTTTCAGTCATAATTTTCACTTCTTTTGGTTGAGGTACCTGAAAAACTAGGCAGTTGGTGGAGTTAGCATTCACAGAAAAAAAAGCAGTTAAGGACAAAAATGTCTCCACTGCATTTTCTCTATTGGCAAGGCCTCATTTTGGCAATTCATCATTGGAACATTCAGTAGATTTCACAGGCAAAGATGGGAAATTTGGAAGAGAAGGTACAGTTCAAGGGCAGGCAAATAAAACTTCAAATAACCTCATCAGGAAGTGCTGAAGACATATATACTTGATCAGTGACTTTGAATGCATACATTTGTAGGAACACCTGTAGTTTTTCCTCCAGTGAATGACAAATAATTAGGACTGCTCACTGAAAAATATGTTAAATGACAGTAACATAAAGAATAATGTTACATGATGGTTTTCTTTACATTACAGAGATTGCACAGAGAAAGTAAAGTACATGAAGCATTAGAAACGTAATGGTTTTTAGCATGTGTTGTGAAAATATGGAAGCTGTACACAATGTATTGGCTGTCAATAATGGAAGAAAATAATTGATTCATAATTCTGTAGCTTAGAATAACTGCTGCAGAAAGGTATATTCCCTATCATCTTAAAAGCAAGAGTAATTTGAAATTCCCTAAACCTGAAAACTGCTGAAATGCAATCAGTCAGAGTGATTCTTACAGTAAACATGAAGCAATCTTGGGTAAGACTACAACCATACTCCCTGGAAAATCAACTGAACATATTTTCCAAGTAAGGCAATATTTTTCTTTGACAAGACACTTTACACTGTCTACTTATATTGTCTTTTTTCTCAAGTCTGCTCCAATTTAGAGAGAAAACAAACTTTATCTGGTAATGCAGAAAGGAAAATAAAAACACAACAAACTTGTAGATTTCATTTTCTTGTTTATTTCAGCCTGTTGTTTTAGAAAACTAGCACAATACTTCACAGAAATGTTCCAAATGATCTTATAATTATATGCTGAATACATAGTACTATGACTATACCTTTAATTAATTTGCATCTAAACCAAAGGTCTGCCATGTGTTGCTATTGAAATTAAAATGAAGGTTATCATATATCCTCCCCAGACTGACATTAAATTGTGTGTGAATTCATTTTTGAAGGTCATAAGCAAACCTGCACATTGAGAATAAATAAATTAATCATATCACACTTTCTTTTATATAGCAGTATAAATATATCAGATGGAAAATCCTTAGTCTTCCTGCTACTTATAGAAACTACTAGACTCTGCTATACCAAAATTCCTGCCATATGCCAATTAAAAAATTCAGTTGTCTTTTATTAACATTTTCTTCTTTAAACTGCCTACATGATTCAGTCTAATGCACAAAATAGAGGATTCTTAAATTAAGTCCAGAGGCTTAGTACTGAGCAAGAGCAGAGGCAATTTTAGCCTGGCTTATTCTTCATATCTGTTCAATTAACCTCTCAGAGCTTCAGAACAAAAGTCAGCATGACAGGGGTCATTTGAATTGAACAAATGCCATCTAACTGTCAAAGTATCGACTTACATCAGCCACTCCAAGCCAAGACCAGGGTTCTGAAAGAGATGGATAAACTATGAGGTATGAAAGTTAATGGTTGGTATGCCACAAACCTTACTGAAGGAATTTTAGTGTTTGACAATTTTTTTCAGCTCGTCCAAAGTTATAACTTAATATGCTCAATGTCACTTGCAAAATACGTATTTCTCCATCAGTATCTTGTTCTACTGACTGACATCAGTAGTTCCTAACTGAACAGAATACCCCTTGTTTCATGTTCAAGGAATCAGCGTGTACCAGTCACCAAACAATGACATCCAGAAATGGCTTTGTGATTTTTTTTCTATTCACCAGTCTTGCCCCTGCACCATTTCACCCTAAATCAAAAAAGGGCTTTTCAGCAGAAGTCAGGTGAATCAGGTGTTTTGAATGTCAGAATGTGACATTTCTCGTCATCTTAGAATCATAGAATTAATAAGGTTGGAAAAGACCTCAGAGATCATCAAGTCCAACCTCTCTTCTTACAGAGGAGAAGGGGGTGAAATGTAGACTTTTTTTCACATACATATATAGTCATAAAAAATATTTTTGATGTACCAGAAATCAAAGGTGAGGCTCACATTAAGTTAAAGGGGACAAGAATTTCAGATTTTCCATTTGACCATTTAAGATTCTGGAAGTGGTACCTTATTTTATGCGATGTCTCCAAAATTCTTGTGTCTGACACCAAATATATATGAAATGCTCTAGACTCTTTAGCTTCTTGGAGACTTTTTGCTAGTAATGAGACATGGGAATAACACAAACTGTAAAGGGCCACCTCCAAATTCCATCTCCAGTAAGCCCTGTAGTATCAGTGCTCTTCATCAAGAAACTATCAAGAAAATCAATAATGGGCTCATTACCATTGTGTGAGATTGAAAACGAGATTATATAGATTTAACAAACTATTTAACTTTTCTCCTCATTTTTCTCATAATGCTTTGTCTAAAACAAAAGCCTATGTATTTTTATTTAAAAATTAAAATCTAATTAACCTTGCCCTAGACAGGAAGCAGTATGAGCAGAATTCACCAGAGGGGAAAGAAAACTGTGGGCTGAATGTGGGTGACCTCATTGTGGCCTTCCAGTATCTGAAGGGGGCCTACAGGAAGGCTGGGGAGGGACTTCTCAGGATCTCAGGTAGTGATAGGACTAGGGGGAACGGAATGAAGCTGGAAATGGGGAGATTCAGGCTGGATGTGAGGAAGAAGTTCTTCACCATGAGAGTGGTGAAGCCCTGGAATGGGTTATCCAGGGAGGTGGTTGAGGCCCGGTCCCTGGAGGTGTTTAAGACCAGGCTGGACGAGGCTCTGACCAGCGTGATCTAGTGTAGGGTGTCCCTGCCCATGGCAGGGGGGTTGGAACTAGATGATCCTTGTGGTCCCTTCCAACCCTGACTGATTCTATGATTCTATGATTCTATGAAGTGAGCAGGGACAGTCACCTTCAGGAAAAAGGGGACAGTCCCACAGGATCTAAGCAAGAAGAGTGGGGCAGTTTTAGCAATGATAAACAGGTTCAGCCATTAGTTCAAATCACCAGACAAATCCACAGAAATAAGCAAGGCCAGGTCAAGCCAATGCAAGTCAGCATTTGAGAAGGGTCAGCTAGTCTCTATGACCACCAGACAAATACCCAGCAAGACCAAGGTTAAACCAGATATTGAATTCCACAGTTAGGATGAGTGTCAGTGATCACAAAGCCATTCTATAGTTCTTTTTCACACAGCTTTTTCACAGTACTCATAACCAATGTTTCATGGCTGTACCTCAGGTGGAGGAACACAAATGCCTAAAGCAAGTGCTGCCTGGGCCACAAGAGTTGCCAACATTCCCTCAGGGCATGTAATTTACTAGCTGTATATGGGTAAAGTTCACTTGGAGTGACAAAGGGCTTTTCACTATTGAAATTTGCTTTTCTTTCTAGTCCATGTGAAGATGATTTAGAACAAAGGGCTTAAAATTTTATTTTTACAAGGTTTTGATACTGTTAGGTGCTTTATATGTTTCTCAGGCTGGGCAACCATATTGAGGCATACAGAAATATCTGTTACTTTGGTTTCTCTTTGTTTGTAACCTGTCATATAATATAATTGGTAAAAATTCCATCACTTTTAAGCTCTGGCAGCGAATTCATGAAACTACAATTACAGACACCTTTGATAATGATATTTTATGTATTCACGATTAGCAACACAAGAATTCTGACTAAGGAATTTTGAATGTAAAAAAATAATAATGTAATGAACTTCTGGGTTCATGTAAAGGTTATCCTGTCTTAAATCACTTCTATTTTTATGTGTCTTTCTGAAGTATTGAAGGAGTTGAAATTTAATTAAAGATGAAAGAAAAAAATTCATTTTCCATTTGAAACTTCAGAAAACTTGAACTGTCTATCCAGAGCTTCTCTAAATGCCTTTGAAGTGGAAATTCAGCAACAGCTTCCATAACAAAATAACCAAAAAAATTTTTTGCACAGAGGATCCTAATATGCTGACGATGCAGGAAATAACATCCCAAATCTTTGTTCTGGAGTTCTGAAGAAAACTCGGAACTACAGATAAAGCTACAGATGCTACTACTACTAAGTTTCAGGAAAATGTTGATGTGGTTAGTTTTTGGGGTTGATTCAATTTTGGTTTTCTAAAAATGTCAGATCATTTTGACATTGCAGCTGGTTAAAGGTTTCTCTGTAATTTAACAGATAAAATTCCAGCAGGAAGAGTTTCCTGCTTCCAGATGGATGGTGTTAGACTGCAGCTACTTGGAGCAGTTGGTGCTTAGCTAAAACTTCAATAAAATGTCAATGCTGATTCAAAATATGTCTGCAATAATACTGATACATTTACTGATAGCAAATTATGACTATTTTGACTGAAGGTACACTTAAAATGACCACACAAGTATCTTAGAGTATCAATAAAATTTGAAAGTGTATTTTTATTATATACTATTTTATTATATAATATTTTATTATATACTATCACAGTATCACAGTATCACTAAGGTTGGAAGAGACCTCAAAGATTATCGAGTCCAACCTGTCACCACAGACCCCATGACTAGACCATGGCACCAAGTGCCACGTCCAATCCTTTTGGACATGGCCAAATGCCTACTCTTTTATTATATACTGTTTGCTATTAAAAAGAAATAAATGTAGAGTAAACAATGCTTATTAGAAGGAGAAGTGCTGAGACTACTTGAGGAATTCTGACACTGAACCCCAGAATCCATTTTTCTTGACCTTATGTAACTCTAACATCTAGGAATTTAACTTACACCTTTCCACTTAAGTGAAAAGTGATTGCTTCTGTGTTAAGATAAATGTTGTCTTCATGCCTTCTGATTTTGAGAATACCATTGCTTCCTATGTGTAGTTGTAGAAATAGTTTCTATTGTGCAAGTACTGAAAATCAAAGGGATAAGGCTTGTTTAGAAAATTATACTAATGTTCAAAAAGTACAGAGAAAATGCAGCAGTGTGTCATAGCATAGCACACAATGCACATGAAAGCAGGAAAACACTAAAAATTCCTTTGATTTCAAATTGTCTTTAATTAATCTGGAGAGTAAATGCAGGGTCACTTATAAGATAAAATATTACTAGATATTTTGGCCCTTTCTTTACAGAAGCAGCATAGAAACCCCTGAGGAGATATCTGTTAACATACAGTACTCCATCTGTGTAAACAGGCAAACAGAGATTGAGAGTGTAGCATTTAATTACTGAAGGAGGGGGATCAAATAAAAGGATTAGCATCCAGGGAAGGGGAAAAAAAAAAAAAAGGCAGCATATTTAAACAGTGAGAACTTGCTGCAAAGAGAAATGCAAACTCTATCATTAGGAAAGCTTTATTCACAGACATAATGATTCCCAATATTGTTTATTTCCACCTTGTTTAGAATTCAGGTACATGTGCCAAGATTTTCAAGAGCAAGGATCACTGTCTGGATGTTGTTATGAGTCCTAATGCCAGGTAAATGAGCCCAGCACTCTATGAACAGTGCAAACAGATCTGGGACTGCAAAGTGTGGTTTCCTTCAATTCCAATTTGGCTTGCTTAGGATATTCCTATTAATTAAAATCCATATTGATGGATTTGCTTAATCAAGCAGATGAGTCTATAAATTAGTTTTGTACTCACTCTCCTATATTTTTCATACTCCCTTTGTTTTTCTTTCCTTCCCCCTCTCCTGTAAATCACCGCTTTCAAAACATGGCCTTGAAATTCTGTAAGCTTTGCCACTGACACCATACAGGAACCACTGGGAGAACTACAAGGTATTGATTAAGCAAGATTCATGGCCATAACCTGAGGCAAACTCTGTGCTTGTGTTTGAAAGCACGACTTCAAATTTTGCAGGCGAACCTGGCATTGAACCTGTTAAGTAGACTATTGCGGATGAGAGCAGATGATGGAAATGCTCTCCCGAGAAACAGTTGGCTGTTTGAACTTCCAAACAAGCCACATGGTGCTTGCTGGATTTAGCATATAAGACATTTTTTTTCCCTGCTCCATAGCAGGCACCCTTCAATGAAAGCTAAAACAAAACCAGTTTAAGGTCTGTGCTTGAAACTGAATGTTTCATTAAAAAGTATTTCTGCAGAATCATGGGAAATTCACTCTGTTGCCAAGACTCAAGCAAATACAGCAAGGCAGAAGGTAACACTCAGGATGGAAAAATGAGATTGGACGTATGTGCAAGCACACGTTTCATTTTATTTGATTTTCTGTTATGGGTACCTGCAGCATGGGAATGCTGTAAAAAAGGTGAGAAAGAGCAGCATCAGCAGAGGAACAGAAGAACAAGGAAGGATAGATTTTCCAAAGTGATTGCTAATTTTAGACTTGAGTAAAAGACAGACTCTTTCTACTTGCTTCTGTGTATTTGTACTTTCACAACAGTACTATATTAGTTATTTGCTTGCTTGATTTATTCTCCTACAAATACAGAAGCTATTGCAAAATCAATAAGAAAGATTTAAGTAGCTACAGAAGTCTACAAAATATAGGGTAACACCAAAAGGAAGAAAAAAGAAAAGAAAAGAAAAGAAAAGAAAAGAAAAGAAAAGAAAAGAAAAGAAAAGAAAAGAAAAGAAAAGAAAAGAAAAGAAAAGAAAAGAAAAGAAAAGAAAAGAAAAGAAAAGAAAAGAAAAGAAAAGAAAAGAAAAGAAAAGAAAAGAAAAGAAAAGAAAAGTAAAATAAAGGAGGCTATCTAGTAAACATTAGATTAATAGTTTCTGTATCTGCAGTGCATCACTTTACAATTCAATAGCCATAATTTTGTTATAAAAGCACAGAACAGTAGAGGCACAGAGTTTCCATATAAGATTCAAATTAACATCGTTGCATCAAATGGTAAACAGGATCATAGTACAACAAAGCTGCTGACATCCTGCTTGTTATTTATTGTGCTGCTGATTTTTCAACACAGTCTCAGGGTTATTTTTACCTCCTGTTATAACAGTGAACTAAACCCCTGTTCTTACTCAGAACTCTCTTCTAAAATGGAAAAAGGCAGATAAAACATACAATAAAATAGCTTGCTCCTGTGTAAAACATTTGTCCCCCCAAGATAAAATTCCTGTCCATATGAGATTCGAGAACATTCAGAAAACACAAACACTTTACTTTACTTACCTAACTCTACTTTACTTTACTTACCTAACACTTTACTTACCTAACACCAAAGTTTCACAGTTTGCTGATTTGTAATTCCTTGACAGAGGACAATTTTAACTGTTCTTTAAGGATGGGTATTTTGTGTCACTTTTTAGCAAGTTAAGGGCCTCCTACATAAGGAAACTGCTGGAGAAATCAATTGGCAGGTTTTGTTGAACCTGAAAAATCATCCCACACTCAAAATACATTTTCTCTCAGAGAGGAAGAATGTTTCTAAGGAAAAACTGAGGAAAAAAATCTATAGGAAAAGGGTATGGACCTGCTAAGATAGTGCTACCTGTTTTAGGAAGTGAGCATTTGATGGCTTGAAATACAGAGGAGCAGTTGTGGAAAAGAATGTTCATGGTACTTTAGAACTATGAAAACCTATGTACAGTTTCTGTAATACTTCACAGAATCTCAGAATTGTGAGGGTTGGAAGGGACCCTGAGGATCATCTAGTTTCAACACCCCTGTCACGGGCAAGGACACCTCCACTAGACCAGGTTGCCCAGAGCCACATCTTTCCTGGCGTTAGAACCCTCCAGGGATGAGGCTTCCACCACCTTCCGGGGCAGCTTGTTCCAGTCTCTCACCACCCTTACAGTGAAGATATGATTCCAGTCTAATTGTTCCACGGAATAATATTCCAGTCTAATTGGCCATGGAATAAAAATCTTGTCTGTGCAATCTGAATGTGCAATCTGAATGTGTACACCTTTGCTTTCCTAGTTTGCTCTTACTATTTAATACAATACAATATACAATACAATACAATTTCCATGGGAAAAAAAAAAAAAAAAAGAATTAAAAATCATTACCATTTTCTGCTTACCTGAAGAAGGGATATACCTAACTTCTGTTTTTTTCTCTGTTTCCTTTCCCCATCCTGAGTGAGAATGCTGAACTATGCTAAGGCAGAGGAAAACACGAGAGGTAGCTGGCAAGATACATTATGGGTTTGTCAGTCATGTTCTACAACACACAATTCTCTATAGTGTAGATTAGATAAATGCCTTGAATGGACACATAGTTCAAATTGCTTGTTCTTAGCTACAATGCATTGGTCAAAGGATATGCTCTCTGTGTGTTGTGTTCATACATACTGAGAAAGGTCTGTTGGAACCTGCAAAACTCTGCTTCTTCTTTGCCCTAAAACAGGAGAAGGCAGAATGATCGCTAAAGACTCTCACATTAAAAAAATTAAAAGACAAATTAAAGTGAAGAGGCAGTTTCAAATTATTTGCAAAATAAGGGTAGGGATGGGGGCTATAGTTAAATTTTCTCTACAGCTATATGTAGCAAAGCTCCTTTGCAGAACTGGCACTGCTGCACAGACGGTAGTGTGTTCTGTGCAATCTATCAGGTAAGAGGTTCTGCAATCATAGCTTGAATAAACACAATAACAAAACTATACTTAGCATAAAAATATTAATATTTGACAGCAATTGAGAGCTGAGAGGCAACTGCATCAGCACCGGCTAGCTCCATGCTGTGCTGAGATCTTCAGAAAGGAAACGAGGGCTCCGGGAGACAGCGAAGACTGAGGGAGAGAGAGGTGAAGAGGCGACCCGGCACAACTCGGAGACTCTCGCGAGGGTGCCTGAGAGGGCGATGTGGCCGGGGGCATTCCCGGAGAAGCCGCGGGAGATTTAACCCCGGCGGCACCAGCAGACTGCGAGCTGCGAGGCAGCAGCCTCCTTGTCCTTGAAACCAGCGAGTGGGGCAAGAGAGGGAGGGGGTTTGGTCAGATAGCTGGAAACGCCTGGCCATTGGTACAGGCAGGCTAACAGGCACAGGGAGAGCAAATAGACACTGAGTGTGCCCCAGGAGCTCCTTTTGACTCAGCTCAGTAGTTGGCACGAGCAGGGCATGTGTTCAGGACACAAGGTGCTTCAGTTTTACTGAAGACATGATGGTGGCTACTCAGAGGAGGATGACTGTGCTCTCTGCACCCACCAAAGTGGATATTGGCATCCAGGCCATAGACTGTGAGGAATGCCTCAGCCTTTCACTGGCAACAGGGAGCAACACTGACTATGGTTGGGTGTGCTGTGAGCACGTTTTTGACCTGCTCAGCCAGCTGGCACAGCTCCAGGATGAAGTGATGGAGCTCAGGGAAGAGGTGAATAGGTTAAGAAGCACCAGGGAGAGTGAGAGGGAAATTGATTATTTCCACAAAATGATCTTTACAAATACAGAAGAGGAGTTGACTCTTAGTGGAGCAGAGGATTGGATAGCCTCTCATCAGCAAGCCCCCAGCCCTCCTGCAGTAATTCACATGTGCAGGGTCAATGGGAACAGGTTACTGTCTGATGAAGCAAATGATACAGCTGTGCTCCTTTAAGAAGCACACCACCCACAGTGCCCTTGCAGAACAGATAGGAGGCTCTGCAGGAAGAACTTGTTTCAAGCAAGGACAAGGGCTCATGAAGGCCAAAAGTGCCACCAACACAACCTGGCTCAGGCCAGCCATAAAAACTGACCCTGAAAAGAAAAATCATAGGGTCATTGTTGTAGGTGACTCCCTGCTGAGGGGACTAGGGGGTCTAATATGCAGACCACACCCTCTTCATAAAGAGGTCTGCTGTCTCCCTAGTGCCTGGGTAAAGGATGTCATAGGCAAACTTCCCACCCTTGTGAGTCCTTCAGACTACTATCCACTTCTGTTTTTTCAAGTGGGTAGTGGTGATGCAGCAGTGAGAGGCTCACAATCAGACAAAAGAGACTACAGGACCTTGGAGCAACTGCTAAAGGGATCAGGAGCTCAAGTTGTGTTCTCCAGCTCTCTGACATTGGTGATGGATGAGGGAAGATTTAGGAAGAGCCAGGAGGTCAATTCATGGCTCTGGGACTGGTGTCATCAACAGGGGTTTGGATTTTGTGATCACAGTTCAGTTTACAGGGCACCAGAGCTGCAAGCAACCAATGGGATGCACCTGTCCCAGAGGGGGAAAAGGATTGTAGGGCAGAAGTTGGCAGGGCTCATTGATAGGGCTATGCTAGACTTTGTTCTCACCAACAGGGAAGAGCTGGAGACCGATGTGAGGTTCAGAGATAACCTTGGCTGCAGTGACTATGAAGCAATAGAATTTTAGATCCTCAGGACAACTAGGACGATGTATCCCAAGCTTATAATCCTGGACTTTAGGTATGCAGGCTTTGATCATGGCTATACCAAGGGAAATCCTGCCTGACAAACCTGATGGCCTTCTATGACAAGGTCACAACATTAATAGATGAAGGCAGAACAGCTGACATAATTTACCTGGACCTGAGCAAAGCCTTCAGCACTGTCCCACACTATATCCTGGTCTCCAAGCTGGTGCAGTATGGGTTTGATGGATGGACCATTCAGTGGATAAAGAACTGTCATGACAACTGCACCCAACGAGTGGCTGTCAATGGGTCCATGTCCAAGTAGAGGGCAGTGGCAAGTGGAGTCCCTTAGGGATCAGTACTGGGACCAGTCTTGTTTGACATCTTTGGTGGCAATATGGTCAATGGCATTGAGTGAACCCTCAGTAGGTTTGCTGACAACACCAAGCTGTGTGGTGCAGCAGACATACTGGAGGAAAGGAGGCCATCCAGAGGGACCTTGACAGGCTGGAGAGGTGGGCCCAAGGAAACTTTATGAAGTTCAACAAGACCAAGTGCAATGTCCTGTTTCTGGGTTGAGACAATCCCAAGCATTGATACAGGCTGGGCAGTGACTCACTTGAAAGCAGCCCTGAAGAAAAGGACTTGAATGTACTGGTGGATAAGAAGCTCAACATGAGCCACCAGTGTGCACTTGCAGCCCGGAAAGCCAATCAGATCCTGGGCTGCATTAAGAGAAGTGTGACCAGCAGGTCAAGGGAGGTGCTTCTTCCCCTCTACTCAGCTCTGGTGAGACCCCACCTGGAGTACTGCATCCAGTTCTGGAGCCCCTATTACAAGAGGGATATGGACATGCTGAAAGGTGTCCAGAGAGGGGCCACAAGGATGATCAGAGGGCTGGAGCACCTCTTCTATGAAGACAGACTGAGAGAGCCTGGAGAAGAGAAGGCTCTGAGGAGACCTTATTGTGGCCTTCCAGTATCTCAAGGGGGCCTACAAGAAAGCTGGGGAGGGATGTTTTAGGGTGTCAAGTAATGAAAGCACTAGGGGGAATGGATTAATATTAGAAATGGGTAGATTCAAACTGGATGCTAGAAAAAAAGTTCTTCACCCTCTGGGTGGTGAGGCATTGGAACAGGTTGCGCAGGGAGGTGGTAGAAGCATCATCCCTGGAATTTTTGAAGGCCACACTGGATGTGGCGTTGAGCAACCTGATCCAGTGTGAGGTGTCCCTGCCCATGTCAGGGGGGTTGGAACTAGATGATCCTTGAGGTCCCTTCTAACCCTAAAAGTTCTACAATTCTATGATTTATAAAATTATCTAGGAAAAGTGACTAAAATAGATAACTTATTTTTAAGACATAGATTTCCTTCAAAAATCTATATAATAAAAAATATTTAGAATAGAATAGAATAGAATAGAATAGAATAGAATAGAATAGAATAGAATAGAATAGAATAGAATAGAATAGAATGGAATAGAATAGACCACATTGGAAGAGACCTTCAAGATCATTGCATCCAACCCATCATCCAACACCATCTAATCAACAAAACCATGGCACCAAACACCCTATAAAGTCTCTTCCTAAACACCCCCAATGATGGTGACTCCACTACCTCCCTGGGCAGCACATTCCAATGCGCAATCACTCTCTCTATGAAGAATTTCTTCCTAAAATCCAGTCTAAACCTCCCCTGTCGCAGCTTGAGACTGTGTCTTCTTGTCCAGGGAGGTGGTAGAGTGACCATCCCTGGAGGTGTTCAAGAGGGGATTGGACGTGGCACTTGGTGCCATGGTCTAGTCATGAGGTATGTGGTGACAGGTTAGACTTGATGATCTTTGAGGTCTCTTCCAATGTGATACTGTCGTTGCCTGCGAGAAGAGACCAGCCCCTACCTGGATACAACCTTATCCACAGAATGTTTAAGGATGTTGCTAGGTCATGTAGGAAGAAAATTAGGGAGGCAAAAGCACATCTAGAGATTAGACTGGCCTCTGCTGTGAAGGACAACAAAAAATACTTCTATAAATATATTAATAGCAAGAGGAGGGGCAAGGACAACCTCCACTCCTTAGTAGACATGGAGGGGAATAATGTAACAAAAGAATGAGGAAAAGGCAGAGGTACTTAACACCTTCTTTGCCTCAAATTTTAATAGCAGAGCACAATGTCTTCCAGACAGTTGGCCTGCAGAGCTGGTAGAAGGAGCGAGGGAGCAACATAGTTCTCCTGTGTTGCATGGGGAGGTAATTAGAGATCTCCTCAGCCACTTGGATCCCCACGAGTCCATGGGACCGGATGGGATCCATCCTAGGGTGCTGAGAGAGCTGGCAGATGAGCTATCCAAGCTGCTCTCCATCATTTTTCAGCAGACCTGGAGAGGTCCCAGAAGACTGGAAGCTGGCCAACGTGGTGCCCATCCACAAGAAGGGCCGGCTGGACGAGCCAAGGAATTCTAGGCCTGTCAGCCTGACCTCAGTGCCAGGCAAGATTATGGAACAGGTCATCTTGAGTGCGATCACACAGCACTTACAGGATGGCCAAGGGCTCAGGCCTAGCCAGCATGGATTTAGGAAGGGCAGGTCCTGCCTGACCAACCTGATCTCCTTCTATGATCAGGTGACCCGCCTGGTGGATGTGGGGAGGCCTGTGGATGTGGTCTACCTGGACCTCTGCAAGGCCTTTGACACCGTCCCCCACAGCAAACTCCTGGCCAAGCTGGCAGCCCATGGCTTGGACAGGATCACACTGTGTTGGGTTAGGAAGTGGCTGGAGAGCCGAGCCCAGAGAGTGGTGGTGAATGGTGCCACATCCAGCTGGCGGCCTGTCACTAGTGGTGTGCCCCAGGGATCAGTGCTGGGCCCCATGCTCTTCAACATCTTTATTGATGATCTGGATGAGGGCATTGAATCCATCATCAGTAAATTTGCGGACGACACCAAGCTGGGGGCAGGAGTTGATCTGCTGGAGGGCAGAGAGGCTTTGCAGAGGGACCTCGACAGGCTGGACAGATGGGCAGAATCCAAGGGCAGGAGACTGAACACATCCAAGTGCCGGGTTTTGCGCATTGGCCACAGCAACCCCATGCAGTGCTACAGGCTGGGGTCAGGGTGGCTGGAGAGCGGCCAGGCAGAAAGGGACCTGGGGGTACTGGTCGATGGTAGGCTGAACATGAGCCTGCAGTGTGCCCACGTGACCAGGAGGCCCAATGGCACCCTGGCCTGCATCAGGAACAGTGTGTCCAGCAGGAGCAGGGAGGTCATTCTGCCCCTGTACACTGCACTGGTTAGGCCACATCTTTAGTCCTGTGTCCAGTTCTGGGCCCCTCAGTTTGAGAAGGATGCTGACTTGCTGGAATGTGTCCAGAGAATGACAACGAATTTGGTGAGGCATTTGAATGTGTCCAGAGAAGGGCTTGGAGGCTGGTGAAAGGTTTGGAGCCCAAGCCCTATGAGGAGAGGCTGAGGGAGCTGGGGTTGCTTAACCTGGAGAAGAGGAGGCTCAGGGAGACCTTATTGCTGTCTACAACTACTTGAAGAGAGGTTGTAGCCAGGTGGGGGTTGGTCTTTTCTCCCAGGCAGCCAGCACCAGAACAAGAGGACACAGTCTCAAGCTGCAGCAGCGGAGGTTTAGGCTGGATGTTAGGAAGAAGTTCTTCATAGAGTGATTGCCCATTGGAATGGGCTGCCCAGGAAGGTGGTGGAGTCACCATCGCTGGAGGTATTTAGGAAGAGAGTGGGTGGGGTGCTTGGTGCCATGGTTTAGATGATTAGATGGTGTTGGGTGATAGGTTGGACTCAATGATCTCAAAGGTCTTTTCCAACCTGGTTAATTCTATTCTATTCTAATTCCCCTACCAAAGCAGGGTGACTTAGGATAAGCCACACAGGAACACATCCAGGTGGGTTTTGAAGGTCTCCAGAAAAGGACACCCCACAACCTCTCTGGGAAGCTTGTTCCAGTGCTTGCACAGCTCAGGTTCATGGAAATATAAGCTAATGCTCTATAACAATCAAGACAACCTAAACACTATCAAGACATGATCACCTCACAGTCCAAACCCATGGCCAATTGGGTCTTGAAATATTTGGCATCGTTCTGTTCTTAAAAACCGAGCTGAAGCATTTTAAAATTAAATGGAGAATCACAGAATGTCTTGTGTTGGATCTGGAAGATCATCTAGTTTCAACAACCCTGTAATGGACAGGGGCACCTTCTGTGAGACTGGCTCTTCAGAACTCCCCCATCCAACCAGGCACTGAGTACTTTCAGGGAGTGGACATTCACAATTTTGCTGGACAACTTGTTCTGGTATTGCATCACTCTCACAGTATAAAGACTTTCTTCTTAACATCTAACCCAGATCCCCTTTCTTTCAGTTTAAAAGTATTGCTCTCAGCCTATCACTACACTTCTTGATAAAGAGTCTCCCTCCAACTATCCTGTACAATACAATACAATACAATACAATACACCAGGTTGGAAGAGACCTTCAAGATCATCGCGTCCAACCCATCAAACAATCCAACCCACCCAACAACTAGACCATACAGCCAAGCACCCCATCAAGTCTTCTCCTGAACACCTCCTGTGAAGGTGACTCCACCACCTCCACGGGTAGCCGATTCCAATGGGCAATCACTCTCTCCGTGTAGAACTTCCTCCTAACATCCAGCCTAAACCTGCCCTGGCGCAGCCTGAGACTGTGTCCTCTTGTTCTGGTGCTGGATGCCTGGGAGAAGAGGCCAACCTCTGCCTGGCTACAACCTCCCTTCAGGTAGTTGTAGAGAGCAATAAGGTCACCCCTCAGTCTCCTCTTCTCCAGGCTAAGCAACCCCAGCTCCCTCAGCCTTTCCTCATAGGGCTTGTGTTCCAAACCCCTCACCAGCTTTGTTGCCCTTCTCTGGACACGTTCCAGCAAGTCAACATCCTTCCTAAACTGAGGGGCCCAGAACTGGACACAGGACTCAAGGTGCGGCCTAACCAGTGCAGTGTACAGGGGCAGAATGACCTCCCTGCTCCTGCTGGCCACTCTGTTCCTGATGCAAGCCAGGATGCCATTGGCCTTCTTGGCCACCTGGGCACACTGCAGGCTCATGTTCAGCCTACAATCAACCAGTACCCTCAGGTCCCTCTCTGCCTGGCCACTCTCCAGCCACTCTGACCCCAGCCTGTAGCACTGCCTGGGGTTGTTGTGGCCAATGTGCAGAATCCGGCACTTGGATGTGTTAAATCTCATGCCATTGGACTCTGCCCATCTGTCCAGCCTGTCGAGGTCCCTCTGCAAAGCCTCTCTGCCCTCCAGCAAATCAACTGCTGCCCCCAGCTTGGTGTCATCTGCAAATTTACTGATGATGGACTCAATGCCCTCATCCAGATCATCAATAAAGATGTTGAAGAGCATGGGGCCCAGTACTGATCCCTGGGGCACACCACTAGTGACAGGCCGCCAGCTGGATGTGGTGCCATTCACCATTACTCTCTGGGCTCGGCCCTCCAGCCAGTTCCTAACCCAACGCAGTGTGCTCCTGTCCAAGCCACGGGCTGCCAGCTTGGCCAGGAGTTTGCTGTGGGGAACGGTGTCAAAGGCCTTGCTGAGGTCCAGGTAGACCACATCCACAGGCCTCCCCACATCCACCAGGCGGGTCACCTGATCATAGAAGGAGATCAGGTTGGTCAGGCAGGACCTGCCCCTCCTAAATCCATGCTGGCTAGGCCTGAGCCCCTGGTCATCCTGTAAGTGCTGTGTGATTGCACTCGAGATGACCCGTTCCATAATCTTGCCTGGCACTGAGGTCAGGCTGACAGGCCTATAATTCCCTGGCTCATCCAACCGGCCCTTCTTGTGGATGGGCACCACGTTGGCCAGCTTCCAGTCTTCTGGGACCTCTCCAGTGAGCCAGGACTGCTGAAAAATGATGGAAAGTGGCTTGGACAGCTCATCTGTCAGCAATCTCAGCACCCTAGGATGGATCCCATCCGGTCCCGTGGCCTTGTGGGGGTCCAAGCAGCTCAGTAGATCTCTAACTTCCTCTTGGAGCAGTGGGAAACTATGCAGCTCCCTGGCTCCTTCTGCCAGCTCTGCAGGCCAGCTGTCTGGAAGACGTTCTGCCCTGCTAGTGAAGACTGAGGCAAAGAAGGTGTTAAGTACCTCTGCCTTAAGACCCCCCTTATAGTACTGGAAGGCTGCCATAAGGTCTCCCTGGAATCTTCTTGTCTCTAGGCTGAGCAACCTCAACTCTCTCAGCCTGTCTTCACAGCAGAGGTGTTTCAGTGACCTCCACTGCACCATCCAAACAAGTCCATGTCTGTCACATCTTGAGGAGTTCAGAACTGGACATTGTGGGAAGGGAAGGGAAGGGAAGGGAAGGGGAGGGGGAAGGGAAGGGAAGGAAGGGAAGGGAAGGGAAGGAAGGGAAGGGAAGGGAAGGGAAGGGAAGGGAAGGGAAGGGAAGGAAGGAAGGGAAGGAAGGGAAGGGAAGGGAAGGGAAGGGAAGGGAAGGAAGGAAGGGAAGGGAAGGGAAGGGAAGGGAAGGAAGGAAGGGAAGGGAAGGGAAGGAAGGAAGGGAAGGGAAGGGAAGGTTTGGGAAGGTTTGGGAAGGGAAGGTTTGGGAAGGGAAGGGAAGGTTTGGGAGGGAAGGGAAGGTTTGGGAAGGGAAGGGAAGGTTTGGGAAGGGAAGGGAAGGTTTGGGAAGGGAAGGTTTGGGAAGGGAAGGTTTGGGAAGGTTTGGGAAGGGAAGGGAAGGGAAGGTTTGGGAAGGGAAGGGAAGGAAGGGAAGGAAGGGAAGGGAAGGGAAAGGAAGGGGAAGGGAAGGAAGGGAAGGAAGGAAGGGAAGGGAAGGAAGGGAAGGGAAGGAAGGGAAGGAAGGGAAGGGAAGGGAAGGAAGGAAGGAAGGAAGGGAAGGGAAGGGAAGGGAAGGAAGGGAAGGGAAGGGAAGGTTTGGGAAGGGAAGGTTTGGGAAGGGAAGGGAAGGTTTGGGAAGGGAAGGTTTGGGAAGGGAAGGTTTGGGAAGGGAAGGGAAGGGAAGGTTTGGGAAGGGAAGGGAAGGAAAGGTTTGGGAAGGGAAGGGAAGGGAAGGGAAGGAAGGGAAGGAAGGAAGGGAAGGGAAGGAAGGGAAGGAAGGGAAGGGAAGGAAGGAAAGGAAGGGAAGGGAAGGAAGGGAAAGGTTTGGGAAGGAAGGAAGGGAAGGGAAGGGAAGGGAAGGAAGGAAGGAAGGGAAGGAAGGGAAGGGAAGGGAAGGAAGGAAGGGAAGGGAAGGAAGGGAAGGGAAGGGAAGGGAAGGAAGGGGAAGGGAAGGGAAGGGAAGGAAGGGAAGGTTTGGGAAGCTTTGGGAAGGAAGGGAAGGGAGGGGAAGGGAAGGGAAGGGAAGGGAAGGAAGGGAAGGGAAGGAAGGAAGGAAGGAAGGAAGGAAGGGAAGGAAGGGAAGGAAGGGAAGGGAAGGGAAGGGAAGGGAAGGGAAGGAAGGAAGGAAGGAAGGGAGGGGGAAGGAAGGGAAGGGAGGGGAAGGGAAGGGAAGGGAAGGGAAGGGAAGGGAAGGGAAGGGAAGGAAGGGAAGGGAAGGAAGGGAAGGGAAGGGAAGGAAAGGAAGGGAAGGGAAGGGAAGGAAGGGAAGGGGAAGGGAAGGGAAGGGAAGGGAAGGGAAGGAAGGGAAGGAAGGAAGGGAAGGGAAGGGAAGGGAAGGGAAGGGAAGGAAAGGAAGGAAGGGAAGGGAAGGTTTGGGAAGGAAGGGAAGGGAAGGGAAGGGAAGGGAAGGGAAGGGAAGGGAAGGGAAGGTTTGGGAAGGGAAGGGAAGGTTTGGGAAGGGAAGGGAAGGTTTGGGAAGGGAAGGGAAGGGAAGGTTTGGGGAAGGGAAGGTTTGGGAAGGGAAGGGAAGGAAGGGAAGGAAGGGAAGGAAGGGAAGGGAAGGGAAGGAAGGGAAGGGAAGGGAAGGGGAAGGGAAGGAAGGAAGGGAAGGGAAGGGAAGGGAAGGGAAGGGAAGGGAAGGGAAGGGAAGGAAGGAAGGAAGGGAAGGGAAGGGAAGGGAAGGAAGGGAAGGAAGGGAAGGGGAAGGTTTGGGAAGGGAAGGGAAGGGAAGGGAAGGTTTGGGAAGGGAAGGGAAGGTTTGGGAAGGTTTGGGAAGGGAAGGGAAGGTTTGGGAAGGTTAGGGAAGGGAAGGGAAGGGAAGGGAAGGGAAGGGAAGGGAAGGGAAGGGAAGGGAAGGGAAGGTTTGGGAAGGGAAGGGAAGGGAAGGGAAGGGAAGGGAAGGGAAGGGAAGGGAAGGGAAGGGAAGGGAAGGGAAGGGAAGGGAAGGGAAGGGAAGGGAAGGGAAGGGAAGGGAAGGAAGGGAAGGGAAGGGAAGGGAAGGAATAAATCCCATCACAGACACTGGCCAGATGCACATTTGACACTTTATTTTTGGAAAGAAATAAAAGAAAATTGTTGCAAGCCAGAGATGTTGTTGCTGTTGTTTTGTTGTTGTTCTGATTGTTTTTAATTTTTCAGATTATTTTTCCTTTTGTCTCTTTTATTTTATTTTTTATTCTCTGTGACAACATGTGAAGTTTTTCCATGTGAATGGATTGTAGTGAATTATCACAATCATAATCATTATTTGAGTGAATGTAGCCGAGATCTCTTCAGTCTGTGGTACATTTGTAGATATTTATATCTCAGCAGAGGCTTTTAAGATCAAGTGCCTTCAGAAGCAAAGAGTAGCTATTTGCTTAGGATGAAGTTTATTGAGCTCTTAACTGGCTTGGCTGAAGGACTGGATAAGGCAACTCTGTATTTGCAAGGTACCTGGGAGTTGTCTCTCGTATTGCTGAGAGACAATCACTTGTTCAGCTGTCTTACCTGTCCTGCAAGGCTGAACCTCAAACAGGAAAGTGTGCCTGCATGCCACTCTGTGCCATAAAACAAGTCCTCCCTCACGGCCCTCAGGTTAGGAATATACCCTGTGTAATTTCAAAATAGTGGAGCATGGGGATGCGACACATTAGGAATAGCAAGCTAACAGCAAGCCTTCATTGCACATCAAGGAGAATCTATCAGGAGACTTAACTAGAAATGTGGCCTTTTTGTACAAAAGTGATTTACACAACCTCATCAAGACAACCTCTGTTATTAAGGAGTTTTTAAAACAGCAGTCCTATCCAGCCCAGGCCAGAACCCAGAGAGCTATCTGTAGGATCAATGAAGATTCTTAAACAAGCATACAGCCATGTCTTGGGTTTAAGCAGCTGTCAGGGCATTTACTAACATACCATGGTATGTATGACATGTACATAAAAAAGAGATGCTTGAGCTCCAGATGCATTCTGAAATGTGATGCTTGCTGTAGTTTTCCAGAGTAGAATAGAATTTCTGCTGGTTTATCCTCTCTACTACATGACTATTGTGTGTGCTAGTGTATGGTGATGAGGTCTATAGAGCTCATCACAACTTGATGTGTGATGTTGTTGTGAGGTTGTGATGCTGCTGCCCAAGACATACGGCAAATGACTTAAGCATTTGCATAAGGCAACTATCTAGTGCTTTGCAGGATCAAAATAAGGAAGGAATGAAAAATAAATGTAAAATATATGGCAATTTGTATTTCACATAATTATTTCTAGATAAAATTTTATATATAATCAGAAAATTGTTTTGGTAGGGAAAGAACCTCTAAGATCATTGAGTTCAACCATTATCTAATTCTATTAAGTCTGGTGCTAAACCATGTCCTTCAGCACCACAGGTCTGTGGCTTTTAAACACCAACAGGGATGGGGATTCAATCAGCCTATTCCAGTGTTTGAGGACCCTTCCAATCAAGAAGATTTTTCTAATATCCAACCTAAAGCTTTGCTGGTGCAACTTATGGAATAATAGAATCATAGAATTGTTTCAGCTGGAAAAGACTTCTAAGATCATTGAATCCAACCTCACACCATCACAGACACTAAACCATATCATGAAGTGCTGTGTCTAAACATTTTTTTGAACACCTCCAAGGATGATGACTCCACAACCTCCCTGGGCAGACTCTTCCAATGCTTGACAATAGTAGAACTATGTGAACAATTATGTAGCAGAACAAATAGTTAGTGGAGCTATACATGATTCACAAAGCTTAGGTAGGCATTTGCAAAACTTTTCTTCCTTAATTTGCTGTGTTTTGAAACAGCATTTTAGTTTTGGTCATCAGTAATACTGATCCAGATGATCACAGAATCATAGAATACCAAGCTGATGTCAAGAACAGTGTTTCCTGGGAAAACCAAGGTCTAGATTAAGTTGACTTAGCATTGCACACTGTCCATATTTAGATATGTTCCCCTTTTACCCACCTGGCAAAAGGTAAGTGATAATTAACAAGACCAAGTGCAGGGTCCAAAAAGACCAAGTGCAGGGTCCTGCATCTGGGTCGAGGCAATCCCAGGCACAAATCCAGGCTGGGCAGGGACTGGCTGGAGAGTAGCCCTGAGGAGAGAGACTTGGGGGTGCTGGTGGACGAGAAGCTCAACATGAGCCACCAGTGTGCACTTGCAGCCCGGAAAGCCAATCAGATCCTGGGCTGCATCAGGAGAAGTGTGACCAGCAGGTCAAGGGAGGTGATTCTTCCCCTCTACTCAGCTCTGCTGAGACCCCACCTGGAGTACTGCATCCAGTTCTGGAGCCCCTATTACAAGAGGGATGTGGACGTGCTGGAATGTGTCCAGAGAAGGGCCCCGAGGATGATCAGAGGGCTGGAGCACCTCTCCTAGGAGGACAGACTGAAGGAGTTGGGGCTGTTCAGTCTGGATGTGACTGGTTTAGGCTGTGCCTTTAAGAGAAGGACACTTTCTGAACACTCTGGCTGAATATTTTGGTATATAAATGAAAAACAAAGATATGCTAATCCAATTTCATTGGTGGAACCCGGCTGTAGGTTCTAGCTTGGTCTTTCAGTCGGGGGGGGCAGTCAGTCTTCTTCTTCCCCCTGTACTGTGAGCTGGTCCGTTTCTCTCTCTGAAGCAGCAGCTTGCTACACAGGAACGATTCTTGCTAACCAGATAAGAGAAAACTAACTTTTGCATTCGCTTTGATCTTTAACAAAGTTTTCCCCTTTTAATTACCTTCCTTTCTCTCCCTCTCTAACCCTTTTGGGAAAAAGGGGAGGTAGGGAGGGAGAAGGGAGGGATAGGCCGAACCCCCTGGCCACAGGGGGGTTGGGGGAATGTTTCCTGTATATTTCTGTATATATTGTAAATATTGTATATTTTTGTACATATTCATTGCATTCCATATCTGCTTGTAAAATACAGCTTTCATCTGCTTCTCCGGCTGAGTTAGCTGTGGAATTATTTTGTGTGTGTGTGGGGAGAACCTTCCTACTCCACCACACTGGAGAAGAGAAGGCTCCGAGGTGACCTCATTGTGGCCTTCCAGTATCTGAAAGGGGCCTACAAGAAGGCTGGGAAGGGACTTCTCAGGCTATCAGGCAGTGATAGGACTAGGGGGAATGGAATGAAGCTGGAGGGGGGAGATTCAGGCTAGATGTGAGGAGGAAGTTCTTCACCATGAGAGTGGTGAAGCCATGGAATGGGTTATCCAGGGAGGTGGTTGAGGCCCCATCCCTGGAGGTGTTTAAGAGCAGACTGGATGAGGGTCTGGCCAATCTGATCTAGTGTGAGGTGTCCTTGTCCATGGCAGGGGTTGGAACTAGATGATTCTTGTGGTCCCTTCCAACCCTGACTGATTCTATGATTCTATGATCTCTTACTTTGGTCAATGTATGAGGAAGGGATGAAGGCTGGATGCAGAGATTCCTGTCTGCAAAAGGACCACAAGTAAAGCATTGCCTGTGCATCCATCTCAATAAACATGTGTGCTCACATGAGTTATCTGCTTCTTCCATGGGCACTTGTGTTAACCATATCTGCTCCCTGGTGTACACCACAGTGACAGTATCTCTGGGCTCCTCTTTACCAACCTGTGATTCTGAGGCTGCTTCTGGATCATTGAGAACAGAGAATCTATGGCAGAATCTCTATACCTTCTCTCTTAAAACCTCCCAGACTATAGTCTGTGTCTGTGAATCCAAATACTGCAGTATTCAGCCATTTTTATATGTGTTATGAAAGCTGTGGATGTTGTTCTTGGATCTTTTTCTTTATCACAAACTTCTGATTTATTTGTGTTTTCATTACTAAAATGTTAATTATGACAAAAGATCTATTGAGAGAAAGTGGAGACAAGAAAACCTTGAGTCACTTTCACAGAGGGGCATCCACAACATGAATAACTTGGTGTATTGGGGCACAGTGTGTGCTTCTCTTGCCAAATAACTGTCATACAAGGGGAGAGGTTAAGATTTTTGCTGAGGACAGCACAGCCTGGTGTCTGATCTTTTCTGTCCTAGATATGTCATGAACATTTGCTAATAAACAGTTCCCAACCTATAAAAATTTGAAGCATATTTGTATGTTCAAATTGCTGATGGAGCCAGTGAGTAAGTCAGCAAAGCCTCCTGCAAGGATCCAAGGGTGGTAAGATGCTTCTCTGGTCCACGAGTGTGATCTGCCTGGCAGAGCAGAAGGGTCTGGTGCCTCTCTCCTCACCTCACAGAGTCACAGAATCACAGGGGTTGGTAGGGGTTGGAAGGGACCTCTGGACACTATCTAGTCCAATCCTCCTGCTAAAGCAGATTCATCTAGGTGAGGCTGTACAGGAAGACATCCAGGAAGGTTTGAGAAATCTCCAGTGCTGTTTCATCACCTTTCAAGGGATGGAGATGAGGCTGACAGGCCTGCAGTTTCCTGGCTCCTTCTTATTGCCCTTTTTGAAGACTGGAATGGCATTGGCTTTCCTCCTGCTGTTAGGCAACACCCACTTCTCCAGGACCTTTCAGCACTCATGGGTGCTTCATATGGGCACCCATGGATTTGTGGGTGTCCAGCTTGTCTAGGTGATCTCTAACCTAGTCTTCCTTGACTAAGGGAGTCTTCCTTCCTTTAGACTTCCTCTAGCCACTCCAGGGACTGAGGCCAGCCTTAACATTAAAGACAGAAGCAACTGAAGGACTGTGCCTTCTCTGTCTCCAGGTTAATTTTCTTGCTGGCTGGGATCTTCTTGGCTGCAGGTCAGCAGGGCTCATTTTCAGGATGTTGGCCAGCAAATGTGCAGGCTGGCTTGCCAAGTGAACCTCCTACACACTGTTAAGGGTCTCCTAGAGCTGGTGGAAAGCATGCTCATTGGCTGCCAGCTGGAATATGCCCTCTGTGAATGGGCTCTGCTCCTGGAGGACAGGCAGCAGGTCCTGCAGGGCCAGAGGAAGAGAGCTGCTCAGCTTTAGGTGGTTTTGCCCAGGGGCATAAGTTTTTATGCTTGGTCACCTGGATGGGCTGGGGCAGCCTGGCCTCCTGGGAGCTCAGCTCTGTTCTACCACAAGAGTCCATGGGCACAGGCATTCCTTGCAGGAAGGGCAGCTGTAGCCCCCGTATAGCTCTGGTGCCTGTTAGGGAGTAGAGTGCCATCTTCAGTGCAGTTCCAGTGCTCATCTTCTCCAAACTCACCAGCCACATGGTCATGTCCAGGTTGGCTTCCAGTGGGCGGGGGGGGTGGTCACTGCTCTGCACCAGCCTGCAAGAAATGCTCTGTGGTCAATGAGAAGCCCCAGAAGCAGCAGGAGGGGTGCCCAGGAGCTGTGTGGTCCCTGGGTCATGTGTGTGAGGTCAGGACAGCTAAGAGTGGACCTGCAGTGAACTTCACCTTGGCCTAGGCCTGGAGCAGCCTGCCCAGGCTACTGGCATGTAGTGCTGCCTGCTGGGCAAGGGGAAGAGAGCAGGATGTGAGAAGCCTGCAGCTGGTGCTGAGCCCCTGGGCCAGAGCAAGGACAGGAGGCGCACTTGTGATATGGTGGTCACTCAGCTGCTTCAGCAGGAGCTTAATGGAGAGCAGCTGGGTCATCCTGGCTTCCTCCACTCTTTCGGCTGGCCTGTTAATGGGGAAGGGGCAAAGGAAGAGTCATGTGAGACTGAAGCCACCTTTGCCCACCATTGCCAGCTTGGTGACTCTGTCAAGCTGCTCTGAATGAGCTGGGTGCCCCTGGCAGTGGAGGGGAGAGCAGTGGCCATCATGAAGAAATTGGTTGGGCAAGGGTTAGCTGGACACAGCTGAGCAAAGGTGCTGCACCAGCTCAGCCCATTGAGAAGCTGTTCCTAGCCATGGGCCACCCATCCTTAGCTCAGGAGCTGTGCTTGCCATGGTGTGGCTGTGCCTGGAGCATCCTCCCATGCTGTGAGCAGGGATTGCCCAGGCTGCAGTGCTAAGCAGGTCTTACCCACTGAGTATGCTGAGCCAGAGCTCCTTCACTGCCTGGGAGCTGCAGACAGAGAGGATAAGTAGCCTGAAGGTCTGCTGCTCCCCAGCCTGTAGGCAGAGGTGGGCATCTATCCAGCCTTACCCTCTGAGGACAGCCACACAGGCAGGACAGAGCCCTGTGGGGACAACAGGACAGAGATGCTGCCCATCCATCTGGTGGTACGTGGCACTGAGACTCAACAGAACATGACAATGCAGGGGCCAGAGGGCCAGATGAGGATGAAGGAGTTGGTGGTCTTGTCCTCCTCATGGTTGGCATCATCAGCTGCCCCCTGCTCACTTGTCAGCACCTGCATCTGGCCCAACACCAGGCAGAGCTTGAGATGGGGAATACTGCTACATCTGCAGAGGGGAACAGTAGGGACTTAGCTAGAGGTGGCCAAGTCTGATGGTTCTGCTGTGGGGCATGGCCATGGCCATTGATGCATCCAGAAGCAGGGTGCCAGGGGCCTGGGGTTGCTTCTGGAGTGTCCCTGGGCTGCTGGCAGGACCAGGTCTTGGGAGCAAAGGCAGCTGGATCATGGGAGTCTTACTTGGGCTTGGTGATAAGCAAGGTGTCCCTGCAGAGCAAGAGATCCCTCTCCCTTTTCGCCTGGCCCCGAGTCACCTGCACCCACTGCCAGAGTAGCGGCTCAGGGGCTGGCAGGACAGTCTCTGGCTGCTGCCTAGGTTCAGGCTCAACCCTGAAGAACAGATGGGCATGAGCAATGTGGCTGCTGTGAGGCCTGGCTGTGCCTGCATGTCCCCGAGCCAGGTCGGGAACTCACCTGAAGCCAAGGCAGCAGCTCAGCTGGCCCATCCTGACTGATTCAAAGAGAATCCTCCCCTAGAGCCTGCCCTCTAATGCCAGGCAGTGGCACTAGGAGAGAGCTGGGCTCTGCCCCAAGTCACCCCTGCTGGCACCGTGCTGGCCCTGCAATACTGGGGCCATTGTTGTGTCAGTGCCAGGTAAACACAGCAAGACCATTGGCACCCTAGCAGCCACACTGTGGGCAGTGGCAGGGTGGAGGCAGTGGGGGCTCTCCCTAGTGTGTCCATGCTTCTCAGGCACTGGGGAGCCCAGCACTGGGCAGTGCTGCAGGCATGGACTTACCAGTGCTGAGCAGAGGGAAAGGGGCAGCTTCCTCCAGCGGCTGGCAAGATCTAGGAGGTCTGCCCAACTCAGCCCAGAGTGCCAGTTGATGCTCTTGGGCAAGAACATTTTGCTGTCTTGTGGTTAAGTTGGCAACCACCAGGACCCCAGAAGCTATCCTGATACTCTTCTTTCCAGCAGCTTTGGCAAACTGCTTTTGGTCAGAGTGTGTGAGGATGTGTCTCCAGGATGCTTTGTGCTGGTACTGGTGCCACCCACAGTCAATCCCAACTTCTTTCTGCAGCTGTCCTGGTGTCACTGCTGTGAGGGAAAGAAGGGCCTGTTTGTTTCAGCTAAAACAGTGGTCCAAGTGGAAAGGCTCTTTCTTGGTATGGGTCAGGAAGAAAGAAAATCCACCCTGGCAACAAAGTCCAGAGATGGATTTTGAAGTCTGTCTTCATCTCTTGCACACCAGCTTTGCTCTTCACACAGTCTTTGGGGACAGGGTTGTGGTTGTCACTCTCTTGTAAACCCTCAGCATGTAAAACATCAGGGAGAATCCTCAAGGAGCTGAGCAGACCAGGACAGCCATGGGGGTTGCAAACACATCCTGCCCAATTCCCACTCTTGCTGGGATGATGAAGACACACAGCAGAGGGAAGAAAGCTGCTCTTCTGCATGTGCCAGCCAGCCTTATCTCCCTGGCTCCAAGTTCACGAACCTCTCAGGAGAAACTAAAAAGGAAAACCTGAGCTGTTGGCTGCCATTCTGTGGAAGGAAGAGAAGGACAAGGGAAGGACAGAAAGAAGGAAAGAAAGAAACAGGGGAGAGAGAGGGAAAGGGTGAGCTGCACTCTCTGCAAGCCCTGCAGGAGCTGTGGTAGGAAAGAGCTTCCAGACTGCAATACATCTTTGCAAAATCTATGTGTGCTCCCCCACCTTACTTTTCAGCCCTCCAGTACGTCTGCAGCAGGATGTACTGGAAGGCTGAAAAGTGAGGTGGGGCAGTACACACAGATTTTATTTTTTATCTGCCACTGTCATAGGTGTTTCTGGGCACCACTGAACATGGCTTTGGACTCCTCCTTCTTATAAGTCCCTTGACATGTCTTCTGCTTCAGAGTAAAATGTCACCCCTTTGTGCTGCAAGAGCAGGGCAACACCATGGTCGAGACCCAGGCACAAGTGTGGACCTTCGTGTTACTCAACAGCTGAATGCAGGGCCAATGGGAAGGCAGGGGAGCTAAAACACATATCAAGATCCTAGAAATACTAACCAATGACCATATGGAGACAAAATAGTGATTTTCTTTCCAGGATCAGAAGCAGCAGTAACATCCTCACAACCTCAACTTCTTTGCTGCACAGATGGTTCAAAAGAATTGTGGAACAGTATTGGGGTATGAATCATTCTAGCAGTTGAAAGCCTTAGTGAAGAAGAGTGACAGTGGAGAGCAGCTTTCTCTGGTTTCTGCTGAATTTACACTAGTTATTCTGCAAAAGAAAGGAATTTACAGCACATTCTTCTTCAAGAGATACTTCTGAGTGGTTTGAGAGAATTCTGAGGTGGTTTGCCTGGGAATAACCCTTAGAAGCATGCACTACAGGATATCACTTCTGGAATATTTCTTCCTTCCCCCCCCCCCCTTTTTGAAGGCTTAAAATGACAGTGTGATAATGCAACTCTCTTATGCACCCTGCATTATCTCAGAATGGCTGGCTAAATGACTGGCTTTGAAGGTGCCATATATTGTAATATATTAAGAAAAGAGCTGGAACTAGGCATATATACACTGTAAACATAAAGCCTTTGTTTGCTTGTACGTTGACAAGTGTACTTTATCTTCAGAGATTCCCCCCTCAAAGCCTACTGCATTGCAATTTCAGACTGCTGAATATTTGTTAGCAAACTTTCCTTTTAACTTGCTGCTCTATTATTTGCCTGCTGTCTGCCCAGCTGTGATGACAATTGCAGTGATAAATTGCATTGTAACTTTTCATGGTTTTTTTAGCAGTTACTAAAGCTACTGTGATTCCACAGCTTTATTTAAGCAGTGTTACTTGAGCTCACAAGTAATTTTTATCAAAGGTGTGCAACAGCATCTAGGGTCAGCATCTAAAAATCAAGCACTGAAAAGCCATTTTTCTTTTGCAGTCTCTTTGATCTCAATCTGCAAAGACAAGCCTGTTTTTAAGCCTTCCAGTTTATTGTATTTCAGTAAGACCTTTGTATATAAAGAGCATTTAATTGTATCAAAGCTATACTTAGAACTATAAACAAATAACAAGGTAAAGTCCTAGAAGCATGTTTTGCCTCAAAAAATCTTTGAAATACTACCCTGCTGTCCCAGAAATATGCAGAGACATGGCTCCATGTCTTCTTTAGAGACAGCACACAAATATATCAGTTCTGCATTGACTCTTGCTCAGAACCATCTTTTGTATTTTTGAAGTTTGAGGTTTTTTGTTACAGGCTAAATAAAAGGCATTTTAATTGCATGTAGTTTAGCAATTCAAATGCAATGCATTGTGATGCAGTTTTATGTCCTTTGAAATTTGCTTCAGGATTGTGGCAACTTGTGAATTCAGTTGCCTGCGTTAAGGCTTTCGGCATTTTTCACCAGCACAACTCAGATGATCTTCATATTTACACTAAGTTGTACTGCATGCATCAACTTTACAGTGATTCAGCACAGAGCACTTACATTAAATCAGATGCAAGATGAACACGTTGCCCCTATGGAGCCTGTGATTAATGGCACAGCACATATGATAACAGCACATGCTGCAGTACTGGCTGTATCTGAGACTTGCCTAGAGTAACTGCTAAACTTTGTGACAAAGAGAAATCTTGGGTAAATATCTGAAGATTGTAGATTCTACTCAGTGAAGATTTCTGATGGTAAAGAGGACCTGGCCAGGTTAAAAACCAACCAGCCAAACCTATCTCTGTATGTTACAGAAGATCATACAAATCAGCTTTTCCGTCTCATTCTTACCTGTCTCATTCTTACTCATGCCATGGTGGTGATAGTGAGAAGTAAGAAGAGGTTCCCCGCATTTCTGTCAGACTCATGAAAGTCTGACAATTTAATCAGTGTATTTTAAAATCAGAACAAAGATTAGGAACTTCGAGAGCAAGATGAGTGAATTAATATGAACTTTATAGTTCTGGGATTTTTTTCCCCATCCTGATCTTAATCCCTACTATCGCACCAGAAGTGTAGATTGGGCCTTCAAACTCTGAACTAAGGGAGCAGAATGGAACGACTACTAAAACTTACACATGAGTGAGGGGCTGAGTGACTGACAGTGACAAGTTCAGTGTCCTTATTTTGCAGGTGCATGGAGACATCTAGGGCTTATAGTGATTTTCAGAGTGAGAAAAGGAGAGAATACTTTGATTTTGGCATTTTTACTTTTCATTCTGTGTGCTCACTTCAAACTTTCAAGAACCTGTAAGATACAGTTTTCAATAACTGCAGATGGAAGAAACGAAGTCCTGTGTTTATCATATTACAAGCATACAAAATATGAATGATGATTATGTTCTTAATTTTATGAATGAGTTGCTGTGGATTTCACTAGAATTTCAGTCTCCAGTTCACAGTATCACAGTATCACAGTATCGCTAAGGTTGGAAGAGACCTTGAAGATCATCAAGTCCAACCTGTCACCACAGACCCCACGACTAGACCATAGCACCAAGTGCCATGTCCAGTCCCCTCTTGAACACCTCCAGGGACAGCAACTCCACCACCTCCTCAGGCAGCCCATTCCAATGGCAAATGACTCTCTCAGTGAAGAACTTTCTCCTCACCTCGAGCCTAAATTTCCCCTGTTGCAGCTTGAGACTGTGTCCCCTTGTTCTGGTGCTGGTTGCTAGGGAGAAGAGGCCAACCCCTTCCTGGCTACAACCACCTTTCAGGTAGTTGTAGAGAGCAATGAGGTCACCCCTGAGCCTCCTCTTCTCCAGGTTAAACAACCCCAGTTCCTTACACCTGAAAGCTTGCCGGTAAAGATTGATTCCTGTTTATGTTCTACACAGTAGAAAGTGTGTCCGTTCTTCATAACCAAACCTGTAAAAACTTGCATCAGCAATTTCAGTCAGGAGCAGTTAGAAGCACAGGATGTTAAAGAGTAATGTAATGGGATGTGTCTGTTTGTCAGATTGGGTGTAGCATCTTCTCCTCCAGGGGGTTCATAGTTTTTACCAAGAGTCTGATGGAATGTCCTAGTTTTGAGCCACAAGCTGCCCAGTGCAAAAGGACAGAAAAGACTTTTTTCCCCCTTACCAAGGAATGAAGTAAAAATGCTGCGCACTGGACTGGAATTCTAAATAGAAATTCTATTTACAAATATCTATATAAAGGTATTCAGGTAAAAGGAATACCTTCACAAATTAGGCTTGTTTCTTCACTAGGCCAAAACCTTCCAGAGCCTTCTAAAATACCTCCACCTCACTCAGCCTTAGCAGGTTCAAGAGCAAGCTAAACTGGTTCCCTCTAGACCCAGGCCTATCGCAGATTTCAACAGGCCCAGTGATGTAGCTGGAAATAGCATAGGATAGGATAGGATAGGATAGGATAGGATAGGATAGGATAGGATAGGATAGGATAGGACAGGACAGGAGTAGAACAGAACAGAACAGAGTAGAGTAGAATAGAATAGAATAGAATAGAATAGAATAGAATAGAATAGAATAGAATAGAATAGAATAGAATAGAATAGAATAACCAGGTTGGAAGAGACCTTCAAGATCATCACATCCAACCCACCATCCAACACCACCTAATCAACTAAACCATGCAACCTAGCACCCCATCAAGTCTCCTCCTAAACACCTCAAATGATGGTGACTCCACCACCTCCTTGGGCAGCCCACTCCAATGGGCAATCATGCTCTCTGTGAAGAATTTCTTCCTAACATCCAGGCTGAACCTCCCCTGGTGCAGCTTGAGACTGTGTCCTCTTGTTCTGGTGCTGGTTGCCTGGGAGAAGAGACCAGCCCCTGCCTGTATACAACCTCCCTTTAGGTAGTTGTAGAGAGCAATAAGGTCTCCCCTGAGCTTCCTCTTCTGCAGGCTAAGCTACCCCAGCTCCCTCAGCCTCTCCTCATAGGGCTTGTGTTCCAAACCCCTCACAAACTTCGTTGCCCTTCTTGGAACACGTTCTAGCAAGTCAACATCTTTCCTAAACTGAGGGGCCCACAACTGGATGAATTAACTGCCAGATAAGGCCCGGAGAAAGGTTCCCCCCACAAACCATAAAGATAACAGCGCACACATCCCAAGGTGGAGAGAAGAGAGGGGAGAATTGGCTGCACACTCCCTCAAATAGAGGAATACAGGAAAACAGAATAGAATAACAGACTACAATATCCTGGGACTAAATGCCTGTTCCCTTGGGACTCTAGCCTCTGGAGGGGACTCTAGCGTCTGGAGGGGACTCTAGCCTCTAGAGGACTTTTCTTTGTGGTTAATGCCCTTTAATCTACAATATGGAACTGCTCTGAATTCTACGAGTTGCAGGTATAGACTGGAATACTGAAATATATTTACTATTCAAAAGTATTTTTGCATTTATAAGATTTTTTTTTTCATTGCAATGAAAGCAATTTTCATGCCACTGGAGTAAACTAGTACATTACTATCCTCTAACCTTACCATGTCAAATACAACCATTTTGCTCATACTTTTTACCATCTGTGAGCTCTTTTGGCTATATATAATTGTGTATTGACTCAGATGTTCCCTCCAAGTGTAGGAATACTCTTGAAGCTTTTGGCTCCATCAGAAATAAGACCTAAAATAACCCTTTCCCAGCAAAGCAGGGTACAGTGCACTTAATCTCTCCCAGTTCTGGTTGCAGGTGAATAATTAATGAAATACGAACATCAAGATACTGTTTGGCAAACTTGAAATCAGAATCTCATTATCAAAATGACCACACAAATAAACTACTCTGGTATCTTTTACCAGAAAAGAAATCTGTTTTTTTCTGGAAGGTAGTTTTATGTGCACTTTCCACTTTCTCATTCATAGACCTGGATCAGTTCCTGACATTGAAAAGTTAAGGTTTTTATATAATTTCTATTACAAAGTAATATTAAAGGATCTCAAGATTTTTCTTTTGTTTTGTTTTGTTGTGGTCTTTTTTTCTGGAGTTTTTTACACATCAGCCTGTTTCAAGACACGCTTGTATCTCAAAATGTCATCATATAATTCTGTAACTCAATGATGATAATGTTTGCTGCACAAAAACCCTCTCAAACGAATGATACATGTGTTAGACAGCGGTGCTTAGTATAAAAAATAAAGAATAGCAAGTCATTTTGTTAATAAGTCAGTGGACAACAAAGTAGGCAGTGAGTTTTTATCAGATTAATTTGCATTCTGATAAATGAAGCCAGTAAATGGATATGCCTGACCCATGAGCAGATGTGCATTTGGGTACTGAGAGACAGTATACAAATAAAAGGTAAAATGAAAGAAATTTTAGGCAGTTGAAGAGATCATTTAAGTGTGTTCTCAGGGAAGTAAGTGGACAGAGTGGGAATGAGAAGTGCTGTGTGAATAAGTGAAGACAAAGATTGTCACCATTGATGAAACCTTGAAAATGGTCGTGCATGACCCACAGGAATAGCAATCTAGGAATAAATGAAATCCTCTATTCCATTCAGTTTTTGTCACATTTCCAGAGTATGCATAATCTAACTGGATAAACTGGAGGAGGAATGTAATTTTTCAGACGTAGGAAAAAAAGGTCTTGAAGTTAGTTTCCTAAAGAGGAGATAATAAGGTGAAGGATAAAGGAGGATTGAAATTCTTTCCTGTTTCTTGTCAGAATTGTACTACTCTTTTGCCTGGACCATCTGGACCCCAGAAAGTGTCCAGGCTAGCACATTCACATGTGCTCAGCCTATTTTCTGGGTTAGGGCATGTTTTGGGACTTGTCCCTTCAGGACAATATACAAATATTTATGCCATTCCATTATAATCTGGACAAAATGCTGTTTACACTAAAGTAAATAGGTTATTGTTATTTTCTAGAATACAGACAAAGAAATTAAGTAGATTTAAGAAAAATAATTTCTTTATCTTCTTTCTACCTCCATGGCTAGGGTTTAAATGAAAGAAAGAATATAATTTTATTTGAAAATTTCATGTGCATTGTATTTATTTTGGAGATCAGGCAACAATTTTTGTCTTATTGGGCCGGGCCCCACTATGTCTTGGATGAAAAAAAAAAAAAAAAAACATAAATAAAGCTACAAATCATAGAACCATAGAATTGTTAGGGTTGGAAGGGACCTCAATAATAACCTAGTTCCAGATCCCTGCAATGGCCAGGGACACCTCACACTAGATCAGGTTGCTCAGAGCCACATCCAGCCTGGCCTTCAAAACATCCAGGGATGAGGCTTCTACCGCTTCCCTGGGCAACCTGTTCCAGTGTCTCACCACCCTCATAGCGAAGAATTTCTTCCTGATATCCTATCGGAATCTACCCATTTTGTTCCATTTTCCCTAGTCCTATCAGTAATTGACACCATAAAAAGTCCCTCTCCAGCTTTCTTGTAGGCCCCCTTAAGATCCTGGAAGTCCATAACAAGGTCTTCACAGAGTCTTCTCCTCTTCAGACTGAATAGCCCCAGTTGTCTCAGTCTGACTTCACAGGAAAGGAGCCCCAGCACTCTGATCATCCTGTTCTCTTTTCATAACGATCAGTTTGTGGAAGTAATCAATTTCCCTCTCACTCTCCCTGGTGCTTCTTAACCTACTCACCTCTTCCCTGAGCTCCAGTACTTCATCCTGGAGCTGTGTCAGCTGGCTGAGCAGGTCAAAAACCTGCTTACACCCACTGTCAATGTTGCCCCCTCTGAAATTTCAACTTCATAGTTTAGTAAGAAAATCTAGTCATGTACATTTCAGTTGTTCTGAATTCTTATGTCATGGTTAATAATAAATGTTTGAAACCCAGAGCTAATTAAATTCCTTGAGGATGTAACATTGGTTGTATTTATTGTTTTAAGAAGGGGAGATGTTTTTAATGTAACTGTTTTGTATTTTATTGCAATGATAAATTACACCTTTTTTTTTTTTAATGTCTAAGGCTTTTTTTTTTTATTAACATTTCTAAGGCTTCCCCTCCCCCCCCAATATTGTTTTTAAATGGCAAAGATACTACAGCAGTATCTTAGAATATATAAAGGGTAATTTACATGTTTCTTTATTGAGACTCCATAAGAAAAGCAGTGTGTGGGGAAAGGGAAAAAGGACTTCAAGATTACTCAATTTAATATTCAAGCCTAGGTTACATCCTTAGAATTACCTCTAAAATTTTTAGAGTTACCTCTTCAGATTGTATAGAGTTACCTCTTTTGAATCCTGCTGCTTCAGACTCCAAGCTGGTATTGCAGTGGTGAAAGGTATGAAATGGAGAGAACACATTTTTCCCCTCATTTTCTGCAGGTGAAACAATGAAATTTTGCATCTTTAAGCCTTCAAGCTTGCAGTCTGGCTTTATTATTTTATTTCACATATGTATAATGAATAGACTGCTGTTCCTAGACTTGAATAGAACAACTCTTTAATTAATGCTTTCAATATGCTGCTCTTTCCTTCAGGAAATCCTTTATTTTCTGAATAACTCTTCAGTCCATTATGACAATTGGCTGCAAACACCAACATTGAAGACAACATAAAGTAGCAAATAAAGCACTTGCTGTTTAAAAGCAGTCTCTCAAACAAACTTGTCTGCTCTCCTGCTTGCTTGGAGTATACTGACTGTAATTTCAAATCATTTTAACATTTAGGATGCCTTTAAGCCTTTTGTGCTGAATATTTGGCCAAGTGCTCTGTGTGTCTTCTTCCATCTTGGTGTACCTAACAGATGTATCTGTGCAATTAATCTTAAAGTAATTGAAGGGGCAAGGTGTAGCCACAAACAATAAGAAAACACTACTTCCCTAACTGCATAATAATGAAGTTAAGTCTATGTGTGCACCATTTCAGGTTCTAATGAGACTCATCACTCCTGATTTTCCAGGAATACTGAATGAGTGTTTGTAAATGAAGTCCACGCTGACACTGTCTGCAGTTCAGGATTGTTATGTTACATTAAACAGTGTTGTGCTCTTGTGCCTTATTAATTATGGAGCGTCTCACTGAGTCTGTGATAACTCTTCTTCATTGGTATTGGTATTGCTATGTGAAAACACAGCTTCTTTTGAAGAAACCTGTCACACCGAAAACAGCTCATTAACTTCGCTCTTCCTCTCTGTTTGATATGACAGACTTCCCTAACTAAATTTAGATGTGAGGTAATAAAATTTTATCTCTTTTCACAGTTATTCAAGGCAGTTCATCATGCACTTCACTTGCTGACAGAAAACTGAACAGACTTGAGGAATCCTCTGTACATCAGATGTCCACAAAATTCTAATTTGAATGAATAACTGAATAACTTCAGTCAAACCTCACAGGGGTTTATGCTCTGCAGGGATAGCAGGGCTTTTCTCCACTCTCTCCCTGCAACATTCTAAATTTTACAGGTCTGAAATTTCACCTCCTACTTGTGTTTTTTTAACGTCTTTACATGCACATGTCACCTGAGGCTGGTCATTTCAGTAGGAAATATTATGTGAGATAGACAGAAGGTCATGATGTTATCCCATAACTTTAAGAGCAGATTTTTCCCAAGCATGTTGTGTACAGAATAGCAGATGAATAAAGCAAGGAATGAAGTTTCTGTGCTTCTCAACAACAAAATTGTAGACTGAAATAGAATTAATCTTATTTGACTATTTCTGCTAGTGAGTTTCGTTTCAGAGCAGTGATGCAGCTTTAAATAAGTTATCTTACTCAATTCCATTTTGCTAAGTGGTGTTTTGAGCCTCAGTGTTCAATGCACGTGAGCACTGTTCATTTTGGAAAGAATTCAGCCAACAGCCATGCCCCAGCAGCACATCAGGTGGTTAGTAGAGACACTACTTAGAGCTGACATGTTTGTCTTAAGACAGGTATGCCCTCCAGTACACATCCAACAGCATGCACTAACAGCAGGGTCTCATCTCACCTGAAGCTCTCATGCTGTCTTGCAGTGGTTCTTAGGCAATATGGCTGATGTTGCAGTTGGTGATTCTTTTGTGTTTCAAGGCAATGGTTTATAAAATCTGTTATGATGGAGCAGGTGAAACTAAACTAGAGCAGCAATGGTTTCAGAAGAAGTATGACAGAATTTCACCTACCATGGAGAGTTTTCAGGCTGAGGCACACTGTTGAGTCAGGTTCTTCTATCTTTTGGACTTCTGTCTTTTGGTACTGATACCACCATACAAGACAGTCTGTGATTTCACTACAGCAGGGGACATGGTGGCAGTTGCCCTCACCCAGTCATTCTTTCTTTGTGCAGGCAGAAAGTAGAGTTTGTTGTGGGAGGTTTCTCTGGAAAGGAAGTGGCACCATCTCAGGACAAGGTGGCATTTCTAGGAGAGGAGGCAGTACACAGCAGTGTTGTTGTAGCTATTGTCAGTAGGCTCTGTCAGGATGTTCAAGAGAGGGCTGGAAGCAGTCCTGGTGTAACCAAGTGACCCTTTTGGCAGAGGCTAAGGAGCAGGAGACTCTGGGCCAGAACCCACAGTCCTGCAAAAGACAATTTACCCAGCTCGAGAGCTGCCAAGATGTGTTCACTGGCCGCCAGTTGAATAAAGACAGCTCCTCCTTGTGTAGTGCCCTCTGCATCCCAGTAACTGATGCAATCCCAGTATGCATAGTTGGCACAGATTGAGTTGAACCTGCTGCTGTTATTCATACCATGCTACAGTTACACTGGCTTGAAAAAAAAATGAAACTGCTAACTGGAACAAAGTATTATGGGGCTTGAACTTCAGACGGCAACATGGGAGGCTTCCTGTTCTGGTTGCAGTTTCTGGGTTCCAGGTTCTTGGGTGTTGGCTGTTTTCTGTGGGCATGGCAGTGGAATGAGTGGGAGTTAGGTAGCTCTTGGTTTTGGCTTTCTGTTTTATGGTGGTTTGGTTTCCCTGTGTATTTCACTGTGTTCCTGTGTGAATAGGCTAAGATAATGTAACAACGCATTAAATTTTTAGATTAATTAGATTATTAGCAAGGGTAATAATGCATTGTGTTTATGATATCTTACATTAAATTCCTATCTCTTTATCTCAACTCTGAGTTGTGTGTGGTACTCTCCCCCTCACCTTTGCATTGGGGCAGCAGTGAGATTAGCCCTTGCACTAAACCATTGCAGTAGTTATCATCCAGGTGTCTAAGCCTCAGGGGTGCAGGTGCTGTGCCTGACACTTTAACTAGGTTATGTTATCTAAACCAGTTCCAAAGGAAATAATTTAAAGGTTTAGAGAACCTTTCTGTCCATGTCTATATATCATTTCTAAAATGTGAAAAACCACCAATTTCTGTTGTTTGAATACTTTCAGTGACCTATTTTATTCAGCTGTTCTATTAGTTTTGAATTCTTTCCATTCATCTTCTTGGTCATTGTCTGAAAATGCACAATTTAAGAATTAGAAAAGGAAGAAATCACAGTTCAGAGGTTGTTGTGGCCCTGCAGAAGTCTCCATTTATTCCCTGAATAACACATTTTGATGTAACAGATTTACAGCAAGAGCTCATCTTCTGAGCACTTCTTGTACAGGAGAACAGAGACAGTTTCTGAGATTGTAAAAACCATCTCAGGTAACAAAGAGTTGTCCATTGAGTGTGGCCATGGTGAAGCTGCAAATTTCTGCCAAGTCTCAAAAAAGTGCTTGACCTCAGGGTGAGGACATATGGGTAACTTACCTTGAAAGTGAAAAAGAGGAGAGGAGAGCTATACAGCAGCTCATGAATGACTTGTGGAGTGGATGCAGAGCGATATCTTGCTATGCTCAACAGTGTACATGAAACCAGGGAATAGTTTTCTGTTAACAGAAGGTAAGAGCAAAGAACAAATGTTGGCAGCATTTGCTTGCTGAGTGAAGTCTTTCCCTGATAATCAAAATACATCATACAATACAGTTCAAAGGACACAGAGAGCAAGCATGGTTTTCTCTTCACCCTACTGTGCACTTTCAACTAAGAGTCCCTTCTGGCTGGTAGATGACTGAAGCAAGAGGTTCTCTCCAAAAAAAAGGGAAGACTCAAAACTCTTTTTTTTTTTTTTATAACATTTTTCTCTGACACATTTTACACAGACAGTTTTATCTTACTTAAGTTATTTTCCTGAACCTGGATCAGAAAGGAGTCTAGACACATTTGGAATTAGTTTTTCTGAATAACACGTGGTGCAATTTATTTGTTTTCTACCAAACTGGCATCATTACAAAGTGCTACAAGCTTTCCAAATTATGTGACAACTTTTCTGGTGCTTGGAAACAAAGACCTCTTTTCTCTGGGAATATAAAATCATCTTTATTAAGCAGGAAAATGGAGAACTTTTACATTGAGTCAACACATTCACTACTTTGCTTACAGGTGTATAACCCAGGGTGGCAAAACCTGTGACCTGCTATTTTAAATTACTATTTGTGATCCCCTCTAGCTTGGAAGAAGTCCACATGCTCTGTGCCTGTGTGTAGTGCCCTGTTATTTTCAATCTGTTCCAGTCAAAGAATTGGCACTCTGTAGGAAAGCTTGTTTGATTATTCCTTACACAATCCTCATTTGCATAAATAGGAAATGTCCCTTTGTAAATCTTCTGAAGAGTGTTGGTTTTTTACCGTGTTCCTTGCTAGAATATTGTCAAGCAGTATAATCCTGCACCACTTTATCTCTCTGGGATAACTTATTTTTTGCCTTTTCTTGTTATTTGAATGCTTCATTTTGCTGTGAGGAAAGGAAGTAACAAACATATGTCCTTCATAAAAGTTTATAAAACTTTTCCTTTTTCCCCTCCCTGTTTTTCTGTTTCAAGTGTACACAGTTGTCATGAAATTAATCAAAATCAAAATATCTTGCAAACAAACTACTCATTCTTACCAATCATATACAGCATTTCATTTCTACACCTTTCGTAAAGATTACTATCACTTCTCTGAGATTTTGCAGTCTGAAATCATGTGTCTACAGGAGAACAGTTGCTTCTGGAGTCTGAATTAGTGCTGCTTTGATATCATAAAGCTGAACTCTGAACTGGTGGTCTTCAATCAGCAATAAATACAATCACAATTATTATGGAGAATTAAGTCTTAAAAAGCTACAAACCTTTCTTCTGTGGCATCATGCCTTCTAAGAAAGAAGATACTCTGTAGAACAATAAATTTTATGGAAATGTGGTAGTGGCTTGAATGTGACATCTAAATAGCAAAATGGGCAGAGAAATACAAGAGAAAGAAATATCTCTAGATTCAGGTTCTGTGACACTGAAAGTGACTACAATATAGATTCAGAAACAATTTGGATTGCCGACTCCATAGATATCAAGAGTTAACAAGGTGGCGCTGAGTACCTCAGAGTGCCACCTACTAGTGATGAAATTAAATGGCTGGCTGAGGCTCCTGGAGAGGTATCAAGAGGTGTTTTATAGCAGAGGAAGACAATTCTGAAAACCTGCTCTTTATCCTGCACTGTTGTCTTCCTGGGATTTGAAAATGCACAGATCGAAGCAGTCTGAAAAGCCCAATGCAGTGGGCACCCTGCTCGATTACCTCAACTGAGCATCACATTCACGGGCTCCAGTGTTCCAGACACCCAGGCAATTACGATGCATCTACTTTATAAAACTAATACATGATGGCCATCTGTTTAGCTTATATAAAATAGGTCTCACTCCCAGATTTGCTGTGATTATGTTTCATAGTATAAGTGCTTATGTATTCATCCAAAACTATGTGAAGTCTAGGAGTTCTTCACATGTTCTCCCACTCTCTTTGACACCTCCTCTGGAAATTAAATATGGAATACACTCCCTCTTTCCCAGTTTTCAGCAGAACAGAAAGGTGGGTGCTCTACTCATGTCTAGGTGATTCTCTTTATTCCCACTTGGAATTTACAGATGGTCTACAGAAGGCTTGAGCATATATAAATCCATTCTGAGAAAGATGGGGCACTTTATTTTAAAGGGTATCTCCACACTGAGCTAGATGACTGTTCCAACCAAACTGATATGTCATAAGCACTGTTAAATAAATTTTTGTATTTATAAAAGCAACAGCTTAACAAGAATGTTCTTGTACTGTTAAAACACATAAGTGAGGTTAAATTTAGACTTTTTGCAGACAGACATATCCAATTGCCTTAGTTACTCAGTCACTAAACCACACGCCACTAGCATATGTTTAGAGTTGGTCCTCTACTGCAGTTGCACAAATTCGTAAGACTGGAGAAGATAACCATCACCTCAAGGCTGTAATAGTATTGATAGAGAACAGCTCTGCCTTACAGAGATGCTGAGCTATGGCTGACTGCAAATACACAATGGGTATATTTCCTGGAAGAATTCAAGGGCAAGTTTGACTGGGCTCTGAGCAACTTGATTCAGTTAAAACTGCTCCTCACTGCAGAGGTTAGATCCCTTCTAACCTAAATCTTTCTAAGATTCTATGATTCTTAGGTCAAACAGACAATGTCCACAAACTCTCACACCATTTTCAAATCTTTGGCAGTTGTACACAGATCCCATAAATCTGTTCCTTAAAATAACCTGAAAAGAAGAACCAAAGAAAAGCAGGATCTCAGTGAGAACTACTTACTGCTAAGTTGCAGTAGTTAAGTGAAATCATGAGATACCCTAAGATAAGTAGAAAAACAGAGGAAGTGCATACAAAATGTGCAAGAGCTAACCAAAACAATTCCATACACCAGAGAGAGAGATGATGCTAATCACCTGTACTTGGTTGAGGACAGTTTTCAACTGCTATAGTCTTGTTTGATTTTCATTATTATCTGTAGATTTTTCTTCCTCTCAGGTTTAAGCCGTTGCGATTTTTGACCAAGCTGTTCATATCATTTTCACTTGGTTGAACTTCAGTAGATGTCTGCTTGTACTTCTGTTATAAATATTATAGTTATGAATGAGTGGCAGAGATATTAATAAAATAGTAATTTATTACTGTACAAACAATGCCAAAAATTATTTACTGTTAATATTTGCAGGTGCAGGTATTCAGTTGAAAGAACCATCTCACAGAATTTCAGAATCATAGAATTTCAGGGTCTGGAAGGGACCTTAACACATCATCTAGTCCAGGCCCCCTGCCAGAGCAGCACCACCTACACCAGATTGCACAGGAATGCATCCAGGCGAGTTTTGAATATCTCCAGAGAGGGAGACTTCACAGCCTCCCTGGGCAGCCTGTTCCAGTGTTCCATCACCCTCACAGGGAAAAAGATTTTCATTGTATTTACGTGAAACTTCCTTTGCCTCAACTTCCACACACTGCCCCTTGTCCTGTCATTGGGCACCATGGAGAAGAGCCTGACTCCATCCTCTTGGGACTCACTCTTTACATAATGATACACATTTGTGAGGTCACCTTTCAGTCTCCTCTTCTCCAAGAATGTGTTTATATCTAAGTAATTTGAAGAATTTAGACAAATTAGAAAATTTAGAAAATTTGGAAACAACACAACTTGAAAGAGAGAACCAGCCCGTGACCAGTAAGTCTGCAAAACAGAGAGGCTTGGCACAAACCTTGACCAAAACTTCTATGAGAAAATACTTGGTTTGCTCACACACTAGGATTTTTGTGGAATCTTTCCTAGGTACTGTGTTTGTAAACCAGAAGTTACGCCACAGATGTGCCATAATAAGCAAAGCCAGCTGGTGCCAGCCGTGTGGAATGCTGTGGTTGCTGCATTTGACAGAGTAAAAGTTGCTGTTGCCATCCAGGGAAAACTTCTGGAGGCTTTTGCAGTTTAGTCCTCGGGCCATGTTGCCTGAGAAAGGGCTTCCCACCTGGGGGAAAGCCTTGCTGCCGAGGGTTTGCAGGGCAGGGCAAAATGGGTGCTCAGCAAGGAGTGCAGGGGGTGACTCCCTCTGCAGTTCATGGGGTTCAGCTGGGTTGGAAAGGCTGAGGGAGCTGGGGTGGCTTAGCCTGGAGAAGAGGAGACTGAGGGGTGACTTTATTGCTCTCTACGACTACCTGAAGGGAGGTTGTAGACAGGCAGAGGTTGGTCTCTTCTCCCAGGCAGCCAGTACCAGAACAAGAGGACACAGTCTCAGCCTGTGCCAAGGCAGGTTTAGGCTGGATGTTAGGAAGAAGTTCTATACAGAGAGAGTGATTGCCCATTGGAATCAGCTGCCCATGGAGGTGGTGGAGTCACCTTCATTGGAGGTGTTCAGGAGGAGACTTGATGGGGTGCTTGGTGCCATGGTTTAGTTGTTTAGGTGGGTTGGATTGGTTGATGGATTGGACGCGATGATCTTGAAGGTCTCTTCCAACCTGGTGTATTGTAACTACCTGAAGGGAGGTTGTAGCCAGGAGGGGGTTGGTCTCTTCTCCCAGGCAATCAGCACTGGAACAAGAGGACACAGTCTCAAACTGTGCCAGGGGAAGTTTAGGCTCGAGGTGAGGAGAAAGTTCTTCACAGAGTTGTTAGCCATTGGAATGGGCTGCCCAGGGAGGTAGTAGAGTCACCATCCCTGGAGGTGTCAAGAGGGGATTGGATGTGTCACTTGGTGGCATGGTTTAGTAGTCATGGGGTCATTGGTGAGAGGTTGGAGTTGATGATCTTTGAGGTCTTTTCCAACCTTATTGATTCTATGAAATTAGTAAATGAGATTGACATGGCTGCTGGCTGGATGAAGCGATGTCCCTGCTCAGAGGGCTGTAGCAGTCCAGGACGAGCAGTGCACATGGGATACCACAGTAAACACAGCACAAGAGAAAGCACTTCACTTGTGTACCAAACAAAGCCCCAGTTTAGCATTTGTCAAAATAACACTATACCAATAGCAAAACTTGTACACAGAATACCTAACCAATAATGTGGGATTTCACCAAATATCCTTTATGCATATGCAGTGCACAAGGCAAGGATGAGTAAATTGCATGAACCTTGTCTACCACAAAGGTGGAAAACATGCCCAGGCAGGTTGTTTACCTGGACTCACTGATGCCTTATCCCTTTGTCAATTTGGCACCAAAATCACCACCACCACCATTCCAGAAGGGAGAGGGAAGAAAGGGTTTGAGCAAAACATGTAGGGACAAGTTTTGGCAATATTCAAGGCATAATTCTGGGTATATGCAGCCTTCACCACAATGTCCACTCTAAGTTGCAGTGCTCTGCCAATCAAAAAGCTAAAAAAAAGAAGCTATTTAACTAATACATAGGTTTCTATATTCACTATCTCTGGTTCTTCAACATTATTAGCATGGATGGATTAGGTGAGTGTGTGACAATTACTGAGTTTTACCTTCTCACTAGTTGAGAGGGAAGTCAACTATCACAGTATCACAGTATCGCTAAGGTTGGAAGAGACCTCAAAGATCATCGAGTCCAACTTGTCACCACAGACCTCATGACTAGACCATGGCACCAAGTGCCATGTCCAGTCCCCTCTTGAACACCTCCAGGGACGGTCACTCCACCACCTCCCCGGGTAGACCATTCCAATGGCGAATGACTCTCTCAGTGAAGAACTTTCTCCTCACCTCCAGCCTAAACTTCCCCTTCCAGCTTGAGACTGTTGTCCTCTTGTTCTGGTGCTGGTTGCTAGGGAGAAGAGACCAACCCCTTCCTGGCTACAACCACCCTTCAGGTAGTTGTAGAGAGCAATGAGGTCTCTTCTTCAGACTTGTAGTTCAACGCAGATTGCATTTCCAACAGGTGTGACTGCACTGATGCAAATCTGCTGTTTTAAAGTAAAATACTCTTCCATATTTCATGTGACCTTGAGCTATTCAGCAGATGTTTAATGGTGCTAAGAAGATCCATATTGTTATACTCTAAAAGCAAAGAATTAATTTTGCTATTTTGACATATAATAACATTTGCCTTCGTATTCAGATTAACCTTTTTTTTTTTTTTTACTGTGAATTATAGTCCCAGGTGTTTTAACTCGTTTATTTCAGTTGAGACTTGTGTTCATTAAAATTGATTTGAAACTCAACATCTGCATGGATGATGGACGTAGCAGGAAGTTACTGTTTTTTTTCTCACTTCCTATCAGATTAGCGATTTGCATTTTAAAATGTGAATAATTATTATTTATCCATTATTATAAATATTTTAATTGATATATAATATTAATATTTTAATTGTTATATCATATTAATATTTTCCCTTATTCCACAGCAATAGAAATGGAAATCCAAAGGACTTAAAAAGTTCATCACATATATATATATATATATATCATTACAAATTAGCTGAAGTTATTTAATCAGAAATAGTATCTGAAATGTATCTTGGTATTTGATAATAACCACCGTAGGTAGACAAATTATTCTGTTTATCAAGGCTGAGTATTAAACTCCAATTCCTCTTTCTGTATATTGAGCATGCCCCTTCAGCCTGCAAGTGCCATCTTTTTTTTTTCAAGAAATAAGGCTGATTACTAACTGTAAATGTAACTGGAGGTATTTGTGTGGATTAGAGGAAATATTACTTCCCTTTCTCACAAATGAAGTCTGTTCCATTGGTTGTAAACAGTATTCATAGTTCATAGGTATTTTTTTCACACAGTTTACCATTTTATTGACTGAATGGATGTTGGTAAAATTTTTCTGCCTCATTTGTCAGTTGTGCCTAACAGCATCTCTGCTTGAGGGAAGCAGTTGGCTGAACATGACTTCTCACCCAGATGCTTTCATCTGTCAGCTCTGATGAGGTTAAACTGTAATACTGAGCATCAGAAAAGAAGCCATGGTAAGACCAAAATGTTCACATGGTCTGAAGAAAATGTCTTTTTTCAAGAGTTTGTTCTTCTTGCTCCACATATTTAATTCTTCATGACTGTTGCAGATGTGTAGAAGGGAAAGACAATAACTACCATAGTTTTAGCTTGGTATGCACCTACTTCATATCTCAAAAAGAACCCCAAAATTATATCATGTAGCTCAGCACTTCAGCAAAATGAGCTGAAGTGAAATTCTCAACATCAGACTCTCACTACAGTTTTGGAAGATCCATAACAATACTTTTGTTCCTGCTGGTATAAGTAGGGGGAAAAAATTTACTATTATATATTATGGGCAAAAAATACTCAGATAATGATTTGCATTAAAGAGAATATATGTCTTCATTAAAATTTACTTTTCACATTTGAAGTTTTAAGAAAACATAGCTAGATAATTGGAACCAAAACATTTTTACACAAGACTAAATTTGATTGAAAATGGGATATGGTTTTGGCCAATATTTGTCAGTGCTCTCTTTGAACATACTTATGTTTAGACCTAAGATAGTCAAGGCTGGGTTTTGGATATCACCATTAACTCCATCACAGGAAATTCCATCTCAACATGAGAAAAAACTTTTTTGCTGTGAGGGAGCATGAGAACAGGCTGCCCAGATGTGTTGTGGTGTCTCCTTCGCTGGAGACTGTCAAAACCTGCATGGATATGTTCCTCTGTAACATGCCCTAAATGGTCCTGCTTTACAGGGGATTTGACTCTATGATATCTGGAGGTCCCTTAAGCCACTAGTATTCTATGATTCCCTGATAGTCTAATGGTATTAATATGTTAAAAATAAATGAGGAGAGTATTCATCTAATGGGACAGTTGACTTCCTTCCTGTGGCTTAAAGAGATGAATGTTTCGCAGACAGCCATGTAGAGAATTACTTCTTGCTATGGCCAGGCAAGCATTCCCCATCCTTTCACCTTATGCTAAATCCTCTACTATTGGCACAATCTTGAGAGTCTTACTCTGCTCTGTATCACAGCACCAAAACCTCCACAAGCATCCATTGGAAGAGAAAAGTTCAGTTTGTGTAGGATTTCATCTACTTGGATGAACTTTTCCTACCATCCAGAGGCATATCCTGCAGGGCTACAGCTGCCTTTGATTTTCCTTCAGGGACTTTAATAACCATTTCTGCAGAAAGCTGAACCTATAGCGGCCTTTAGATGAATGTTTTTCATGATTCACATCCTCAAAGAATTCCCCAGGCCGTTTTCTCCTTTTCTAGATGGGAAACCAATGAGTTGGAAATTATGTGAGTGCACCTAATTTTCAAACATTTCAACCTTGTGCTTTTTATTGCTCCAATAATAATTTGAAGAAATTCATCATCCTCTCTCAGATCGAGATTTCTGGGCACACTTCACAATCAAACTGCTCTAATCCTTCAAGCTGACCTTTTGAAGTCTGTATTAAAGTTGATTGCATTTTTGTTGCATCAAGCAAATTAATTCAGTCAAGATGATAACCTCATTTGGATTTTTTATTCATTGCTTCTATGGACCTAGATCTGAAATGAGGAGGTTTGAGGCCGAGCAATACACTTGTTAAGGTGCTTGCTTCTTGTCACATAAATCTTTCCTTACGGCATTTTGTTATTTCTCCCTATTCACCAACAATGTTAGGCTGTGGTGAGGTTTTACAGTCCATTAGGTGACCAGCAGGGACATCTGAAAGATGTAAGTATGAAATACTTAAACTGTTTCAACAGATAAACTAATTAATATTCATAGAATCATAGAATCAGTCAGGGTTGGAAGGGACCACAAGGATCATCTAGTTCCAACCCCCCTGCCATGGGCAGGGACACCCTACACTAGATCACGCTGGTCAGAGCCTCGTCCAGCCTGGTCTTAAACAACTCCAGGGACTGGGCCTCAACCACCTCCCTGGACAACCCATTCCAGGGCTTCACCACTCTCATGGTGAAGAACTTCTTCCTCACATCTAGCCTGAATCTCCCCATTTCCAGCTTCATTCCATTCCCCCTAGTCCTATCACTACCTGAGATCCTGAGAAGTCCCTCCCCAGCCTTCCTGTAGGCCCCCTTCAGATACTGGAAAGCCACAATGAGGTCACCTCGGAGCCTTCTCTTCTCCAGACTGAACAGCCCCAACTCCTTCAGTCTGTCCTCCTAGGAGAGGTGCTCCAGCCCTCTGATCATCTTCGTGGCCCTTCTCTGGACACGCTCCAGCACGTCCACATCCCTCCTGTAATAGGGGCTCCAGAACTGGACGCAGTACTCCAGGTGGGGTCTCACCAGAGCTGAGTAGAGGGGGAGAAGCACCTCCCTTGACCTGCTGGTCACACTTCTCCTGATGCAGCCCAGGATCTGATTGGCTTTCCGGGCTGCAAGCGCACATTGAGAGCTCATGTTGAGCTTCTCGTCCACCAGCACCCCCAAGTCTCTCTCCTCAGGGCTACTCTCCAGCCAGTCCCTGCCCACCCTGTATTTGTGCCTGGGATTGCCTTGACCCAGATGCAGGACCCTGCACTTGGTCTTGTTGAAGCTCATGAGGTTGGCTTGTGCCCACCTCTCCAGCCTGTCCAGGTCCCTCTGGATGGCATCCCTTCCCTCCAGCGTGTCCACTGCACCACACAGCTTGGTGTCATCAGCAAACTTGCTGAGGGTGCACTCGATGCCACTGTCCATGGCACCCACAAAGATCTTGAACAAGACAGGTCCCAGGACTGATCCCTGAGGGACTCCGCTTGTCACTGGCCTCCATTGGGACATGGACCCGTTGACAGCCACTCTTTGGGTGCGGCCATCAAGCCAATTCTTTATCCATCTAGTGGTCCATCCATCAAACCCATGTGTCGCCAGCTTGGAGACCAGGAGGTGGTGCGGGACAGTGTCGAAGGCTTTGCTCAAGTCCAGGTAAACGACATCAGTTGCTCGCCCCTCATCTATTAATGCTGTCACCTGCTCATAGAAGGCCACCAGGTTTGTCAGGCAGGATTTGCCCTTGGCAAAGCCATGCTGACTATTCCCAATCACCTCTTCACTGTTCTTCTCAGTCATTAGTGCCTCCAGGAGGATCTGCTCCATGATCTTTCCGGGCACAGAGGTGAGACTGACTGGCCTGTAGTTCCCCGGTTCCTCCTTCTTGCCCTTTTTGAAAATGGGAGTAATGTTTCCCCTTTTCCAGTCTGTGGGGACTTCCCCACTCTGCCATGACTTCTGGAATATAATAGAGAGGGGCTTGGCAACCTCATCTGCCAGTTCTCTCAGCACCAAAAAAAACCAAAGTTTTGTAGCAAGTCTCGTTCAGCTGAGACTGCATGACAAAATGTTATTCCTGCAGATTCATCCGATTGTCTCTGCTTTGCTGCTTTTCCCCAACATTGCACCAAATATCAAAACCAAAAATAATGTAGGTAGCAAGGTTCACAATCTGTAAGTATTATTAAGTGTTGAAGACTTCTCTAGGCTTACACAAGGAATGAAAGTGCCCAGAGATAGGGAACACACATGCTAGGAAATAAAAGAAATTAAGGATATTGACACTTGCTTTCAAATGCATCTGAGTGTTCCAGTTTCACAGTACTGAAGAGCTATGTGGTGCAATTAATACACTATTCATTGAACATTTAACTAGGTTATAGTTGCTGCATATTCTGAACTATGCAAACAAAATCATGAGAGTAATGCCCTGGGGCTGGGCACCACTGGAAAGAGACTGGCCCCTTCTTGATATCTGTCCTTTAGATATTGATAAACATTGGTAAGATCCCCTCTCAGTCTCCCCTTCTCTAGGCTAAACAGCTCCAGTTCTTTCAGCCTCTCCTTATAAGACAGGGTCTCCATTCCCCTAATCATCTTTGAAATTATCTGTTGGACTGCCTCCAGTAGTCCCTTGTGTCTCTTTGATTGGAGAGTCCAAAACTGGACACAATACTCCAGATGTGGCCTTGTTAAGGTATACTGGAGGGCGGTCATTAACAACACTGGAGAGTAAGGCCTCAATATCACCATAAACACAGGTAATGTACAAAGAAATCTCTGAGTAGAAATTCTTTAAGGCAGACAATGGAGGAACAACCATACCTTTGAAAGTAAATTTTACATGGCTTTCAAATTCTTGTTCAAAAAAAGTTTAAAAACCATATTAGATAAGCCAGAGTAATACAAGACTTAAAAACACTGAGATGCATTTGAGAAAGTCTGAAGACAAGAAAGATTCCCCAGAGTCCTAGCCTATCAAAATACTCCACATTTACCCATATATATAAAAGCAGTATATACATTTATGTAGAGGTTTATTTTCTCTCCCATTAACTTGGAATTTTACCATAAATGATATTGTTTTTACCCCATTTCATGCATATCTCTAAATCTTGAATGTTAAGATGACATCTTTCTTCTTTTGCCTTCAGATTCATCTTTATCTTGGGGAAAGATGGTTTCATCAATTTTACTTTGGATAGCAGTTCTCCCTTCACCTTCGTGGTTATGATGCACTTTCTTTTGACAGTTATGGCAACCAATGGTGGCAGTGTTAAAGAAACATTGGGTAGGGTTTTGGGATTTTTTTCTTTATTCACTTCATATGGTCAAACTAGAGCACTCTCTTGCTCTATATCACTTTCACTTACTTAATAATTAGTACTGATCTGAATCAAACGCATTGTTTAACTGCAAGTCCACAGTGAAATCAGAAGGGGTTGTATCATTAGATTGTTTTTCCTTTTCCATATTAGTAATGGAAAAGCTATTAGAACAGGAAGTGCAACTGAGCAGTTTGTCCCAAAATAAACACTCACCCTTGGGAAGTTTTGGGGAGCAGTTGAATTATCAGCAAGTAATTGCTAAAAATTCTTATTCACACCTAGTTTAGAAATAGTCATCTGCATATTCAATTACACTATCAGAGTATCACAGTATCGCTAAGGTTGGAAGAGACCTCAAAGATCATCGAGTCCAACCTGTCACCACAGACCTCATGACTAGACCATGGCACCAAGTGCCACATCCAATCCCCTCTTGAACACCTCCAGGGATGGTCACTCCACCACCTTCCCGGGCAGCCCATTCCAATAATGAATGACTCTTTCCGTGAAGAACTTTCTCCTCACCGCCAGCCTAAACCTCCCCTGTTGCAGCTTGTGACTGTGTCCTCTTGTTCTGATGCTGGTTGCTAGAGAGAAGAGACCAACCCCTTCCTGGCTACAACCTCCCTTCAGGTAGTTGTAGACAGCAATGAGGTCTCCCCTGAGCCTCCTCTTCTCCAGGCTAAACAATCCCAGCTCCCTCAGCCTCTCCTCACAGGGCTTGTGCTCAAGGCCTCTCCCCAGCCTTGTTGTCCTTCTCTGGACATGTTCAAGTGTCTCGATGTCCTTCCTAAACTGAGGGGCCCAGAACTGGACACAGGACTCAAGGTGTGGCCTAACCAAAGCAGTGTACATGGGCACAATGACCTCCCTGCTTCTGCTGGCCACACTATTCCTAATGCAGGCCAGGATGCCATTGGTCTTCTTGGCCACCTGGGCACACTGCTGGCTCATGTTCAGGTGGCTGTCAATCAGCACCCCCAGGTCCCTCTCTGTTTGGCCGCTCTCCAGCCACTCTGACCCCAGCCTGTAGCTCTGCATGGGGTTGTTGTGGCCAAAGTGCAGCACCCGGCACTTGGACTTGTTGAATGCCGCTCTGTGTTGGATTCTGCCCATCTGTCCAGCCGATCGAGGTCCCTCTGCAGGGCCCTTCCACCCTCTAACTGATCAACATCCACTCCCAGCTTGGTGTCATCTGCAAATTTGCTGATGACTGTCTCAATGCCCTCATCCAGATCATCAGTGAAGATATTAAAGAGGATGGGGCCCAGCACTGATCCCTGGGGACACCACCGGTGACTGGCCTCCAGCTGGATGTGGCACCATTCACCACCAAATACCAAATACTGCAAATACCTGCAGTTAGCTTATATTACATAGGTAAGGTAGTCTAAGACACAATTTTTTGCAAATAGCAAAAATTACACACACTGGTCACTGTATTATATACTAATCCACTAACATCCACAGAAATTACAACTCAGATTTGTGCTTTGAAGTATGTTCATGTCAACCAAAAAACATCAATGTGGTTGGAAGTGACTTTAAACTGTCATTATATATATATAGATATAAATTCTATTCTATTTATTTTTATATATATTAAAAATTGCAAATTTTATATATATAAAAAAATCAACCAAACCAAAACACACAACCAAACAACAAGAAAACCCAAAACCAACCCCCAAAAAACCGCAACCAACCAAACTAAATGAAAGCAAAGCAAACCAAAACCAAAACCCCCAACCAAGCTAACAACAGTAAAAAAGATAAGCCACCCACCCAAACCCCAGCCAAGCAAAAAAACCCAAAACATCCCAAACAAACCCACAATAAAACATCCACAGTTTCAAATAAAGCCCAGGGGAATGCCAAGGGTGGGAACACGGTCAGTCACTAAATCAGTGACAGATGCTGTCTATGAATCCCTCTCCCTTCTCAAAGAGGAAAATAAAGGGAATAAGAGAGGGAGACTTGAATGCTAAAATGTCTTTGATGAAAGTAATAACAATAAAATGAAATTAAATATGTAGAAATACATGCAGAACCGATATCAAACCCAGCTCCCTGGATGGCAGTTATATCACAATCACTACCAATGCTGCACTAGGAAAGTCGCTGTTGCAGTTTGGGCTGGGTGCCCCCTGCTTCCTGTGTCCAGAGGTCCAGCCCAGTGGGTGGACACAGGAAATTGGGTATTTCTACCATAATTCTCTGCACCAGTATAAGATCTAGTGCGAGGTCTAAGCACCTCCTCTTTCTTCCTCGCCGTCGCCCGGTAATGGGGGAGTTGTTGTCTCCCGGCCATGGGCCTGGCTAGGCCCAAGGCCACGGGGGATGGGCAGTCTCAGATCTGGCCAGCTGAGACTAGCCTGGCAGTGGGGAGGGGGGAAGAAGGAGCCCTGGGGGTCTTGGATGTACCCCCAGGTGGGGATGGGATTATCTTGGGACTGTTTGGGATTTCTTTTGTCACTCTGCTTTTGGCTTTCTGTAAGGCCCCTGAACATCTGCAGTACATTGATGATATTATTGTATGGGGCGATAAAGCAAAGGAAGTGTTCGAGAAGGGAGAAAAAATTATTCAAATACTCTTAAAGGCTGGGTTTGCTATAAAGAAGAGTAAAGTCAAAGGACCTGCGCAAGAAATTCAGTTCTTGGGAATAAAATGGCAGGATGGACGCCGTCATGTACCTATGGAAGTGGTCAACAAGATAGCAGCAATGTCTCCACCATCTAACAAGAAAGAGACACAGTCCTTTCTAGGCCTTGTGGGGTTCTGGAAAATGCATGTTCCAGGCTACAGTCAACTTGTCAGCCCTCTTTATCGAGTAACTCGAAAGAAAAATCAATTTGAATGGGGTAGTGAGCAGCAACAAGCTTTTGAACAAATCAAACAAGAGATAGCTCGTGCAGTGGCACTTGGGCCCATCCGAACAGGACCATCAGTGCAGAATATCCTTTACACTGCAGCTGGGGAGCACGGTCTCACTTGGAGTCTCTGGCAGAAGACACCAGGTGAAACCCGAGGTCGACCATTGGGATTTTGGAGTAGAGCATATCGAGGATCAGAAGCCCACTATACACCAACTGAGAAGGAGATTTTAGCAGCCTATGAGGGAGTTCGAGCTGCATCGGAAGTAGTGGGTACAGAGGCACCTCTCCTCTTAGCACCCAGGCTGCCTGTGCTGCATTGGATGTTCAGAAGAAACATCCCTTCCACTCATCATGCCACCAGTGCTACATGGAGTAAGTGGGTAGCACTAATCACACAGCGAGCTCGACTGGGAAAACCAAACCACCCAGGAATTCTGGAAGAGATTATGGACTGGCCAGAAGGTAGAGATTTTGGAGCATCGCCTGAGGAAGTGGTTCGTGCCCAAGAGGCACCACCATACAACGAGTTACCTGAAGATGAAAGGCCTTATGCTCTGTTTACTGATGGATCATGTCGTGTGGTAGGAAACCACAGGAAGTGGAAAGCTGCTGTATGGAGTCCTATACGACGAGTTGTTGAGGCTACTGAAGGAGAAGGTGAATCGAGTCAATATGCAGAGGTGAAAGCCATCCAACTAGCTCTAGAGATTGCTGAAAGAGAAAAGTGGCCAGTACTTTATCTTTACACAGATTCTTGGATGGTGGCTAATGCCTTGTGGGGATGGCTACAACAATGGAAGAAGACCAATTGGCAACGCAGGGGCAAGCCTATTTGGGCTGCCTCATTGTGGCAGGACATTGCTGCTCGGGTGGAGAACATGACTCTGAGGGTACGTCATGTTGATGCTCATGTACCTAAAATTCATGCTAATGAAGAACATCAAAACAATGAGCATGCAGACAAGGCTGCCAGAATTGATATAGCTCAAGTGGATCTAGACTGGGAGCGAAAAGGTGAACTGTTTGTAGCTCGATGGGCCCATGAAACATCAGGACATCTAGGGAGAGATGCTACGTACAGGTGGGCTCGTGACCGAGGGGTGGACTTGACCATGGAAGCCATCACACAGGTCACACATGACTGTGAAACCTGTGCTGCAATCAAGAGGGCCACGAGAGCCAAGTCTCCCTGGAACAGAGGGCGGTGGCTGGGTTTTCGCTATGGTGAGGCCTGGCAGATTGACTATATTGGACCACTGCCACGAACACGCCAAGGCAAGCGTTACATCCTCACCATGGTAGAAGCAACTACAGGCTGGTTGGAAACATATCCTGTAAATCATGCTACTGCCCAGAACACCATCTTAGGCCTTGAAAGGCAAATCCTGTGGCGGCACGGTACCCCTGAACGGATCGAGTCTGACAACGGAACTCACTTCAGGAACAATGCCATCAGCTCTTGGGCCAAGAAACATGGCATCGAATGGGTGTATCACATTCCCTATCACCCACAAGCCTCTGGGAAGGTTGAAAGATACAATGGACTGTTAAAGACTATGCTGAAAGCATTGGGTAATGGGGCATGGAGGCATTGGGATGCAAATTTAGCAGAAGCCACTTGGCTGGTTAATTCTCGAGGATCTGCTAACCGTCCTGGTCCTGCCCAAACAGAACCCTTGCACACTGTGGGGGGAGATAAGGTCCCTGTAGTACACATGGGAAAATGGCTAGGAAAGGCAGTGTGGGTTGCTCCTCCCATGGGGAAAGGCAAACCCATTCGTGGGATTGTCTTTGCTCAGGGGCCTGGATGTACTTGGTGGGTAATGAAAAGAAATGGGGAGACTCAGTGTGTGCCTCAAAGGGATCTAACATTGGGGGAAAGGTAATTTGGAATGTGAATAATGTGAGTTGCATGTTGCAGAAAGTAGCGAAGTAAGAAGAATCCAGACTGATGAAGGTTTGCAAGGATCAAGAGCGACACAACGGTTGAGACCAGCTGGAGTTGGTGTTCAAGAACAGAATAACAAAAACAACAAATCAAACTCTCTTTAATAGGAGACTGAGATATTGATATAAATCTCTATATGTTGGAGTATTGAGATGGTTTAAGTATGTAGATCACATTGTGAATGTAAGCAAGAAATTATTGTTTTGAAGAATCAAATGAGATAATTAAATGTATTGAAATGTGTAGAACCTGAGCATGATGCAAATGGTATGGAATAAGGGGTGGAGATTGTAGTGGGTTGAATTGAGATGGAGTTAATTCTCCTCACAGCATCTTTCTAGTGCTGTGGTTTTTTTGCAGCAGTAGTTGATAACACAGCAGTGTTTTGGCTACGGCTGAATCTAGTATCCAGGCTGTGTCCTTTCAACATTTGCCTGCCCCAAGAGTGGATCAAGGGGCAGGCAAAATCTTGGGAGGGGACACAGCTGAGCCAGCTGACTCAGACTGGCCAAAGAGGTATTCCATACCATATGACATCAGCTCAGGTATAAGAATGAAGTGGAAGAAGGAAGTGGGGGGATTCGTCCATGGCGTTCATCCTCCCAAGGAACCACCAAGCTTAGAGAGCCCTGCTTCCCGAGACCGACCACCGTCCCGCTGATGGGAAGTAGAGACTAACATCTCTTGCTCTGTTTTTCTGCTTCCGCGCGGTCTATTGCTATTTGCTTATTAGTGTTATTAAACTGCTCCTATTTTACTCTCTGGCTTCTGTTATATTTTCCTTTCCTTCTTCCCCTGTTTGCTTAAAGAGGGGGAGTGATAGAGCGGCTTTGGTGGGCATCTGGCCCCCCAGCCAGAGCCAAACCACCACAGTCGCAGACTGGACTTAGCAGCAGATGGGAACTGGATTCAGGATCTGAATTCTGGAACTGGATTCAAGAATGCCTGGATTGTGACGCTGGCCATTGAAGAAAAGAGATTGACACTCATGCTCCCTCAACTTTACCCTGCATATGATATAAAGTGTAATGACAAAGTACCAATAAACTGAAAACATACTTTCTGTGTAAAATAAATTGAACTCTAACATTCACTTCTTGTGCCGGGGGAGGTTTAGGCTGGATGTTAGGAAGAAGTTCTATACAGAGAGAGTGATTTCCCATTGGAATGGGCTGCTCGGGGAGGTTGTGGAGTCACCATCATTGGAAGTGTTCAGGAGGAGACTTGATGGGGTGCTTGGTGCCATGGTTTAGTTGTTTAGGTGGGTTGGATTGGTTGATAAGTTGGACGCGATGATCTTGAAGGTCTCTTCCAACCTGGTCTATTCTATTCTATTCTATTCTATTCTATTCTATTCTATTCTATTCTATTCTATTCTATTCTATTCTATTCCTTCCTACTTAATCTCTTTAGACAGAGGGCTTCCCTTGGAAGTGGAACTTGAGCCTGAGTGACTCTCACCATCAGTCATGTCATATCTTGAAAAAAAAACAAATGTCCATCCTTAGTTCCCTTACAATCCAGTTCCCTTTGTGCAGCAGTGCACCAGAACACTTTGAGTTAATAGTTTAAATGAACCGTCTTGATGAATATCACTTTTTAACAACCACTTAACAAAATGAGTGATGATCATGCATAGGTCAAATTCTCACATACAAAAAAAAAAAATTTAAAAAAAATTAAATACAATTTAAATTTGTTGTATTTTAAATTTAATTTAAATTTCTTTAGTATTTGAAGAACAGGATATTCGCACACAAGAATGATACTAAGAGAAAATGGTGTCATACTTAATTAGTCTCTAATGGATACTTTGAAGGCCAGGATGAGATTGCAGTTCATTCTTCTCTATGCAGCTGAAAAATACAATTCCAAAGTATTAACATACTAACTGCTTCCTGAAATGCTGAGTGCCAGCTTATTAAGCACTTCAATTTTTACTGCAAAGTCATCATTTTTTGGTTGCTCAAACAAGTCCGCTGGATGGTGTACTACAAACACTGGAAAGGGAAACAGATTTTAGGAGAGGTAACCTTGACAAATTAAGTAACTGTTCATCCAATTTGAATATCAATGACTATTAGATTCTTCCAGTTCAGAATGCATAATAAATAAATAATCATGAGTTCATGGTATTGTAGCATCAGCTGTTTGGTGTTTAATATGCTGCAATATCTTCTGTCGCAACCATGATTTTAGCTTTCAACAATTATAATTTATACAGAAAAACTTTCATCTCCTATTAATATGCATATACCTCTCAATACGTTTTCATTTAAGATCTAGTCTTAACATGTTTTCATCATTCAAATATGTCTTCAGGGCAGTGAAAAGGTAGGAAGAAGAGCTGATGAGAATAGCTTTACATACCATTGGGATTTGTTCTTCAAGGCGCTACCATAATTTACTAGGAAATTATGTGCTTCAATGGGGCAGCATAAATCTTTCTTCTTGGCAGAAACAGCGTGTTCTTCTCTTGCAAAATGTTTTCCACACACACTTACAGGAATCTGGGTAAGGAGTAACCTCATCTGGAGCAGAGGTTGTTTTTTTTAATGGTTCCAGGATTTTGTCTCCAGAAATTCGTGAGAAAGAAAGATGTTGCCTTACTGGATGATTTATCCTTTTACAATTAAGGACTGCATTGACTCTGTTCCAAGTGCACGGATCTTTTTATGTTTCATTGCAAACTGAATGCTCAATTTAAAAGTTATCCTCAGTTTTTCAGGCTGCACTTTCTGGAGCAAAAGACATTTAGAAAAGTTGTAAAAGAAAATTTATTCCTGCAATATTTTACAGAGGGAGGAGCAATCTCATTATTGTATTGTGTTGCATTGACATAAGAACAAGAAGACAAACTTTAGACCTCCATGTCATTTGTGTCAAAAAGCCCCTCTTGTCACTGCTCATTATAAGTGGATAATGAGTAGATTGTGTTTTCATGAATTTTGTATATCTATGTAATTTAAGCTGCAGGTCCTTTATGATTCAACTTGCCCATGATGTCCTTGATGAGAGTAAACAGATGACCATATCGGAGTACAGCTTCAGGTTTTCCCTTATGCGCATATTCAAAGGTGAACAGAGACTTTCAGAAAAAGGTAGTCCTGAGAAATGTGGCCAGAACCTGGGGAATGGAGAGAATGGTAGACAGTATTGAGCTTCGTGGACAATTAAGGAAAGAGAGAAATAAAATAATTTTTCCATATGTAGTCATGTACATCAAACCTTGAGTCAGATGGACAGGAAAAGCTTAAACTGCACAGGGAAAGCTTAGACTGGATGGAGAAAGATGGATTTCAGATGCTGATATCTTACATTTGAAGTAAAATGTGCTGGACATACATTAAAGCCTGAGTTTTTTAAGGTGCAGAAAATATTCCAGTCTAATTAAAGGCAATAGGAGCTTTAGCTGCCTTTTATAGCTAAATAATCAGGCATTTACTGCTTTTATAGCCACTACAGAATTATACTTTTTTTTTCATAAATGAGCACTTAATCTCTTAAATTCCTGAACTGCTGAAAACAGCCAAGTACTTAACATTTTAGAGAAAAAAAAATTTTAAAAAAGAGATAAAAGAAAACAAAAGGGGAAAAAGAGCACTCACGAAGTAATGTTTGAAAAAGGAGAGCAAGGGTCTGTATGTTAAGACCCCCTTAGATAGGAAATCTTACCCAATGTAGTCAGCCTGTGATTATAACATTAATAAACTAATCTCAAGGACACATTTTACTAAGGTATACTTGCGAGCATGAATAATTGGATTAAAAATGCGTCTGGAAAAAAAAACCCAAGCTACAAAGAATGAGTTTTACTTTACTGTTAAATAGTAGATGTTTTTCAATACTTCAATTTTCACAAAACCCTCCTTCATAATACTGTGGATTTTGAATCATTCTTTGCCTGGTCAAAGGAATATTGAAACTATAATCAATCAGCATTGTTAATTCCTGAGCAAGACTGGCATAAGTGGCAAGAAGGTTTGAAAGCAAAAGGGGTTAAACTGGAAGCAGGGATGGCAGGGCAGAACAACTCCCTACAAGACACTGAAGTTGGTGAGATAAGAAATACCACTGTGGTCAGCAGACATAGGACTAGGGGTAGATCCCAGTGCTGGGCTGCTGTGCTTGATTCCAGTGTTGGTGTGATTGGTGCTGGTGTAACTGTATGTAAAGAATTAGCTCATGCTACTTCTTATGGTGGTAAGTCTCTGATCACTGTGTTGTATTTAAGTATATAAATTATCCAGAACTGGAATATACAGAATATTTGATGTCCTTGTTTCTAAGGAAGCAATGCCCAACTGGGACTCACTTGTCTTAACCTGCCAATATCCACTAGGGCTGAATCACAGAATGTTAGGAGCTGGAAGGGACCTTGAGAGGTCATCTAGACCAACCTCCCTGCAGGACCACCTATGAGAGATTTCACACTGTTCACAGTGATCAAATGCAAGCAGGTCTCTGCAGAGGGTAATTAAGTAAGCCTTTCCAGACATGTCTGTAGCAACTTAAGAAATACAGGAAATTGTCAACAGTAGTATTGCTAATGAAGTCTTTTAGAAGAAGAAACGATGCATGCCTGAATACCAGTGCAACAACAGCAAGTGTACTCTTGGTATGACCATTTTGGGAATCACTTGTGATCTGGGTTTGCATTTTGGTGGAAGTATAACATAAAGAAAAAAATAGAGAAGAAAATATGTCTGTGTTCACATTGATTTAATGAACTGGTTCTTTTATAATTGGATGGTGCCATGGTTTAGTTGATTAGATGGTGTTCGGTGATAGATTGGACTCGATGACCTTGAAGGTCTTTTCCAAACTGGGTAATTCTATTCTAATTCTAATTTGAATCAGCTGCAGGAGGTGTAGAACAGATCCAAATAAAGAAAAAAGTTTAGATCTGGTAGCTGAAAAACAGACTTCTGGAAAGTGAGAGAGAAATTCTGCACAATCCTTACTGGTCCAGACTGAAGAAGGTGAGGTGAAAAGAAAACCAAGTGAGAATTTTAATGCCACGGCAGCAGCAAGCATGATAAGAAAAGAAAAAAGGCAAGGGAAGGCAAGGTTTGGGAAGGGAAGGTTTGGGAAGGGAAGGTTTGGGAAGGTTTGGGAAGGTTTGGGAAGGTTTGGGATGGGAAGGTT
>CM066606.1:100518117-100753117 GCA_033816785.1 Picus viridis | reverse complement strand
AGAAAAGAAAAGAAAAGAAAAGAAAAGAAGAAAAAAAAAGAAAAGAAAAGAAGAGAAAAGAAAAGAAAAGAAGAGAAAAGAAGAGAAAGGAAGAGAAAAGAAAAGAAAAGAAAAGAAAAGAAAAGAAAAGAAAAGAAAAAAAAAAAAGAAAAGAAAAGAAAAGAAAAGAAAAGAAAAGAAAAGAAAAGAAAAGAAAAGAAAAGAAAGAGAAAAGAAAAGAAAAGAAAAGAAAAGAAAAGAAAAGAAAAGAAAAGAAAAGAAAAGAAAAAGAAAAAGAAAAGAAAAGAAAAGAAAAGAAAAGAAAAGAAAAGAAAAGAAAAGAAAAGAAAAGAAAAGAAAAGAAAAGAAAAGAAAAGAAAAGAAAAGAAAAGAAAAGAAAAGAAAAAACCAGGTTGGAAGAGACCTTCCAGATCATTACATCCAACCTATCATCCAAAACCACCTAATCAACTAAACCATGCAACCAAGCAGCCCACCCAGTCTCCTCCTAAACACCTCCAGTGATGGTGACTCCACTACCTCCCTGGGCAGACCATTCCATTGCACAATCACTGTCTCAGCGTAGAATTTTCTCCTAACATCCAGTCTGAACCTCCCATGGCACAGCTTGAGACTGTGTCCTCTTGTTCTGGTGCTGGTTGCCTGGGAGAAGAGACCAGCACCCACCTGGCTACAATCTCCTTTCAGGTAGTTTTAGACAACAATTAGGTCTCCCCTGAGTCTCCTCTTCTCCAGGCTAAGCAACTCCAGCTCCCTCAGCCTCTCCTGTGCTTCAAACCCCTCACCAACTTTGTTGCCCTTCTCTGGACGCGTTCCAGCAACTCAACATCTTTCCTAAATTAAGTGGCCCAGAACTGAAGACTGGACTCCAGGTGTGGCCTAACCAGTGCAGGGTACAGGGACAGAATGACCTCCCTGCTCCTGCTGGCCACACTGTTCCTGATACAGGCCAGGATGCCATTGGCCTTCTTGGCTGCCTGGGCACACTGCAGGCTCATCTTCAGCCAACCATTGACCATTGTAAGACCATGTGTAAGATTCAAAGGATAATTTTGTTTGTATAAAAATACATTTTACTGAAAAAGCTAAAATTGTAAATACAGTTATCAAACTGGTGTGGAAAAGGGGGATTTTTATAATTACTTTCCAGAATAATGTGACTAATGCAAATGGTAGAAGAAAGAAGAAATGAAAGCTCATTGTAAAAATCTTACTCTTTGTATCACTGTAGTAACTCAGTATACTCTTTGGACACAGTTCACAAAACTACATTAGAAGAGTAGGTTAAATAGGCTAGGACATTCATTTACATAATGCTTGACATTCAGAAAGCTCTTCCAATTAGTTGATCACTTAAGACTTCTTGCATTGTGAAATGGCTTCCTATAAAATAAGGAGTCTTAGTTGTCAAGTATTAGCTAAGTATAATTCAATTAAAAAGTAATGAAACCACATTATCATACTAAATGAAATATGACATACATTTTTGCCAAGGTTGCAAATGTTCATTCTTTAAAACTTGCTAGTATGTGATTGTCACAGGATCTCTGCATCACAGGGTGTTAGGGGTTGGAAGGGATCTCAGGTGAACATCAAGTCCAACCCCCTGCCAGAAAAGAACCATAGAATCCAGCACAGGTCACGCAGAAATGCATCCAGATGGGTCCTGAAAGTGTCCAGAGAAAGAGACTCCACAACCTCTCTGGGGGGCCTGTTCCAGTGCTCTGTGACCCTCACAGTGAAGAATATCCTCCTCATGTTGAGGTGGAACTTCTTGTGCTGTAGTTTATATCGTTTCCCCCTTGTCCTATCACAGGGTGTAACTGAGCAGAGCCTGTCCCCTCCCTCTTGACACCCAGACCCAAGATATTTATAAATATTTATTAAATCCCCTCTCAGTCTTCTCCAGACTGAACAGCCCCAGAGCTCTCAGCCTCCCCTCATAGGGCAGTGCTCCAGGCCCTTTGTCTTCCTTGTAGCTCTCCATTGGACTCTCTTCAGTAGCTGTCTGTCCTTCTTGAGCTGCACAGCCCAGAACTGGACACAATATTCCAGGTGGGGTCGCACCAGGGGAGGGTAGAGGGGGACGACAACCACCCTTGATATGCTGGACATGCTCCTCTTAATGCACCCCAGGATCCCATTGGCCCTCTTGGCCACAAGAGCACATTGCTGTCCCATGGATAAATTTTCATCCACCAGGACTCCCAGGTCCTTCTGCACAGGGCTATACTCCAGCAGATCACCTCATGACCTGTACTGGTACAATTTATTATTCCTTCCCAGATTTTTCCTTTTTCATTTTTATTTTAGGGAAAATTTTAGTAGCTTGCATTTCTATCAGGAAATGTTCTGCCCATTGTTAAAGCAGCTGAACAAAGCCCTATCTGTCTGCTTAAGATTTTGTTACTTAATGGCAAATTACAGTGTGGAGAGCCAGCACAAAAGCTTTCTACTACTGCCAGTCTCACATACCAGGAAAGACAGCATTTATGGTGGAAAGGAGTCTGTTTTCCATTCTGCTGCTAAAAGCTGCCAGAACAGCATCTTACAGTTCAGCTGCCAGTGCATTAATAACCACAGTTTGGAAGCTGAATGGTTTCATGCTGGGAATAGGATCAGCCCCTGCATGACTTCAGGGTCTGTTTATGCCTTTCTCAGTAATTCTGCAAGGACTCTAGTTTAGGATGTCCAAATAATTTGCCCACGTTATCTAGATGGTTATGACTCTTGCATCCTTTGACTTTTTGAAAAGGAGGAGTATATTAGTTTGCTTAAAGTACATGCATTTTCTCATTTTCCAGCAGAGTAGTAGAATGTATCTCAACCAACATTTTCTTTAGGAATTCAAATTTGTCTGGGGTGTTCTTGGTTTTGTCATTTTCTTTTTTTTTTTTTTTTTTTTTTTTTGTCTATAGGTCTTTCCTCTGCCATAAGAGACTGCATTTGTATTTTAAATGGACTATCACATGACCATGTAAAATAGGCAAATACTTGCAAAACCAGAATATTCTGAATGCCTCAGGTTACTAAATTGACAATTTTTTATCTCTGAAGGTTATATCAGAACAATATTTAGTGGGTTAAAATAATTTCTTTTTCTACTCTGTTGCACACAACCTTTTAGAGTACATGCAGAACAGATACAGGTTTCGGTATGAATTGCAAATGACCTTTTAAGACTTTAAGCTGTGTCTTATTGGTAGTACACCTGCTGTAATATCTTTGGAAAGTTCATTACTTTTGAACATATTTTATCCACTTTTCTTCAACTATTTGGTATACTATTAAAGTAACAGTCCTATAAATTTGTGTATTCTAAGAATATTTCTTCTCTTTTGGGAAAAGCTTATTGGAAAAAATATGTCTTCATTCGTTTTTTAAATTGCATTTTAAATTTTTCATTTGAAAATGAATACTGTTAAAACAAGTGCTAAAAGATGCTAAGTTTATTTGGTACATTTAGAGGGAGACTCGCTAGAAAGGGGTAATCCTTAAGGGTTAGCTCCTCTTTTATACAAACACCGTTAATACAAGAGCTGTCTGTCTGCATTGCTTTTGCTAGTTTGGACTGGCATGTGTGGTGGTTTAGGCTGAGTGCCTCTTGTTGCTACCACACAAGCTATATCTGCGATGTCCCAAGGGTCCAGCCCAGTGGGTGGACACGGGAAGCTATGTATTTCATCCTATAATGCCCCATTCCCTTATAAAACCACCTGCAGAGTCCTGCACTTCCTCTTTCTTCCCTCACTGCTCCTATGGAGATGGTCCCTGTCTGGTAAAGGAGGGGGAATCATCTTCAAGGCCTCTTGGGGCCTGGCTAGGCCCAAGGCCAGGAGGAGAAGGGGAAAAGGCAATCTCAAATCTGGCCAGCTGAGATTAGCCTAACAGTGGAAGAGGGGGGTGGGAAGAAAGAGCCCTGGGGGTTTTTGGGTGTACCCTCAGGTGAGGAGAGGGAAGTGTTGGGATGCTTCTGGGTATGCTTTGGGATACCTTTTGTCTCTGATTGTGTTCTCTGTAAAATATTCACTGCTTTTCCACTTAAACTTTCCACCACTTTTGCAATCTGTTTGTCTGAGTTCTATTTTTCCTGCCTGTGGTGGGAGGGAAGGGAGGATCAGCCTTTCAACCCACCACAGCATCACAGTTGAGTGTTTAAATGTTTCAAAAAGAAAAAAAAATCTTTTCAAAATCCCAGAAACTATGTGTTAACTATGTTTACTTGACCAGAATGTTTAAATAAATTCTATTCCTCTATGTCACTATTTTGGCATGGTCTCAGAAGGATATGAGAAGCAGCAATGGTAAGTGCTGCATGCTAGATTGAGGCACACCAGGTTTTTTTCTGGTAATAGACATGTAGGGTTGGCATTTGGGGCTCTAGGGTGGTTAGTGAGAGAATTGGGGGCACGGGCTTTCTTTTCTTCCCTCATTCCAGTGGTGGGCTGAGATGCTGTAAGGAACAGACAAATCCATTCCATTAATACATGGCTCCATGTGTGGTGTCAGCACCAAATTTTGGGTTTTTTTCCACAACGGATTAGCCTACAGGGTACCAGGCTTGCTGGTGTTAGATGGAAAACACCTTTCTCAAAGGGGAAGGTGGGTCTTTGCCCAGGAACTAGCAAGACTAATTGATGAGACTTTAAACTAGATGTGAAGGGGAGGGGGAAGAAATTAAGCTTGCCTGTGGCAAACAGAGGAATGACTCACTGGGGGATCCTGAGGAACAGAAGCCATCCAGGAAAATCCCATGAAACATCTCAAGGGAATTTAAGGGAACGCTGCTAAGAAAGTGATGCAGCCAACTGCCCAGATGAGACCTCTACATAAATGCACACAGCATGGGAAGGAGTTGGAAACTGTTGTATGGTTAGAAAGCTATGACCTGGTAGCCATCACTGAGATTTGGTGGGATGAATCCTACAAATGGAGTGTGCCTACTGATGGCTACAGGCTGCTCAGAATGGACAGGGGAGGAAAGATGGGTGGAGGTGTTTCCCTCTATGTCAGGAAAGGGATAGAGTGCAAAGAATTGTCCCTGAAAAACTCACAAACAGTTTAAAAGCTTATGGATAAGATTTAGAGACAAAAGAAAGGAAACCTTCTGATTGGACCACCTCTCCTATGAGGACAGACTGAAGGAGTTGGGGCTGTTCAGTCTGGAGAAGAGAAGGCTCTGAGGTGACCTAATTGTGGCCTTCCAGTATCTGAAGGGGGCCTACAAGAAGGCTGGGGAGGGACTTCTCAGGGTATCAGGTAGTGATAGGACTAGGGGGAACGGAATGAAGCTGGAAATGGGGAGATTCAGGCTAGATGTGAGGAAGAAGTTCTTCACCATGAGAGTGGTGAAGCCATGGAATGGGTTATCCAGGGAGGTGGTTGAGGCCCCATCCCTGGAGGTGTTTAAGACCAGGCTGGACGAGACTCTGGCCAGCCTGATGTAGTGTGGGGTGTCCCTGGCCATGGCAGTGGGGTTGGAACTAGATGATGGTTGGGGTCCCTTCCAACCCAGACTGATTCTATTATTCTATGATTCTATGATTGGCATTTGCTACAGGCCAGATGATCAAGGGGAGACCAAGAAGCCTTCTTACTCCAACATCAGGAAGCTTTGTGCTTGCAGGGCTTGTCCTTCAACTACCCTTACATCTTCTGGCAAAATAACATGTTAAGCTGTAGACAATGAAGGAGACTGCTGCATTGCTTCAATGATAAATTCTTGAGCCAGATAATAGACAGCCCTATCCTAGGGATTGCAATACTGGTCAAGAATGCAAGTAAATTCATCAACGATATCAAGACTTGGGGCAGCCTGGGCTGCAGTGATCATCAAGTGGTAGAGCTGGCAGTCTTAAGGGATATGGGATAGGCAAGGAGTGTAGTCAGGACTCTAAATTTTAGGAAGACAAACTTCCAACACCTTAGGGAGTCAGCAGGATCCCAAGAGAAAGGATCCTCAGGGAGCAGAGCAGAGGTGGTGGATCTTTAAGGACTGTATCCTTAGAGAGCAAGAGCTCTTGATCCACGCGTGCAAGAAATCAGGCAGGGAAGGGAAGAGACCAGTATGGCTTGTACAGAGACCTACTGGACAAACTAGAGAGCAAGAGAGAACTGCACAGACAGTGGAAGCAGAGACAGACAACCTGGAAGGAGTATAGGAACACCACCTGATTTTGTAGATATGAGGTCAGGAAGGCTAAGGCACAACTAGAGCTAAATCTAACAAAGGATGCAAAGAATCACAAGAAAGGCTTCTACAGGTACATCACAGTATCACAGTATCACAGTATTACCAAGGTTGGAAGAGACCTCAAAGATCATCGAGTCCAACCTGTCACCACAGACCTCATGACTAGACCATGGCACCAAGTGCCACATCCAGTCCCCTCTTGAATGCCTCCAGGGACGGCGACTCAACCACCTCCCTGGGAAGCACATTCCAATGGCGAATCACTCTCTCAGTGAAGAACTTTCTCCTCACCTCCAGCCTAAACTTCCCTGGTGCAGCTTGAGACTGTGTCCTCTTGTTCTGGTGCTGGTTGCTAGGGAGAAGAGGCCAATCCCTTCCTGGCCACAACCACCCTTCAGGTATTTATAGACAGCAATAAGGTCTCCTCTGAGCCTCCTCTTCTCCAGGCTAAACAACCCCAGCTCCCTCAGCCTCTCCTCATAGGGTTTGTGCTCAAGGCCTCTCACCAGCCTTGCTGCCCTTCTCTGGACATGTTCAAGTGTCTCAATGTCCTTCTTAAATTGAGGGGCCCAGAACTGGACACAGTACTCAAGGTGTAGCCTAACCAAAGCAGAGTACAGGGGCACAATGACCTCCCCTGCTCCTGCTGGCCACACTATTCCTAATGCAGGCCAGGATGCCATTGGCCTTCTTGGCCACCTGGGCATACTGCTGGATCATGTTCAGCCGGCTGTCGATCAGCACCCCCAGGTCCCTCTCTGGCTGGGAGCTCTCCAGCCACTCCGACCCCAGCCTGTAGCTCTGCATGGGGTTGTTGTGGCCAAAGTGCAGCACCCGGCACTTGGACTTGTTGAATGCCATCATGTTGGACTCCGCCCATCTGTTGAGTAGGTCGAGGTCCCTCTGCAGAGCCCTTCCACCCTCTAACTGACCAACATCTGCTCCTAACTTGTTGTCATCTGCAAATTTGCTGATGACTGTCTCAATGCCCTCATCCAGATCGTCAATGAAGACATTGAAGAGGATGGGGCCCAGCACTGATCCCTGGGGGACGCCACTGGTGACTGGCCTCCAGCTGGAGGTGGCACCATTCACCACCAGTCTCGGGGCCCGGCCCTCCAGCCAGTTCCTAACCCAGTACAGAGTGTTGCTGCCCAAGCCACGAGCTGACAGCTTAGCCAGCAGTTTGCTGTGGGGGACGGTGTCAAAGGCCTTGCTGAAGTCCAGGTAGACCACATCCACAGGCCTCCCTACATCCACCAGGCGGGTCACCTGATCATAGAAGGAGATCAGGTTGGAGAGCAGGACCTGCCCTTCCTGAATCCATGTTGGCTGTCTACATCAACCAGTTGAAGAAAGAGTTTCCCCTCTGAGGAGTGAATGGAAAGTTGGCATCACCAGACATGAAGGATGAGTTATTCCATAATATTTTTGCCTCAGCCTTCACTGACAATCTGTCTTGAGCCCACTCCTGAGCTAATGAACCACTACATGCAGACCAGCACAGTAAAGTCCCTCCTACTGTAAGAGAAGATCACGGTCAGGACCACTTGAGGAACCTCAATGTGCATAAATCTATGGGACCCAATGGAAAAATTGGCTGATATAGTTGCCAAGCCACTTTCCATGATATTTGAAAACTCCTGGCAGTCAGGTGAAGTCCCTGGTGAATGGAAGAAGGGAAACATTTCGGATATTTTTTAAAATAGTGAAAAAGAGGGCCCTGGGAATTACCAATCTGTCAGCCTCAGCTCTGTGCCTGGGGAGATCAGGGCACAGATCCTGCTAGAAGTTCTGATAAAGCACATGGAGAACAGGGAGGTCATTTGAGGCAGCCAGCATGACTTCACCAAGGGCAAGTCATGGCTTACCAATTCAGTGGTTTTCTACAACAGAATGACTACAACGGTGGACAGAGGAAGGGAAATAAATGCCATCTATTGGGACTTCTGCAAGGCCTTTGACACAGTCTCCCATAACATCCTTCCCTTTAAGCTTGAGAGAGATGCATTTAATGGATGGACTCTTTAGTTGATAAGGAATTGGTTGGATGTTCAAAGGCTAGTGATCAGTGGTTTAATATCCAGGTGGAAACAGATTACCTGTCCCTCAGGGGTTTGTTCTGGGACCAGTGTTGTTCAGTATCTTCATCAGTGCTACATACAGATTGAGTGCATCCTCGGCAAGTTTGCAGATTATACCAAGCTGAGTGGTGTGATTGATAAGACTGAAGAATGCAGAGAGACCTGTATAGGCTGGAGAGGTGGGCTGAGGAGAATCTCATGAAGTTAAATAAGCCAAAGCACAAGGCCAGGTCAATCCAACATATTGTTACAGGGTGGGAGATGATGAAATTGAGAACAGCCATGCAGAAAAGGACTTGGAGGTACTGGTGGATGAGAAGTTGGACATGAGCTAACAAACTTTACTTGCACCCCAAAGGGCCAATCACATCCTGGATTGCATCAAAAGTAGTGTGGCCAGCAGGTCAAGTGAGGTGATTTTACCATTCTACTCTGCTCCTGTGAGACATCACCTGGAGTACTGTGTCCAGCTCTTGGACCCCCAACACAAAAGAGACAAACACCTCCTTAAGTGGGGCCAAAGAATGGCCACAAAGATGATCAGAGGGCTGGAGCACCTCTCCAGTGAAGACAGGCTGATAGAATTGTGTCTGTTCAGCTTGGAGAAGAGAAGGCTCTGGGGAGACCTTATAGCTACATTTCAGTTTCTGAAGGGAACCTACAAGAAGACTGTTGAAGGACTGTTTAGAAGGGCTTGTAGCAATAGAAGTGGTTTTAAACAGTGAGTTTAAGCTGGAGCAGGATAGATTTAGATTGGTCACAAAGAGGAAGATCTTTACCATGAGGGTAGTAGAACATTAGAACAGGTTGCCCAGGGATGTGGTAGAGGCCCCATACCTAGAGACGTTGAAGACCAGACTTGATGTGGCCCTGGGCAGCCTCATATAGTTGGAGGTGTCCCTGCTCATTGCAGAGGGGTTGGACAATATGACCTTTGAGGGTCCTTTCTAACACAAAGTAATTTCAATCTTATGAATACTGTAGCAATGAACTGAAAGGAGTGTGAGTCAGGAGATGCTACCTCCAGGCTTTTCAGCTGCTGAGGTGGTATGGCCATTATGTTCCCAAGTAAGGAATTAAAATTGCAAAGAATACAAAATCTAGCACTGTCTGTCAAATATTTAGCAGCCCTTTTTTTCCCTCCTTTTTTCTGTTGTATATTGCAAAATAAGACATTCACAGAAAACTATGTCAAAAGTTCTGTTGGACTGCATATAAGGGACCTGAAAGACCAATAACTTTGTGCTGCTGCCCATGTAGAAAAGGACTGCAGCTTAATGACAAGTTTCAAGCTGATTTCAGCTGTCTAAAATAGAGAATTTCCTCAGTATTGGTGCATGTTTATAACAACATAATTGCATGCATTTTTAATAAAGACATATTTTAAAGTAGCTATTACATTTATCCTTTCTCTAGGCTTTCCCTGGGATTGGAATCTTTCATTAGTTTATTTAGATTCTTCGCAAAGCATCCCTGAAAGAAATTATGAGGAAAGGAATGGAAAGCAACTGTGGGCAGAAAAGCTCTGCATTTTTAACCACCAAACCCTCAGTGCAAAAATTGCTCTACAAAGCCTTTGGGCTATGCTATAATGTCAACTCTAAGTTATGGGTCAGATGCTCTCACCTTCTTTTAGAGGTGAGATAAGAAGGGGTACACCTTCTATATCTATGGGTAAACTTTTATGTAAATGAAGACTTGGAATAACATATGAATGGTGAGAATATATAGGGGGGGGGGAAGTAAAAAGAAGAAGAAATATCTGTTTCCACTTCTGTTTCTAGAAATTATTGTTTACTCACTGGAGCAAGATGTAACCAAGGGTCCTGTACAGTGCTGTGGATAATCCAGACACTAATGAGAGGATTTTGGTTAAAAGTATTCCCATGATGTAAGGCTGTTTCATTCCTTGAAACATTCAGCAATCGCTTGTCGTGATTTAACAGTTATCTTCCATCTCTGCTTAGTAAATGATGTGACAGTCACATCACACTTCTTCAGCTTAGATTGTATAAAACACTGCTTTTTTGTCAGAAAGATACAAAACTAAGGCATGTGTGGAATGGAAAATAAATCATTCATTCAGTGAGTACCTTTATAATTATTGGGAAAGACAAAAAAAAAGGAATAGGTTTCAATTTTCTCTCTCTAACCTATTCCACAATCATATTTTTTGGCAAAATATAAAAATATTAGAATTCAAACCACAAGCAGTGCAAATAAAACTGTGACCTGTAATCATCTTACAGAATGTAGGAAGAATGCTAAGATGGTAATATTCTAGTTTTTTGCAAATGAAGTGTAATATTCCAGTTAAATTGTCTACACCAGGAGCCTGAATATCAAGTAGCTCACTAAAACATGACTTTTCCAACAGCTTTTTATATTTCCAAGAGACAAAGTTAATGCCCTTATGATAATTCCATCTATTTAGCATATTTAAGTAAAGAGTGTGTTCATCATCTCTTTTAATAACTGTAAGAAATTACATAATCTTGTTCAAAAAGTCAAAAAGCTAGACAAAATATTTCTGATCTTCAGGTTCCAGAAATAGCATTAAGGAGTAAGACCCTGTGTGGCCTGTAAGTACAGGAGATAATGATTACAATAAATCTGACCATGTGTTGAATAATTAATGTTAGTATGGTTTGCAACAGTTTCTTCTCCTCCCTTTTTCCTGATATATAGTCAAAGTTTTTCTCCTTCAGCAAGAGAAAAGAGCAAAAGCAAAACAAAAATAAGAGCAACTCTCCTACATTTTGTCCATATTCTGTGCACATTAATGGAAAGGTTATGAGAAAGTTTCACATCCAATGTCTTTGCTTACTTTGAAGAATATTTTTTTTAACTTACTGCTGCTTTAGGAATTCTTATTTTTCTTTAGCATTGGATAGAAATTCTGCAGTGCCAACAAACTCTAGACAATGTTTTTCATTTTCCTTATCTTCCAAGTCAACATTTCCATTGTGAAGTTTTTGTTCTAATTTGATTTTTTTTTAGCTCTGAGTCTTTGGTCTTGTATACTTTAGCATTTCCCTTGTGTTTACTAATTGGATGGATTTTATTTCTCTTTTATTTTCATTTTTTTTTCCTTAAAAATGGTAATCAGCTTTAAATTCCACGTAAAACTTGAATTCAAAACAATAACAGAGATACAAAGAATGAATTAAACTGATTTTAAGGCCCTTATAATTGCACACACATAAACTTTTTTACAGTCTGATGAATACCCACTTTATTGTAGGTCTAATGAAATTTTTGAGAACATTTGTTAAATGACCCACAGTGTACCCTGTCTTAGAAAGACAAATGTTCATTTATCCCTTCTCAGGTGTATTCATCATACCTGCTCATCAAATATATGTTAAATATTAAAACCCCAAATATGATAACTTTTTGCAGATGCATGACTATGAGGTGCTTCTACAAGTTGCCTTAGCCATGCATACTTCTAGCATTTGGTCTAAGGGGACAGATCCCTGACTGTTTGTTTGATAGCTAACAGACATCACAAAATAATCAATATTATTTCTTTTTTTCCCCCAGTGGAAGCACTTTCCTAACTCACTTGATATTTGTCTCGATCCAGAGAGGGAAAGAGATTGAGGTTTTTAATGAATATTCCCGTGCTGTGAAATTAGAGGCACAAACGAGGCCAAAATATCAACAGCTAGACTATTTATTACATAACTACAGTGGATGGACATAAATAAAGTGGAGGGATCAGAGGGAGAGAGAGAGAGAATAGAAGAAAGGGAGAAGAGGGAAAGAATTATATTACACACCCCTCACCCCCAAGACAGTTTGAGTCTGTGGAGGAAAGGTGCTGCAGGAGATGTTGGGTCTGTAGAGAAACGGTGCTGCAGGAGATGTTGGGTCTGTAGAGGAAGGGTGCTGAGGCTTTGGCTGTAGAAGGGATGAGCTCCTCTGAACAGCTTCTTCAGCTCCATGAGTTGCAGCAGGCGGAACTTAGGGCACGGAGAGTCCAAGATCCATTGTGTTGGCCCCGGGATGTTTCCAGCGTGTGCTGCCATCTGCTTTCTTCTGCATCTTGCTTCTCCAATTTTCTCCTCCTAAAAGCCAGTAGTTGCTCCAGTCTTTTATACATTTTTTTTAGCCCTTAGGCAAGTGTCCAGGTGTTGTTCCCCAGGATATAGTTCTGGGAAATCATCTCTAGGTCCAGGTATCGTTCCCCAGGAAATCTTTCTGTGTACTCAGGTGAGTTTGGGCAGCCACTGGATGGAGGGGGAAGGCCTCCGCCTCCTCCTGCTCCATCTAGCCACCCACACACTCTTTTCACATCAGGAACCATTGTCCTTTCCTGGGGTATCTGATGGCTGGAAATGATCTTGTCCTGAAGGTGTGAATGCTGGGCCCTTGGGCGATTGTTGTAGGCCAGCTGCAGTCCCATGAGCAATGTTATCTTTGCACCTTCCAAGGGTCCTTCCAGTGGCTCTGCCCAACGCACATCAGCTATTGTCTGGACAAGCAGCAAGTGATTTTATCTTTGTTGAGTCACAGCAGGAGACACAAGCTTTAGTCTCTCAAAATATTTCTTTGTCTTCTTGAGATATGTCTCTGTCATTTACAACTTGGCATTTTGACACCTGAAGTAACATTTGTCATGCTCCAAATGTTATCACTATTCTTATTTTCTGGAGATGAGGTGAAAAGTCTCAAATTCTTAATTATTTTTTGTGATTTTTCCAGTTTTTAAGTATTGGAGACTTTCTTGGAAGTAGTTAACAAGCATCAAGTATGGCAGCCGTGTCTTTCCTGTCCTAAAAATGGGAAGGAGAAGTAGACTTTTTCCAGTGGAAAACACAATAGCATGTGAAAACTCAAACATGCTGAGGTAGTTTTAGGCTATGTCATTAAAATTTTTCCACAGATCATGAACAGAAGGTAGTAGAATGTAAATAAATCACCATTGGGTGTAAAAAGAAAAACAATGCCATTGGAGAGGTATCTATCATAAGATTTAGCTTGCAAAGCAATCTTTCTGACATTTCATGTCTTCAGCTCTGGCTGATACTTCTCCTGGCTTTACTGACCTTGACTGCATTGCTTTTATTGTGACTGATATTAACAACTACACTCCTCTGTCTCTTGTCCCTTTTGTGTACAGGGGGGTAGGGCTAAAAGCAGGGGAGGGAGAAGCTGTTGCAGCTACCATGGTCTTTGGCTAGGGGGTTCTTGTGCTGCTGATCAGCTGTAAATACTTGTCCTGGCTTGAGGCCAGGCAGATCCTGAAAGGGGCAAAAGAATGACACTCACATTCACACAAATGGATAGCAGAAGTGATGGAAAGTTTAAATGGAAAGCAGTAAGTATCTTACAGGAGCTACAAGCATAGTGACAAAAGAATCCCAAAGCATACAGAGTCCCCTATAGCACACCCAAAAGCCTCCCAACACTTCCCTTTTCACCACCTGAGGGTATACCTAAACCCCCCAGGGCTCTTTCTTCCCCCTCCCCCAGCTAGGCTAGTCTCAGGCTGGTGAGGTCTGAGACTGCCTCTCCCCACTTCTCCTCCTGGCATTAGGCCTAACCAGGCCTAAGAGGCCTTGAGATACTCCCCCACCACTACCTGATAGGGAGCATCTCCCACAAGAATAGAGAGGGAAGAAAGAAGAAGGGAATGACTTTTCAGATGGATTTGTAGGGTGCAGGATTTATGGGTATGAAATACACTATTTCCTGTGTCCACCTACTGGGCTGGACACTCAGGACACTGGAGGTGTAGCTTGTATGGCAGTAACAGAAGGTACCCAGCCCAAACTGCCACAATCCTGTATATTTTGTTCATATTCATTGCATTCCACTGTAGATTGTAGTTTTGCTTGTAAACACAGCTTTCATTTGCTTCCAACTGAGCTGGTCTGGCAAATTAAATGTTGCGGGGGAATTTTCAACCCACCACACATGCTGACAAAAGAAGGAGGAAAGAGGAAGAAGAATATATAGGAGATTAAGCAGTACTTGAGAAAATTAAAGACTTAATTTCAGGTAGGCCAGCGGCCTCAGACTTATTCTCTATAAGCAGCCGAAGGCAAACACTTGATTTCTCCATGGTAGTCTGGTTTACATAAAGAGAGCTTAAATTTATCTGAGACTCATTATACCAAGGACTTGAAAATTAAATTTTAATTGAAATCTGGTAACATCATTACCAATGTGGAAAAAAAAAGTAAAAAAAAACCCCACCCTCATACATATAAACCCAAATCAACTCTCATTCTTTAAAGTGCACATTAAAGATTAATTACGCCCTCAAAAGAGGTGATGTGGACCACTCTGTTAAGGACAAATTTGCTTTTAATGATTTTTCTTAGTTTTCATCATAGCAATTTGTTGCAACATAGGTAATGAATTGTACACCGAAAATGTCTTTCAAAATGGGAAACAGAGAACGAAAAGTAGATTCTGGCTGTGAGAAGAGCTTGATTCTCATTACACTAATGCGTCATATGTGCGTTATTGAGAGAGATGGAAGATCTCTGTGGGATTATTATTCACTTTATTGATGGGCTGTGAATACTGAATATTTTAGGCAGGCATTCTGTAAAGACATGCCAAACCTGCTAAAATCTTAGAAACCAGATGAAACTGTAGACATGTGTTTGCAAAATCCTATTAAGAAAACAATGCATTTCAATTTTGCACACCATTTCTGTTGAAGCATGCAGGTGTTCAGGTAGGTGGCTGCAGTGAGTGCTGGGACCTGGCACTCGATATGGAGGATGGAAGGAACAACTCCTGTGTGAGTTGTGAGCAGATCAGCGATCTGATGAGAATGGTGGCCGAACTAAAAGAAGAGGTAGAAAGGCTTAGAGCTATAAGAGATAGTGAAAGGAACACTGACTATCCCCACAATCTAACTTCTACCAAACCAGAACAGGGGGTAACTCTCAGTGGAGCAGGGAGTTTGATACCTACCCATCAGCTAGCCTCTCAGCCTCCCTGCAGTAACCCACATGAGCAGGGCCAATGGGAGCAGGTCTCTGCCTGATGGAAGAAGGGCAGATGGAGCAAGCGTGCTACTTTGAGCAGCACGCTGCCTACAGTGCAGGTTCAGAATAGGTATGAGGCTCTGCAGGAGGAGCAGGTCATAGGTGAGGATGAGGACTCAAGGAAGACAGAAGCTGCACCAATGACAGGTTCCCTCAGGCCAGCTATCAAAACTAGTCCAGAAAGGAAACCTCGTAGGGTCATCGTTGTAGGAGACTCCCTACTGAAGGGGGCAGAGGGCCCAATATGCAGACCAGACCCATTTCATAGGGAGATCTGCTGCCTCCCTGGCACCCAAGTAAAGGACATAGTAGACAAAATTCCCAAACTTGTGAGCCCTTCAGACTACTACCCACTGCTGGTCTTTCAGGTGGGTAGTGACGATGCAACAATGCGAGGCTCACAGTCAATTAAAAGAGATTTCAGAACGTTAGGGCACCTGCTAAAGGGGTCAGGATCTCAAGTAGTGTTCTCTGCTATCCCTCTAACATCAGTGATGGATGAGGGAACATTGTGGAAGAGCCAACAGGTCAATTCATGGCTCAGGGATTGGTGCCATCAGCAGGGATTTGGGTTCTACAATCATGGTTTGGTTTTCAAGGCAGCAGAGCTAAAAACAACTTATGGGACACACTTGTCCCAGAGGGGGAAAAGGATCCTGGGGCAGGAATTGGCAGGGCTCATAGAAAGGGCTTTAAACTAGATTTGAAGGGGGAGGGGTTGGTGGTCTCCTGCTGGCCTGTGACAAGCAGGGGGGCAGCTCACCTGAGGTGGAGGGATGGAGAGCCAGTAGGGGCTCTCAGCTTGCTGCCCTGAGGCAAGACACAAATGACACACCAGGACACCCTGTGGAAACCAAGGGGAGTTGGCACAGGAGGACGACAGGGCCAGCCCAGCTGAAGTGCTTCTATGCAAATGCACGCAGCTTGGGCAACAAACAGGATGAGTTAAGGGCCACCATGCTGCTGGGACGCCATGACATAGTGGGCATCACCGAAACTTGGTGGGACGACTCCCACGACTGGAACGTAGGGATAGACGGGTATAAGCTTTTTAGGAAGGATAGGCAGGGAAGGAGAGGAGGAGGTGTTGCCCTCTATGTCAACAACCAGCTGGAATCAGCAGAACTCCACCTGGGGAGGCATGATGAGTTGGTTGAGAGTTTATGGGTTAGAATTAAAGGCAAGACAGGGGAAGGAGATATTACTGTGGGGGTCTCCTACAGGCCACCTGACCAGCAGAACCAAGCAGATGAGGCTCTGCACAGGCAAATAGAAGTGGCTTCCAGGTCACAAGCCCTGGTCCACATGGGGGATTTCAACCACCCTGACATCTGTTGGAGGGACAACACAGCAAGGCATCAGCAATCCAGGATGTTCCTGGACTGCATAGAAGGCAACTTCCTCCTCCAAATGGTAGAGGAACCAACAAGAAAAGGTGCTACGCTGGACCTTGTTCTCACCAACAGGGAAGGGCTGGTAACCAATGTGAGGCTCAGAGACGGCCTTGGCTGCAGTGACCATGAAGCAGCTGAATTTAATCTCCTCAGGGCAATCAGGAGGACATATTCTAAGCTTACCACCCTAGACTTGAGGCGTGCAGACTTCGATCGCTGCAGGGATCTGCTAGCCAAAGTGTCGTGGGACGAAGCCCTGAAGGGAAGAGGGACCCAGGACAGCTGGTCAGTATTCAAGGACCACCTCCTCTGTGTCCAGGAGCTATGTATACCTACAAGGAGAAAAGCAGGAAGGAATGCTAGGAGGCCTGCCTGGATGAACAAGGAGCTGCTGGACACACTATCACTTAAAAAGAAACTCTACAGGAAGTGGAGGGAAGGACAGCTAGAACAGGGGGTATATAAGGAAGCTGCCCGAGCAGCAAGAGGCCTGGTTAGGAAAGCCAAAGCAGAGTTTGAACTGAATCTAGCCAGGGGGGTTAAAGGGAACACTAAGAATTTCTACAGGTATGTTAATGGCAAGAAGAAGACTAGGGAAGGTGTGGGCCCCCTCAGAAAGGAAAGTGGTGAATTAATCACTAGTGATGTGGAAAAGGCTGAGGGACTCAATCACTTCTTTACCTCAGTCTTCACTGCAAGGGCCTCCAGCCACACTCCTGGTGTCATGGCAGACGATGCCAGGGACGGGGAGGAAGAACTGCCCATCATAAGTGAAGCTCAGGTTCGTGATCACCTGAAGAACCTGAAAGTGTTCAAGTCCATGGGACCCGACGGGATACACCCACGGGTGCTGAGAGAACTGGCAGATGAGGTTGCCAAGCCCCTCTCTATTATATTCCAGAAGTCATGGCAGACTGGGGAAGTCCCCACAGACTGGAAAAGGGGAAACATTACTCCCATTTTCAAAAAGGGCAAGAAGGAGGAACCGGGGAACTACAGGCCAGTCAGTCTCACCTCTGTGCCCGGAAAGATCATGGAGCAGATCCTCCTGGAGGCACTAATGACTCAGAAGAACAGTGAAGAGGTGATTTGGAGTAGTCAGCATGGCTTTGCCAAGGGCAAATCCTGCCTGACAAACCTGGTGGCCTTCTATGATCAGGTGACAGCATTAATAGATGAGGGGCGAGCAACTGATGTCGTTTACCTGGACTTGAGCAAAGCCTTCGACACTGTCCCGCACCACCTCCTGGTCTCCAAGCTGGTGACACATGGGTTTGATGGATGGATCACTAGATGGATAAAGAACTGGCTTGATGCCCGCACCCAAAGAGTGGCTGTCAACGGGTCCATGTCCCAATGGATGCCAGTGACAAGCGGAGTCCCTCAGGGATCAGTCCTGGGACCTGTCTTGTTCAAGATCTTTGTGGGTGCCATGGACAGTGGCATCGAGTGCACCCTCAGCAAGTTTGCTGATGACACCAAGCTGTGTGGTGCAGTGGACACGCTGGAGGGAAGGGATGCCATCCAGAGGGACCTGGACAGGCTGGAGAGGTGGGCACAAGCCAACCTCATGAGCTTCAACAAGACCAAGTGCAGGGTCCTGCATCTGGGTCGAGGCAATCCCAGGCACAAATACAGGGTGGGCAGGGACTGGCTGGAGAGCAGCCCTGAGGAGAGAGACTTGGGGTGCTGGTGGACGAGAAGCTCAACATGAGCTCTCAATGTGCGCTTGCAGCCCGGAAAGCCAATCAGATCCTGGGCTGCATCAGGAGAAGTGTGACCAGCAGGTCAAGGGAGGTGCTTCTCCCCTCTACTCAGCTCTGGTGAGACCCCACCTGGAGTACTGCATCCAGTTCTGGAGCCCCTATTACAGGAGGGATGTGGACGTGCTGGAGCATGTCCAGAGAAGGGCCACGAGGATGATCAGAGGGCTGGAGCACCTCTCCTATGAGGACAGACTGAAGGAGTTGGGGCTGCTCAGTCTGGAGAAGAGAAGGTTCCCAGGTGACCTGATTGTGGCCTTCCAGTATCTGAAGGGGGCCTACAGGAAGGCTGGGGAGGGACTTCTCAGGATCTCAGGTAGTGATAGGACTAGGGGGAATGGAATGAAGCTGGAAATGGGGAGATTCAGGCTGGATGTGAGGAAGAAGTTCTTCACCATGAGAGAGGTGAAGCCATGGAATGGGTTGTCCAGGGAGGTGGTTGAGGCCCCATCCCTGGCGATGTTTAAGCCCAGGCTGGACGAGGCTCTGGCCAGCCTGATCTAGTGTAGGGTGTCCCTGCCCATGGCAGGGGGGTTGGAACTAGATGATGCTTGTGGTCCCTTCCAACCCTGACTGATTCTATGATTCTATGATTCTAAGTTTCAGAAAGCCAATCACATCCTAGGCTGCATCAAGAGAAGCACAGCTGGCAGGTGATTCTCCCACTCTACTCTGCTCTGGTGAGACCCGACCTGGAGTACTGCGTCCAGTTCTGGAGCTGCTATTACAGGAAGGATCTGGAGGTGCTGGAATGTGTCCAGAGGAGGACCACGAGGATGATTAGAGAGCTGGAGCACCTCTCCCATGAGGACAGACTGAGAGAGTTAGGGCTGCTCAGTCTGGAAAAGAGATGGCTCTGAGAAGACCTTATTGTGTCCTTCCAGTATCTGAAGGGGGCCTACAAGAAAGCTGGGGAGGGACTTTTTAGGGTGTCAGGTAATGATAGGACTAGGGGTAATGGACAAAAAAAAATAGAAATAGGTAGATTGAGATTGGATGCTAGGAAGAATTTCTTCACCATGAGGGTGGTGAGACACTGGAACAGGTTGTGCAGGCAGGTGGTGGAAGCCACATCCCTGGAGGTTTTTAAGGCCAGGCTGGATGTGGCTCTGAGAAACTTGATCTAGTGTGATGTGTCCCTGCTCATGTCAGGGGGGTGGAACTAGATGATCCTTGAGGTCTCTTCCAACCCTAACAATTCTATGATTCATGGAACAATTTTCAAATTCTGTAAGCCTCAAAACACCTATGTTGGAAAGATTTTATGTCCATTTAAATTATGAAGACACAATATTGCAAAGAGTTTACAAAAACAGCCTCTAAAATATTGTACTTTAAAAGCAACATGAAAACCCATAACAGCTTTAAAAATATTGCCCATGATTACAGAAAACTCTGCAAAATCAAGATCAATGGTCATATAACTTGTCTGTTGTTCATCAGCTTTCATCTCATCCCCACTGATACATGGTGGTGTTTGCTCTTGCATGTGTGTGGTGGAGTAAGAAGGTTCCCTCCACACACACAAAAGAATCCACAGCTAACTCAGCCGGAGAAGCAGATGAAAGCTATATTTACAAGCAGAAAATGGAATGCAATGAATATGTACAAAACCATACAATATTTACAATATATACAGAAATATACAGCAATGTATGTAATACAGGAGACCTTTCCCCAACCCCCCTGTGGCCAGGGGGGTTCGGCCTGTTCCCCCCCTTCTCCCTCCCTACCTCTCCTTTTTCCCAGAAGGGTTAGAGAGAGAGAGAAAGGAAGGAAATTAAAAGAGTAAATTTTTTGTTAAGCTCAAAAGCAAATGCAAGAGTTAGTTCTCTTATCTGGTTAACAAGATCATCCCTGCGTAGCAAGCTGTTGCTTCAGAGAGAAAAACAGGCCAGCTCACGGGACAGGGAGAAGAAGAAGACTGCCCAGACTGACAGACTAAGCTAAAGTTACATCTGGATTCTACCAATGAAATTGGTTCAGCATATCTTTGTTTTCTGTTATAATCCCAAAACATTCAGCCAGAGTGTTCAGAAAGTGTCCTTTTCTTAAAGGCACAGCCTAAACCTGTCACAATGTGGTAGCATGACTGCAAGGCTATATAATTGTGACAGTTACCTTTGGGGTATTTTCCACCTTCAAGCCTTTGTGCCACATAAACACAAAGCCATCTTTAGTCATTCCAATAAAAAAGCATATTCCTGCTAAAGGATGAAAAAAATATTTCTCTTTATATTGTTTTAGTTTAAAATACTAAGAATATTTTTGTATTACTTCTGCATTTGGTGGTGTTTTTTTCCATGAAATAGAAGTGATAGATGACAATAGATGAAAATAGATGTGATTCTGTTTGATCCTCTGTGCTGTACCTCTTATGCAAATTACTGAAATACACTTTTATAGTGTCTCTCTTTATATTATCTTTGAAAGAAACCTGCCATATCTTTTCAATCTCACTTAAAAGAGTCTTTGTGTATTAAGTAATTTTAATCATCTTCCTCTGAACAGCTTTACACTACCCTCATGTATCTTTTCGCAGCTGGAATATACAGAGTGGTATTCCAGATGTACGAAAGTCCTGATTTATATTGTGATATTACATTTTCTGCTGTTTCCCCCACCCTGTTCCTTATGCATCATTACATTTTGTTTATTTGTTTTTACTGTTTCTGTACATTGCCCAGACAACGGTGCAGTCCTGGACCATTATGTAGTTTCTCTCACAATGGCTCATTCACTTTATTATTTCTTCTTGATATTACTGCACTGTATGAATCACTTTGTCTTTTTCTTTTCTTTTTTCCTTCTTTCCTGACTCCAGATACAAATAGTGAAGAAGATAATTGGATATAATTATTTGCTAGAATCTAGTGTCTCTTTACATTCTTATTTTAGCAAGTTTTACACAAAGAAATGACAAAGGAACTTTTTTTTTTTTTTTTTCTTTTTTTCCCCATGGATTCTGATTTTAATGGGTATGCTTTATATTAAGCACATTCCATTGTGCTTATGTGCTAATAATTACAAATTTTGCAAGAAATTTTGTCCAAGAACTGTATTTTCAGAAAGATATGTGTCCTAAAACTTTCTTTTCTTCTAATATGCCTGTGAGTAAAACTTCTATACAGCAGCCAAAAAAGAAAGGGTGCAAAGTTCTCCCATGTAGACCACCTGTCAGTGGAGTCTGAATACCAGTTTGTGACTAATGACATCGACTTCAAAAATTTTTTGAAAAGAAATTGTCTTTATCTCATGTCCTATATTAAAGAAGTCCATCTGGGCCATAAATTAGCTGCTCTGTTGCTAGGATCTCAAAATGCTTGCTCTAGTCACAACAAGATGAAGATGACTATTTTGAAATAATCAGGTGAGAATGTCCCTTCCACTGCAGAATGTGAGATAGAGGACAAGGCAGAAGCAATATCCTCTCACTACAAAATGGATTATCCAAACTGAATGAGTTGTCTGCGGTGCACTTAAGGGAATATTATCCCATTAAGGAAAACGGCAAAGCTTTGGGTAATGATGATTTTACACTGAATTTCTGTTATGAAAGCTGCACTCACGTGAAATTGAAATAAGAAAAAAAAAAAATCCCTGTTTCTAGAGTGGCATATTTTTAAACAGTATCTTAATTTATATACAAATGCACAACTACTCTGCAAATCTCAGGTCTTCTTGCTTTCTCCCTCTTCGTTTCCTAAACCTGTCTTCTGAGTTCTTTGTTTCTTTCTGGGGCTGAAGACTTGCTCTTTAACACAATTCTTTCTTGCCACCCTACTGTGAAAAATCCTAACTGGTTGGTTCATGTTGTTTGGCTGTGAAAATAAATTAAATTAAAGAACAATCCATATATGAAGTCATTGAAGCATACTGATGCCTGTCTTGCTTGTGCCATACTGTTGGCAGCATCTCCATAAACATCTAATAAAAGACCTTGTATCTTCCTACTTGCTGCAGAGAGGTGCCTGACATTGCTATTATTCTCACCATCCACAGAACAACCAGTTTTACAGCTGAGAGGTGCCAAAACCACTGAAGATTTTGGCAACCCGAAGCAGCATTTTGCATATTTGCACTATGTTCATTGCAGTGACAGCTGCTCAGACAGATTTCTGAGTCTTTTGCACCACTAGTGCTCCATGTATTTCTGTCCTTGGCAATTCTTTCAAGAGAAGAAAATACCAGCTGTTACTCCTAGCCACCAGGGCAGCAACAGCCTTCTCTTCTCATCACCTCGAAATAAATAACTGAGGCAGGCAACTAACTCTAGGCTGAGGAATGGCTTCCATTGCTGAATCAGACTGATAAAATGACAGTAACTCAATGGAGCTCTGTGAGTTTTCAGTAAAAAGAGCTATGAAACAAAAAGGAAGAAAATGGTCTCAGCTAGCAGTTTTGAATTTGTTGGTTTTGTTTATCAAAATACATGTAAGAGAGAGCCAATGCGCTTTTTCTCCCCTTCCGACTACATACTCAGATAAATCACTAGTGCAATAATATACCATATAAACGGAAGAAGTAGGAAGATGCTTTTAAGCCAGATGATCCAAAAAGATTGTTGGAGATCCCACAATTAACAGTTTTAAGATTTTTGAGATGTCTGTGTCCTCTCTGGTTTGCATATCAACGGAATATATTTTCTTCTTCCTTACTTTTCAGTTTTCAGGTTACGCATTTGGGCTGCAGCTGTATATCATCACTTGCATATTAAACATACTGTAAAAGAAACCTCAGAGAGTCAGTCAAGAGGCATGCATGACTGGAGGCAAGACTTAATTTACGAGTCTGCCCATATATAGCTGATAAAGAAAAGTAAATGGACACAGCCATCACTTTCCTACTTTAATTGCTCATTGAAGATCTCTGGATAGCAGCTACCAGGGAAAGAAATTCTAGCCACAGTCCCAATTATTTTGTTTCAGCAGTGTCATCTGCATATCATGGAGCTGTTGTACAATGTCCTATTAGGATTGCACCTTTCTCCTCCTGGTGAAGTTTAACCTCTGACTTCTTATTGTAACAGCTCAGGTGTTTCAGATAGGATTTCCTACTCATTATGTGTTTGCATGGCATTTTCCTCAATAAGATTCTAATTTGGCTGTTAATTAGATTTCAGAGTGGCCACTCTAAATATGCTTTCATATTTGCTTTACTAAGTATTGATTAGTACACCAGTGGCTTTCATATTAAGTCAATAGCCATACTGATTCCAGTTACTGGATAAACAGATGGCATTAATTCTGCTAAGTTTTTAAACAGATTGGAAGGATAGCAGTGAAAATTAGTATGAATGCCACACCCAAAGAGTGGCTGTCAATGTGTCCATGTCCAAGTGGAGTCCCTTAGGGATCAGTACTGTGACCAGTCTTATTTGACATATTTTGTGGCAACATGGACAGTGGCATTAAGAGTGCCCTCAGCAGGTTTGCTGATGACACCAAGCTGTGTGGTGCTTCAGCACACACACTGGAGGGAAGGGATCCATCCAGAGGGACCTTGACAGGCTGGAGAGGTGGGCACAAACCAACCTCATGAAGTTCAGCACCACCAAAGGCAAGGTCCTGCATCTGGGTCAGGCAATCCCAAGCACCAGTATAGGCTGGTCAGTGACGGACTTGAAAGCAGCTCTGAAGAAAAGGACTTGGGGGTGCTGGTGGATAAGAAGCTCAGTATGAGCCACCAGTGTGCACTTGCAGCCCAGAAGGCCAATCACATCCTGGGCTGCATCAAGAGAAGCATAGCCAGCAGGTCAAGGGAGGCTATTCTCCTCTGCTCCACTCTGGTGAGACCCTACCTGGAGCACTGCATCCAGTGTACATCACTATGTCCAGTTCTGGAGGCCCTGTTACAGGAAGGATCTGGACGTGCTGAAATATGTCCAGAGAAGGGCCACAAGGATGATCAGAGGGCTGGAGAGCCTCTCCTATGAGGACAGACTGAGGGAGTTGGGTCTATTCAGTCTGGAGAAGAGAAGGCTTAGAGGAAACCTTAGTGCCCTTCCAGTATCTGAAGGGGGCTACAAGAAAGCTAGGGAGGGACTTTTAGGGTGTCAGGTAATGATAGGACTAAGGAGAATGGAACAAAACTAGAAATAAGTAGATTCAGATAGGACGTTAGGAAGAAGTTTTTCACCATGAAGGTGGTGAGAGGCTGGAACAGGTTGTGCAGGGAGGTGGTAGAAGCCTCATCCCTGGAGGTTTTTAAGGCCAGGTTGGATGTGGCTCTAAGCAACCTGATCTCGTGCGAGGTCTTCCTGCCCTTGGAAGGAGTTTGGAACTGTATGATCTTTGAGGTCACTTCCAACTCTGACAATTCTGTGATTTTGTTCTGTTAAGGTAGCTGTGAAATATTTATTTATATTTTGAAGTAGGGAAATGAACTCCAAGAATCAGCAGAACTCCTGTATACGGAGCAGTAGTTACAAGAATTCTGTCTTCCAAAGAGTAAAAGGACAGTTCCTCAATTTTATATCTACCTGTTATTCCTGTAACTTAAAAAAAATAATAATAAAAAAAAAATATCTTCATGGACACAAGCTGAGTAGAAGGTTTTCCTCAGTTTGCAGTTCTGCAGTTCTTCTGGGATTTAAAACTGGCCTTGGAAATAGAGCATGTCAGAAGCCTGAGCCACTGTAGCCCTTTCATGCATGAATAAACAATTCTTCTCTGCTTTCTTCATCTTCTTTTTCACAGCACTGTGGCATTCAGATCTTGATCCTATCTCCTGCCATCATACCCTTCACAGGTTGTGATGTTAATGTATTGAATATTTAAAGTGCCCTTATTTGCTAAGTCAGAATTTATTAATTTTTTCTATATTGCATGTAATTCTTCCGAAACAGCTCCCTCAGCCAAAAGTTTGGGGTTACAAAGGGTAATTTTACATTTTTATGCTACTAGTAATAGTAAGGGGAGTGTACTTGCCACTGAAGCTGTGCATTTTCAAAGTTCCTGCAGTGCTCTCTGGGTGATATTCCTATAATATCAGAGGATATCACATCATTCAGCTAAAGCTGTCTAATACACATTCAGGTACTGTCTGATTAAGCAGTCTACAAAACTAAACCATTTTTTTCTTATTATAGGAGAATAAGAATAAGCTTTACATAATTTTAAAGACAGATGCAAGCAGACACAAAATTACCAAATCTTGAGTTTAACTTAAAGAAATAAATTGTGACTTAAACCACATAGAATAGAATAGAATAGAATAGAATAGAATAGAATAGAATAGAATAGAATAGAATAGAATAGAATAGAATAGAATAGAATAGACCAGGTTGGAAAAGACCTTTGAGATCATCGAGTCCAACCTATCACCTAACACCATCTAATCAACTAAACTATGGCACCAAGTGCCTCATCCAGTCTTTTCCTAAACACCTCCAGTGATGCTGACTCCACCACCTCCCTGGGCAGCACATTCCAATGGCAAATCACTCTTTCTGTGAAGAATTTCTTCCTAACATCCAGCCTAAACCTCCCCTGGCGCAGCTTGAGACTGTGTCCTCTTTTTCTGGTGCTGGCTGCCTGGGAGAAGAGACCAACCTCTGCCTGTCTACAACCTCCCTTCAGGTAGTTGTAGACAGCAATAAGGTCTCCTCTGAGCCTCCTCTTCTCCAGGCTAAACAACCCCAGCTCCCTCAGCCTCTCCTTACGCTGTGTCTGTTCTAGCAACCACATAAAGCTGGTGTGTGATGGGTTAAGGCAGCCCCTCTCCAAACCCTCCCCACCACGGGCAGAATAAAACAACTCAAAACAAAACGGATTGCAAAAGTGATGGAAAGTTTAAAGGAAAAGCAGTGAATCTTTACAGAAAGCCAAAAGCAGAGTGACAAAAGAAATCCCAAAACAGTCCCAAGATAATCCCATCCCCACCTGGGGGTACATCCAAGACCCCCAGGGCTCCTTCTTCCCCCTCCCCACTGCCAGGCTAGTCTCAGCTGGCCAGATCTGAGACTGCCCATCCCCCCATGGCCTTGGGCCTAGCCAGGCCCATGGCCGGGAGACAACAACTCCCCCATTACTGGGCGACGGCGAGGAAGAAAAAGAGGAGGTGCTTAGACCTCGCACTGGATCTTATAGTGGTGCAGAGAATTATGGTAGAAATACCCAATTTCCTGTGTCCACCCACTGGGCTGGACCTCTGGACGCAGGAAGCAGGGGGCACCCAGCCCAAACTGCAACACTGGTGTTGTGAAGTAAAAAAGAAAAAAGAAAATCAGTCATTTTAGAAAGAGGCACAATCTGCCTTTATGCACTTTAAATGGATCATCTGGTGTTGTTTTAAAATATATTTTTTTGTGTTTCAATTTCATTTTTTATGAGACATTATTTTAAAATATAAAAATCTATTGAACCTTGGAGTATAACATAAATTCAACATCTAACTTCTCATTTAGCTGCTGTGTATCCTACCACATAAAAGGGATTTATCTCTCAGGAGGTGAAATCTTGATCCACAGGTATTAATAGCAAACTTTGACTAAGTTGCAGGGTTTCATTATGTCTATCTGTCTCTTCATATGCAAGCTAACAGCAATCTGAAGTGCCACATGGATAATGTGCTCTATCAATGCAGCCAGAAGGAGACTGAATTTGAGAGAATGCAACAAATCTTGCAGATTATGTCCTTTTCCAGCTAAGTTGATTGTGTAGTTAGTATTCAATGAGCCCGGACACCTGGCAATGAGAGAATGAAGGAAAGGGATAACCAGCAGTTTCCCTGATGTGATCAAGTTGCTTCTAGAAATGACTCTATGTAAAACACATAGCTGAGGAGAGGGAAAGTCTGTGGGACACCTGAAGGATAGTGACAAATTTGATTGTTGATTTTCATACCTAGAATGTATGGAAAGCACTTTGACACACTAAATTTTCACACTTTATTTTTCACCATTTTTTAAGTGGTTTTGAGCCATTTTGTCTACCAGCAAATTCACTGAGATTGGGGAAGAATTGGGACACAGCCTTTTTAGATCGCCTTATCTTGCTTCTTGGGTGTTAGACATATTTATCTTAGAGACAATTACAGATTTAGACCTAACAGAGACAAGTTTGATTTGCCATCAGTCTAGAATGGCTATAAAGGTTAAGAGATACACTTCCAGGGATTTATATACTTGTAGATATCTATGCTACTGTAGAATGTGAGACTGATTTCTAAAAGTAAACTAAAGACTTCATAAAGTAAGTTTAAACTTCACAAAAAGTCTACCAAATACCCAGGCTGTACCACAGCATGAGTAAGAGCAACTGTTGTTCATTGCCGAGTTTAGTACTTTCTGACTTCTAGACTTAGGACTCATGCCATGATTTAACCCCAGCCAGCAACTAAGCACCATGCAGCCACTCACTCACTCCTTCCTTCTCCCAGTGTCCCAGTGGGAATGAGAGAATAATAATAATATTTTTAAAAAAATGAAACTCATGGATTGAGACACAAATTGTTTACTAAGTAAAATATAATGTAATAATGGTAATAATAATGAAAAAAATCAGAGAGAGAGGAACAAAACCCAAGAAAAGGCAAGTGATGCACAATGCAATTGTGGACAATTCACTGACCAATTGCTGACCAATTGCTAGCCCACCCAGGAGCAATGACTGGCCTCCCTGGAAAACTGAACCCAGTTTATATACTGAGCAGAATCTCATATGGCATGGAATATCCCTTTGGATAGTTTTTGTCAGCTGCCCTTGCTGTAATCCTTCTCAGCCTTGTGGGTAGAGCATAAAATAGTGGGAATTCCTTGACTTAGGATAAGTGCAACTTGACAGCAACTAAACCATCAGTGTGTCATGACATAACTCCAAAACACAGCATTGTACCAGTCACTAGGAAGAAAATTAACTCTATCCCAACTGGGAGTAAGACACCTTATTTAAGCTTGATTTATATTTGTTGCTTTCCTAGATTATGACTCTCCGTTTGCCTCAAGCAGAAGGACAAGAATTTGTACAGACACATGCAGTTACTCTAATGATCCAGATTTTGACTATATTACAGGAATGACCTTTTTTGAAATGCACATTTAAGCTGAAGTTAAACAGGGGGCCATGCTAAATAAAAGCACTTGCCCCACAAAAAGAAGACTAAGAAAATAGAAAAAAAAAATTAATAGACTCTTCGGAGTTGTGATAATATATATGTATAACACAGTATCTGTGTTTCCTACTTTTATGACCAAACTTACGGAGTTATTTTCAGAAGTTCAAAATTGCATAGTATTTATACACATTCAATGTATGCTTTACAGCTGTTTTAGGAACAGTTTGAAGCCAGTTGTAGTTTATAAATTCATTGGCTGGAAATATGATAAAATATTAATATTATTTATTAAATATCAAAATTGTTTTCCCGAGCCAGTTTTATTCAGGTATGTTTGCCCAGTCAGTGACAGGTTGATTACACACGGTAGAAGGTTAATAAACAGTAGAGTAACAGTCTAGAACAATCAGAACTTGGAATACAGAGGAACAAACTGGAAGCTCCCTGTGTGCGCAAAACTAAACAGCACTGCTGCCTCGGGTGGCGTAGACAAACCACCGTTGAGTTCACAACGGAGCTGACTACAAGGTAACAAGCTATAGACCTCAGAAATAACCAGGTAAAGTAGCATATTTTACTCAGGAACCGCAGAGCTGCTAACTACCAAAACCTTTGCTGAATGAAGAGGTATTTGAGTTCATAGTTACAGTCCAAAAGGCAGTATCCACAGATTTAGAGGAAATGAGACTGCAGGCTGCTGCAGTGAAGGCCCAACTATACTGCTAAAACAAAAGAAGCTAATTGGCCTGAAGATAGGAGCAAGTAGGGTGCTTGTCACTGCCTTGAATCCCATTAACAAATGGGGGAGAGGTGAGAGAGTTATGAGCATGCAAGCTATGAGTGTAACAAGTAACGAGCGAGCAACAAGCGAAAAGAATAGAATAGAATAGAATAGAATAGAATAGAATAGAATAGAATAGAATAGAATAGAATAGAATAGAATAGACCAGGTTGGAAGAGACCTTCAAGATCATCGTGTCCAACCTATCAACCAATCCAACCCACCTAAACAACTAAACCATGGCACCAAGCACCCCATCAAGTTTCCTCCTGAACACCTCCAGTGAAGGTGACTCCACCACCTCCACGGGCAGCCCATTCCAATGGGCAATCACTCTCTCTGTATAGAACTTCTTCCTAACATCCAGCCTAAACCTGCCCTGGTGCAGCCTGAGACTGTGTCCTCTTGTTCTGGTACTGGCTGCCTGGGAGAAGAGACCAACCTCTGCCTGTCTACAACCTCCCTTCAGGTAGTTGTAGAGAGCAAGAAGGTCACCTATAAATTCCCTTTTTGCAAACAGAAAGGCCCAATAGCACATTAGCCATTCAAATCCCGCCAATCAATTCAATTTATGTGGTGAGTAAACTGCACACACCTTCTCTCATGATGTTTGACACGTGCGGTTGCTTCTCTGAAACGTGAGGCTTGGGGATAGGGTTCAGCTTCCACTCCCCTCCAGGCAGCCTTAACAGCGCCTGCCCATTAGGCTCCTCGACCTCAATCCGGAACCTGTAACAGAGAGGGAGGAGAAAGGGGCAGTGGCTCAAAACAGATTTAACTGTCTTATTAATGCCTCTCCCAGGACAAAGCCTTGCCTTCACATGATCTGTAAATGTAAAAATTGTTTCCTTTATTCCTAATCTGAAACTGTTTTGTAAACACATCACTTCCAGTAACTGTTGTCTGGCAGAAGTGTTGCAATTCTTTGATAGAAGGAGCTTTCATATGTGAAGGAATAACAGTTGGAATTTGAAAGTTTTCCCATTTTTTAACAAAAAATGTAAGCTGATCAAGGAACAGAATTCACTAAGCAAAATTGTGTTCTATCTATCTATACACATAAAAAGCCTATGACTCCTATTATTAAAATACATGCCTGACCATTTTTTGAATCTATAATGTCATTTACAATTTTCTTCTCATTATCTGTATGTTATTCAACTTGTTGATGAATCTTTAAGTGCTGAGCTGTGCCTTTGGAAATGAGAAAGTGACTTTCTGTTTGTTGGTTGGTTTCCTCTCTTGAAATAATCTTGTAGATGGTGTGAAATCTCCACATTTTCTATAGTTACTAGTTTTGTTGATGTTCTAGACATAGATTGATTTAATGTTCTGGATCTGCAGCTCTTCCAAAAATTTGAGTTGCAATCTGCATACAGCTTATATGTAAAGGGAAAAAAACAACAATCACCTAGGAACAGTTTAAATGTAAAGACAGCATAAAAAGTCTTTCAGCTAATTTGGGGCTCATACACTTTTTATACTTTTATTCCAAAAGTCATGATAAAAGCTATTATTTGACTACATCTAGCTGAGGTAGCATACAAAAGAATTCTTTCTCTTTCAGTCACTTTTAATTTGAATGATAGTTCTAAAAGGACTCTGATTCTTTTTTTTTCCCTTCCTTATCTTCCTTTTGGAATGAGAGCAAAAAGTAGGACTGTGAGATTTGTAGAAGTCCTAACTCATGTGCTATGTCTTCTTAAAAAATTAAACAAAATATTACCAAAAATCAATTAAGTTTAGAATCATAGAATCAACAAGGTTGGAAAAGACCTCAAGGATCATCAAATCCAACCTGTCACCCAAGACTTCATGCCTACTAGACCATGGTACCAAGTGCCACCACCTCCCTGGGCAGCACATTCCAACGGCTAACAACTCTCTCTGTGAAGAACTATCTCCTCACCTCTAGCCTAAACTTCCCCTGGCACAGTGTTTAAAGGGAGAAGGTTTAATTAGTTACTGCAATCCCTATGATACTTAGAAAAAAAAAGATAAAAACAAGCAAAACAATTTTTTTGGCACAAAATTCTGTATTTCTAGTTCTGGAATACAGCAATATTTTATTATTTTCTTCTTCTGATTTTCCTTTTTGCAGCATTTAGGATAAAATGGGTATTTCATGAAATCTTACCCATGCAACTTTCTGTGTTTGCCCTAGGCTATAAGAATATACAGGTGCCTCATTGTGTAGGCAGAACCAACTTGTTCCTGGACTTTGGTCACATTGTTTCTCACACTTCTCATTGCAGCTTCTTGCAGAAACTTGTAAATCCCTTCAGACGCTTCATTGGCAGCTCCTAAATGTCAGTTCAAGCTCCTAACTTCAAAATAGGAGACAATACACTTTTTTTTTTCTTTTTTCCTAAACAAAGAAATACTTCATACTTGAAATTATAAAATTATATTTAAAAAATTATAAATTATAAATTTTTTATATATATATATATATATATATATATATAAATTATAAAAAATTATAAAAAAATACTTGAAAAAACAAATGTGAGGCTCAGAGACGGCCTTGGCTGCAGTGACCATGAAGCAGTTGAATTTAATCTCCTCAGGGCAATCAGGAGGACATATTCTAAGCTTACCACCCTAGACTTTAGGCGTGCAGACTTCGATCGCTGCAGGGATCTGCTAGCCAAAGTGTCGTGGGATGAAGCCCTGGAGGGAAGAGGGACCCAGGACAGCTGGTCAGTATTCAAGGACCACCTCCTCTGTGTCCAGGAGCTATGTATACCTATAAGGAGAAAAGCAGGAAGGAATGCTAGGAGGCCTGCCTGGATGAACAAGGAGCTGCTGGACACACTATCACTTAAAAAGAAACTCTACAGGAAGTGGAAGGAAGGACAGATAGAACAGGGGGTATATAAGGAAGCTGCCCGAGCAGCAAGAGGCCTGGTTAGGAAAGCCAAAGCAGAGTTTGAACTGAATCTAGCCAGGGGGTTAAAGGGAACACTAAGAATTTCTATAGGTATATTAATGGCAAGAAGAAGACTAGGGAAGGTGTGGGCCCCCTCAGAAAGGAAAGTGGTGAATTAGTCACTAGTGATGTGGAAAAGGCTGAGGGACTCAATCACTTCTTTACCTCAGTCTTCACTGCAAGGGCCTCCAGCCACACTCCTGGTGTCATGGCAGACGATGCCAGGGACGGGGAGGAAGAACTGCCCATCATAAGTGAAGCTCAGGTTCGTGATCACCTGAAGAACCTGAAAGTGTTCAAGTCCATGGGACCCGACGGGATACACCCACGGGTGCTGAGAGAACTGGCAGATGAGGTTGCCAAGCCCCTCTCTATTATATTCCAGAAGTCATGGCAGACTGGGGCAGTCCCCACAGACTGGAAAAGGGGAAACATTACTCCCATTTTCAAAAAGGGCAAGAAGGAGGAACCGGGGAACTACAGGCCAGTCAGTCTCACCTCTGTGCCCGGAAAGATCATGGAGCAGATCCTCCTGGAGGCACTAATGACTCAGAAGAATAGTGAAGAGGTGATTGGGAATAGTCAGCATGGCTTTGCCAAGGGCAAATCCTGCCTGACAAACCTGGTGGCCTTCTATGATCAGGTGACAGCATTAATAGATGAGGGGCGAGCAACTGATGTCATTTACCTGGACTTGAGCAAAGCCTTCGACACTGTCCCGCACCACCTCCTGGTCTCCAAGCTGGCGACACATGGGTTTGATGGATGGACCACTAGATGGATAAAGAATTGGCTTGATGGCCGCACCCAAAGAGTGGCTGTCAACGGGTTCATGTCCCAGTGGAGGCCAGTGACAAGCGGAGTCCCTCAGGGATCAGTCCTCGGACCTGTCTTGTTCAACATCATTGTGGGTGCCATGGACAGTGGCATTGAGTGCACCCTCAGCAAGTTTGCTGATGACACCAAGCTGTGTGGTGCAGTGGACACCCTGGAGGGAAGGGATGCCATCCAGAGGGACCTGGACAGGCTGGAGAGGTGGGCACAAGCCAACCTCATGAGCTTCAACAAGACCAAGTGCAGGGTCCTGCATCTGGGTCGAGGCAATCCCAGGCACAAATACAGGCTGGGCAGTGACTGGCTGGAGAGCAGCCCTGAGGAGAGAGACTTGGGGGTGCTGGTGGACGAGAAGCTCAACATGAGCTCTCAATGTGCGCTTGCAGCCCGGAAAGCCAATCAGATCCTGGGCTGCATCAGGAGAAGTGTGACCAGCAGGTCAAGGGAGGTGCTTCTCCCCCTCTACTCAGCTCTGGTGAGACCCCACCTGGAGTACTGCGTCCAGTTCTGGAGCCCATATTACAGGAGGGATGTGGACGTGCTGGAGCGTGTCCAGAGAAGGGCCACGAGAATGATCAGAGGGCTGGAGCACCTCTCCTATGAGGACAGACTGAAGGAGTTGGGGCTGTTCAGTCTGGAGAAGAGAAGGCTCCGAGGTGACCTCATTGTGGCTTTCCAGTATCTGAAGGGGGCCTACAGGAAGGCTGGGGAGGGACTTCTCAGGATCTCAGGTAGTGATAGGACTAGGGGGAATGGAATGAAGCTGGAAATGGGGAGATTCAGGCGGGATGTGAGGAAGAAGTTCTTTACCATGAGAGTGGTGAAGCCCTGGAATGGGTTGTCCAGGGAGGTGGTTGAGGCCCAGTCCCTGGAGGTGTTTAAGACCAGGCTGGACGAGGCTCTGGCCAGCGTGATCTAGTGTAGGGTGTCCCTGCCCATGGCAGGGGGGTTGGAACTAGATGATCCTTGTGGTCCCTTCCAACCCTGACTGATTCTATGATTCTATGAAATTGTAATCAGTCAGCCAATCACCAATGGCCCAAGTGCAGGACCCAGCACTTGCCCTTGTTAAATGTCATGCAACTGAACTCAGCCCATCAATCCAGCCTATCCAGATCCCTCTACAGAGACTTCCTACCCTCAAGCAAATCAGCATTTCCCTCCCAACTTAGTATCATCTGCAAACTGACTGAGGGAGCACTCAGTTCCCTCAGACAGATCATTGATCAAGTTATTATGAAGAACTAGCCCCAAAACAGCCCTGGGGAACACTATTTGTGACTGGTCACCAGTTTGATTTAACTCCATTCTCCACAATTCTTTGGACATATGAACAAGTTCTTTATTGTTGTAAAATTCACAGATGATTTTTCATCATCTGCATATGTTGCTACAGGTTTCTTTTCACCTGAGCCTTAGATCTTCAGACACTGATTTGACTGGTGTTAAACTAACAAGGTGGAAATTACAAAATTACAGTCATCTTTACTTTTCCTGAAAAACCCACTTCAGAATTAGGCATAAAACAGATTAAATTATTTACAGGTTCTATTCAGTCATGAACTCTACCAGGATGCTTATGGGCAACTTTAGTACAATTAGAGAATTCAGAAAATGGAAAAGGCTAAGCCACAAAATAGCAAATAGCTCTACCCCACTTATAATCAGAGGCAAGCCAGGAACCTCAGAGAAAGCCAATGAGAATGCCAGGTTGTACTCACAAGGACAGAGCAGGAATTTGGTTATGGTCCCTAGGTCTCTCATTGGTGGCAGTCCCCAGGAACTGCGGGGTTTATAATCCAGTTTGTGGGTAATGTGGCATAATCCGAAGGAAAAGGGACCTGCCAGAATCAAACTGTTCATACACACAGCTGCTACGAAGCAAACTCATGAGCAGCAGCACTGTCTGAACAGTGCAAGAAAAACGCAGCTTCATGGCAGGCAGGGTCACTCCTCAGCAGGCAGGTCTGGGGAGAAGCCAGGTCTGAGCGGAGCGAGCAAGATGAAGGTGAAGCAGACAGCCCTCATCACTTTCTGGCCACTCTGTTTAAGGTGTTTCTAGATAATGTGCCCAAGTCCAATGTATAATGGGTACGAAGAAGCACCCCACTTAATCATAGCTCCCAAACCCAGCAGTCCTGTGAGGGACGACCACTCCAGCACCATTTACCTGTCCCGAGGGGAGAGGAAGGCAATTTCACACCTTGGAAGGCAATTTCATGTCTTTCTATTTCCCCATTAAAACCTCTGCTGATGGAGATAGGGAAATGGTGGTCTGGAGCACACATAACAGACACATCTCTGACAAGTTTATCACATAGTGATGGCAGTTGTCTTACTAGCTTTGGACAGAGGGTAATATTAAAGGGGTGCAGGAGCAGGAGAGGGAATAGAATAGAATAGAATAGAATAGAATAGAATAGAATAGAATAGAATAGAATAGAATAGAATAGAATAGAATAGAATAGAATAGAATAGAATAGACCAGGTTGGAAAAGACATTTGAGATCATCGAGTCCAATCTATCATCTAACACTATCTAATCAAATAAACCATGGCATCAAGTGCCTCATCCAGTCTCTTCCTAAACAATTCTCTGATGCTGACTCCACCACTCCCATGGGCAGCCCATTCCATTGGCCAATCTCTTTCTGTGAAGAACTTCTTCCTAACATCCAGCCTCAACATCCCCTGGCACAACTTGAGACTGTGTCCTCTTGTTCTGGTGCTGGTTGCCTGGGAGAAGAGACCATCCACCACCTGGTTACAACCTCCCTTCGCGTAGTTGTAGATAGCAAAAGGTCTCCCCTTAGCCTCCTCTTCTCCAGGCTAATCAACTCCAGCTCCCTCAGCCTCTCTTCATAGGGCTGGTGTTCCAAACCCCTCACCAGATTTGTTGCGCTTCTCTGGACACATTCCAGCAATTCAACATCTTTCCTAAACTGAGGGGCCCAGAACTGGACACAGGACTCAAGGTGTGGCCTAAGCAGTGCAGTGTACAGGGGCACAATGACCTCCCTGCTCCTGCTGGCCACACTCTTCCTGATTGAGCCCAGGATGCCATTGGCCTTCTTGGCTGTCTGGGCACACTGCAGGCTCATGCTCAGCCTACTATCAATCAGTACCCCCAGGTCCCTTTCTGCCTGGCCACTCTTCAGCCACTCTGACCCCGGCCTGTAGTGCTTCATGGGGTTGTTGTGACCAATGTGCAGAACCCCGCACTTAGATGTGTTAAATGCCCTTGGACTCTGCCCATCTGTCCAGCCTGTCAAGGTCCCTCTGCAGAGCTCTCCAACCCTCTAACAGAGCAACACCTGCCCCCATCTTGGTATCATCTGCTAATCTACTGATGATGGACTCAATGCCCTCATCCAGATTATCAGTAAAGATGTTGAACAGGATGGGGCTCAGCAATGATCCCTGAGGGACACCACTAGTGACTGGCCACCAGCTGGATGTGGCACCATTCACCACCACTCTCTGGGCTCAGTTCTCCAGCCAGGTCCTAACCCAGCACAGAGTGCTCCTTACCAAGCCGCAAGCTGACAGCTTGGCCACAAGTTTGCTGTGGGGGACGGTGTCAAGGCCTTGCTGAAGTCCAGGTAGACTACATCCACAGCCCTCCCCACATCCACCAGGCGGGTCACCTGATCATAGAAGGAGATCAGGTTGGTCAGGCAGGATCTACTCTTCCTGAATCCCTGCTGGCAGGGTCTGACCCCTTGGCCATCCTGTAAATGCTGTGTGATTACACTCAAGATGCCCTGTTCCATAATCTTGCCTGGCACTGAGGTCAGGCTGACAGGTCTGGAATTCTCTGTCTCATCCAACCAACCCTTCTTGTGGACAGGCACCACGTTGGCCAGCTTCCAGTCTTCTGGGATCTCTCCAGTGAGCCAGGACTGTTGAAATATGATGGAGAATGGCCTGGCCAGCTCATCTGCCAGCCCTCTCAGCACCCTAGGATGGATCCCATCCGGTCTCATGGACTTGTGGGGATCCAAGCAGCTAAGGAGGTCTCTAACTACTTCCTCCTGTTTAAAGGGGAACTATACTGCTCCCTGGCACCATCTGCCAGCTCAGGAAGCCAGTTGTCCAGAAGACAACTTATCCTGCTATTGAAAATTGAGGACAACAAGGTATTAAGTACCTCTGCCTTTTCCTCATCTTTTGTTAGTATTTTCCCCTCCATGTCCACCAAGTAGTGGAGGTTGTCCTTGCCCCTCCTCTTGCTATCAATAAATTTGTAAAAGGATTTTTTGTTGTCCTTGCAGCAGTAGCCAGTCTAAGCTCTGAATGGGTTTTTGCTTCCTTATTTTTTTCCTACATGACCTAGCAATGTCCTTAAACATTTCATGGGTAACCTCTCCTTCTTTCCAACAATGATACACCCTCTTTTTTTCCCCTTAATTCACCCTTAATTCTCTTAATTTCCCTTAATTCATTGTCCATCCAGGCAGGCCCTCTGCCCCGGTGGCTCATCTTCTGGCACATTGGCACAGCCTGTTCCTGTGCCTTCAAGAGTTCTTTCTGGAAGTAGGTCCAGCTCTCCTGGACCCTTTTATTTTTAAGGGCTGTTTCCCAAGGAACCTTCTGAGTTAGTTCCTTGAGTAACCTGAAGTCCGCCCTCTGGAAGTCCAGAGTGTAGGTTTTGTTGCTGCCCCTCTTACCTTGACTGCATATTGAAAACTCAATTATCTCATGGTTGCTGGACCCCAGACAGCCTCCAACCACCACATCACCCACCAGCCCTTCTCTGTTTGTAAAAGTAAGGTCAAGCAAAGCCCTACCCCTGGTAAGTTCACACAGCAGCTGGGATAAGAAGCTATCCTCCATACATCTAAGAATATTCTAGACTGCCTCCTCTCTGCTGTGTTAAGTTCCCAGCAGATATCAGGCAGGTTAAAATCTCTCATAAGAACAAGGTCAGGCGATCTTGAGACAGCCTCCACCTGCCTGTAGAATAATTCATCAACCTCTTCATCCTGGTTGGATGGTCTATAGCAGACTCCAACCAGGATGTTGGTCTTGTTGCCCTTCCTTCTAATTCTCACCCACAAGCACACAACTTGATCATCCTTAATCTCTAGTTCCATGGCATCAAGAGCTTCCCTGATATACAGGGCCACCCCTCCACCCCTTCTCCCATGTCTGTCTCTCCTGAGGAGCCTGTAGCCATCCATTACAGTGCTCCAGTCATGTGAGTCATCCCACCACATTTCTGTGATGGCAACTACATCATAGCTACATCATAATGGAATGAAGCTGGAGGTAGGGAGATTCAGGCTGGATGTGAGGAGGAAGTTCTTCACCATGAGAGTGGTGAAGCCCTGGAATGGGTTGTCCAAGGAGGCGGTTGAAGCCCCATTCCTGGAGGTGTTTAAGACCAGGCTGGATGAGGCTGTGGCCAGGCTGATCTAGTGTGGGGTGTCCCTACCCATGGCAGGGGGTTGGAACTGGATGATCCTTGTGGTCCCTTCCAACCCTGACCAATACTATGATATTATGATAACTTTCCTGCCATAACAAGGCTTCCAGCTCCTTTTGTTTGTGGCCCATACTTTGTGCATTAGTGTACATGCACTTCAGCTGGGCTGCTGGTTTCACCCCTGACTCCAGTTTACCACCCTCAGACTCCTGTCTGGGGAGACTGGTTTCAGCCCCTTCCCCCTTCAAATCTAATTTACTTCTAAGCCCTCAGTGGTAAATGCACATCTGAGTTATGACATGTTGGCAGATAGGCATCAAATTATGGCAGTTGTTGATTGGATTTTGTCAGGTAATTTATTTCCAAGGAACACAAGTTTTTGTAATGCTGGCACAGAAATTGCAGAGAATCTTTGCAGAAAGTCTGGAAGCAGCAGACTGGTTTATATTATGACTGATAGTAATGAGATGCATCTGTATTAATCAGCATCTGCACTGAACAAAATATTGTTTCCTGTATTCCTCAGACTGTGAGTGCTCCTCAGCAGGGATGTGATGGAATATGATAAGCTAGACGAGATTTTTGGGCATCTCTTCCTGATATCATGGAAGGCCTCAAGGGTGGTAGCATCAAAAGAATAAAACTATGTATGCACTTCTCTTCCATCAGTCAAAGACACTCAAGTTTTCCACTGTATATTGTACCTAAGAATCAGGCAAAGTTCAAAAAATCACATTCTGAAGTCAACTTTGGCAGGAAGAAAGAAGTGACACAATTCTGAACCGGAAAATTCACAACATGCATTAATTAAAAGAGCTACCACATTTCATTCATTTTATACAGCCAATTTTTGGGACATTCAAATGGAAGAATATGAAGGACCCAGACCTTCAGTGAGTGAGTGCATTTCTGCAGAATATCTCTGCTTGGAAACCTTCCTTATCTCGTTTAAAAATACAAAACAAATCACACACTGCAAATTATGTGTTTTGTACTGCGGTAGGTACAAACCGCCACCACATCCCCCGTAAGTGGTAAGTGCAGGATTCTGCTAGCTGGGGGTGGAGATTGAAGCTTGATAGAAGCTGATAAAGATCAGCTTCTCCCTGTCTCTGGTGCCCCTTAATCTAGGGTTCTTTCGCTTGTTTGGAGAAACTAGCCCTCCAACTAACTGAGCAATTGAGCACAATCAGACAGGGGTATAAAAGGAGTTCTGCTATGGAGAGGCTCACTCTTGTTTTTGCTCCAAAGAAGCAGTCTTTGCAGCTCAGAACATTTCCACTTTTGAATGGAACTTAATGCTCAACCCCACCCCACCAAAAACAAACTAGCAAACAAACAAAAAAAACACAAGCAACATAACAAACACATAAGCAAACAAGCAAAACAAAAAAAAACAAACCACAAAATACCCAACAGAAATTGGTGAGCACAGATACATATACCTCCTGGGTATCTGCAGGAGATTTTCCGTTGCTGACTGAGTTGTGTGCACATTTTGGTTCATCTCTCCAAATTGTTTAATTACTTGTGTGTGTTACTATTTTCCTAACAGACATCCAAACTGGTAATTTTATTGTGTTGGAAGGAGAGCAGATTTAATTCTAATAAATGAGTGTCTATTGGTTGCCTGGTTTGTGTGATTCCTTCGTGACATGTCCTAGATGGGGGTTTAGAAAATCTCACCAATATTCAATAAGTTCATTCACTGATATACTCTGAAGTTTTATGACAGCAGAATTAGAACAAGGTTTTACTCCTATTAGTTATTATTATTGTTACTTATTTGTGTTATAACACAGCATTGTCCAAACATGGAATGAAAAGATAATTGTGATCTTGGTTACTAATCTCTTATCAAGTAGGCAGTCTAATTAAAATACAATACAATACAATAAACCAGGTTGAAAGAGACCTTCAAGATCATTGCATCCAACCTGTCAACCAATCCAACCCACCCAAACAACTAGATCTTGGCACCAAGCACCCCATCAAGTCTCCTCTTGAACACTTCCAATGATGGTGACTCCACCACCTCCAAGGGCAGACCATTCCAATGGGCAATCACTCTCTCTGGATAGAACTTCCTCCTAACATCCAGTCTAAACCTGCCCTGGTGCAGCCTGAGACTGTGTCGTCTTGTTCTGGTGCTGGCTGCCTGGGAGAAGAGACCAACCTCTGCCTGTCTACAACCTCCCTTCAGGTAGTTGCAGAGAGCAATAAGGTCACCCCTGAGTCTCCTCCTCTCCAGGCTAAGCAACCCCAGCTCCCTCAGCCTCTCTTCATAGGGCTTGTGTTCCAAACTCCTCACCAACCTTGTTGCCCTCTCTGGACACGTTCCAGAATTAATGTCATGTTCTTCCCTAATCTACATACAATAGAATTACTTTTTAATCAATGTTTTCACATGTATCTCAGCCAGGCCTACTGTTATGCCTTAAATTGATGCTGTTCAGCTCTCCTTAGGGAAGAAAGAGAAAGAAAGGGACCCACTGTAGTTTATTTACATGGTAAAATAAGAGGTGGAAAACATTTGGTGTATGTATATGTAACATTTACTGCACTCACTGTTAGATTCTGTGCTGGGTTAAACAGAACATTTCACTGGTGCTTCGCTATCAAAGAATTGAGTAAAACTGCTTTTGGTGTGAACTTCGAGGACATCTTTGAGGACATCTTTGCACTATGAGAGTAACATAATTTGAAGATTGTAGGTTTGAAAGAACTTGTTTGTTAGGGATCAGATGTTTGATAAAAATCTTGACACAGCTGCAAGAAAAAAGAAACAAAAAGCAAATACCTGTTTGATAATGCAATAGTAACAACAACTAAGCCATGACAATTGAGGATAATGAATGATGGCAGTGCTGGAGCTGTATCTGAAAGTACAAGGCTGTTCCATGAAATGTGTAATTTCTCCTCATGACTTCCCTGTACTCCTTCAAGTGCTGTCGGATAAAACCCAGAGCACAATAGCTGTGCACAGCCACTTTACTGCTGTATAGCCCTGAGTTTAAGCCACTACAGCTTCCTCTCAGTCAAGCAACTGTAACAATGTCAGTGCAAATGTTATTGTAAAGAAAATAAGTGAAACTGGTAATGGAAGTCACATATTTTAAGCTGTTTCTTTGCACCGAGTAGCAGGTGTCAACTTCCCCATTGTTCGCAGTCAGGCTGAGATGGGGAACAGTCTTGTTCAGAATATGGATTCATTATTCTTTATTTTTATGCTCCTATAAAATACTTTAACAGATGCAGATGCTACCACCATGTGTGTCACTGTATTCTTCAAAGACTCTTCTTAGAGAGGAAAATAATGCTTTCAACTGCTTCTGACACCTGCTGAACCCAGCTTTCAGAAAAAGGGGTTTTTAATTTCAGCATAAAAGTTGCAACAACAAATGACAGAAATTCATCCAGTGTACAAACAAATTCACCTAGAAGTATAAATAAACATAATGTTTTGAACTCACACAGACGTTTTTAGAGTTGTATGCCCTTTTCATCTCATTTTTCTAAAGCAATTTGCCTAAGGGACTTCATTGGATGCAAATCAAAGGTTATGGCTTTGGATTCAAATAATAATCCTTTGAAATCTTAAATGTCAGAAAATATCTGCATAATTTAGTGGTCCATTAACCTCAATGGGTAAATTATAATTGTATTGAAGTGGATGGGAGCTTTGCTATTAATTTTTGAAAACATATATAATTAAGTGGGAGCTAGTGCAAAAAATCTGCAGGAGATGAACAAGATTGATCTGAATTTGAATTTCAGGTATTCATGCCTAAGCACTTTGGGATACCAGATAAACTCTGAGTTTTTTCAAACTGGCCATATGTACTTTTTAACAGGAAGAGACAATATTAATGTGAGATATATATATATATATATATATATATATATATATATATATATATAAATAACTTTATATACTATATAACAAAGTAATAACAAAAGTAGATGACATGGATGAAATGGCATAAAAAGAAGAGTTTATGTAGTTATAAGTATTTTTATTTGGTCTTTATACATAGAATGAACTTAATGATACAGGTTTAGCCTTTGCTAACTTACATACAGAAATTGAAGCAAAATAAAATTAAAGGTTTTTGTGATAACTGAGTTTTAGAAATCTGTAGACAGGACAACAGAGGTAGGACAGAAGGACAACAGTGCATTCTACTGTTGTCAAGGTTTAGCCTATTGTTCTTTCAAAGCAAGTCCACTTATCATTGAGCATGGACTCCAGAAGGAATTAAATGATCCTCTATGATTTTGTTCTGTCATGAAGGAAACACATTTCCTTGATAATCAATATCAAGGACAGTAACTACCCTAAGGGAATGCAAAAATCAGATCAGCTCCCTAGATGTTATACCAGTAACATGGCAATTCAGACTTTTGGCTTCCTAGTCACAGTGAGCAGCAATGCCTATTACCTTTAAAGGATTTAATGGCATGCAACCTGAGTGACAGAAGAGATATTGAAAGAAACATTTGTCCAAGTATTTGTTTAAATATAAGCAGCAACACTCTTCATTATAAAGTGATTTATTTTCCTAAGTGCTCCTAGTAGGGGGGTTAAACAAGACAGATGCAATCACTTAAGACACAATTTTTTCAAGGAAGGTGTTCTTCGAATTAGAAATGCTTAAGACGAATTATCTGCGTTGACAGGTCAAAGGGTTTGTTTTCTCCTACAGTTACTCCTTTTCTTCCCAACATATATTCAAGAAGATTTTATTGCCCATGAAAGTGAAGGGCAGAGAATACAGGGTCAAGCTGAAGACATCTTAGGGAAATGAGATGCATAGCAAATGATGTGCATAATTCCCTGACCATTTTCGCTAGTGACAGGGAATCTCAGGTGTGAAAACACTCAAGACCCCGTCTGTTACAAATAAGGTCCTTTCCTGAAGAGAGAGAGGAACAGAGAAGTGGACAGGTCTTTAACTTTCAGTCTAACTCTATAGTACCATATTTACTGTAGAAATTATATTTTTCTTTTAATTATGGCAACATACAAGTATTGATTTGGAACAGTATGAAATTGTAGAAAAAGAAACTAAGAGCAGTTCAGGATTTGAATTCTCTCACAGGTAGTGTTCTGTTCATTAAGTTATCTGAAAGTTTCTAGAAGACTTCAGAAGCAGTTCTTACTGCAGGAATCATAGAATCATAGAATCAGTCAGGGTTGGAAGGGACCACAAGGATCATCTAGTTCCAACCCCTGCCATGGGCAGGGACACCCTACACTAGATCACGCTGGCCAGAGCCTCGTCCAGCCTGGTCTTAAACACCTCCAGGGACTGGGCCTCAACCACCTCCTGGACAACCCATTCCAGGGCTTCACCACTCTCATGGTAAAGAACTTCTTCCTCACATCCCGCCTGAATCTCCCCATTTCCAGCTTCATTCCATTCCCCCTAGTCCTATCACTACCTGAGATCCTGAGAAGTCCCTCCCCAGCCTTCCTGTAGGCCCCCTTCAGATACTGGAAAGCCACAATGAGGTCACCTCGGAGCCTTCTCTTCTCCAGACTGAACAGCCCCAGCTCCTTCAGTCTGTCCTCATAGGAGAGGTGCTCCAGCCCTCTGATCATCCTCGTGGCCCTTCTCTGGACACACTCCAGCACGTCCACATCTCTCCTGTAATATGGGCTCCAGAACTGGACGCAGTACTCCAGGTGGGGTCTCACCAGAGCTGAGTAGAGGGGGAGAAGCACCTCCCTTGACCTGCTGGTCACACTTCTCCTGATGCAGCCCAGGATCTGATTGGCTTTCCGGGCTGCAAGCGCACATTGAGAGCTCATGTCGAGCTTCTCGTCCACCAGCACCCCCAAGTCTCTCTCCTCGGGGCTGCTCTCCAGCCAGTCACTGCCCAGCCTGTATTTGTGCCTGGGATTGCCTCGACCCAGATGCAGGACCCTGCACTTGGTCTTGTTGAAGCTCATGAGGTTGGCTTGTGCCCACCTCTCCAGCCTGTCCAGGTCCCTCTGGATGGCATCCCTTCCCTCCAGCGTGTCCACTGCACCACACAGCTTGGTGTCATCAGCAAACTTGCTGAGGGTGCACTCGATGCCACTGTCCATGGCACCCACAAACATGTTGAACAAGACAGGTCCCAGGACTGATCCCTGAGGGACTCCGCTTGTCACTGGCCTCCACTGGGACATGGACCCGTTGACAGCCACTCTTTGGGTGCGGCCATCAAGCCAATTCTTTATCCATCTAGTGGTCCATCCATCAAACCCATGTGTCGCCAGCTTGGAGACCAGGAGGTGGTGTGGGACAGTGTCGAAGGCTTTGCTCAAATCCAGGTAAATGACATCAGTTGCTCGCCCCTCATCTATTAATGCTGTCACCTGATCATAGAAGGCCACCAGGTTTGTCAGGCAGGATTTGCCCTTGGCAAAGCCATGCTGACTATTCCCAATCACCTCTTCACTATTCTTCTGAGTCATTAGTGCCTCCAGGAGGATCTGCTCCATGATCTTTCCGGGCACAGAGGTGAGACTGACTGGCCTGTAGTTCCCCGGTTCCTCCTTCTTGCCCTTTTTGAAAATGGGAGTAATGTTTCCCCTTTTCCAGTCTGTGGGGACTTCCCCACTCTGCCATGACTTCTGGAATATAATAGAGAGGGGCTTGGCAACCTCATCTGCCAGTTCTCTCAGCACCCGTGGGTGTATCCCGTCGGGTCCCATGGACTTGAACACTTTCAGGTTCTTCAGGTGATCACGAACCTGAGCTTCACTTATGATGGGCAGTTCTTCCTCCCCGTCCCTGGCATCGTCTGCCATGACACCAGGAGTGTGGCTGGAGGCCCTTGCAGTGAAGACTGAGGTAAAGAAGTGATTGAGTCCCTCAGCCTTTTCCACATCACTAGTGACTAATTCACCACTTTCCTTTCTGAGGGGGCCCACACCTTCCCTAGTCTTCTTCTTGCCATTAATATACCTATAGAAATTCTTAGTGTTCCCTTTAACCCCCTGGCTAGATTCAGTTCAAACTCTGAAGAGTATGTATATTAGTGTATATCTACATCATACTGTAGGTGTAATTTACAAGTGGCTCAGAAGCTAATGCCACCAACAGAATTTTGGGTTTTTGATCTTGGGGAACATACTGTGGTGTCAGGTCAGCTAGCAGCAGATGGAGCATAGACATCCCAGAGGGGGAGAAAGATCCTAGCACATGAGCATAGCCTATAACCCACAGAGGGAAAAGGGTTTTAGGAAGGGAGTTAGCAGGACTCATTGATAGGGCTTTAAACTAGATTTGAAGGGGGAAGGGGCTGAAACCAGTCCCCCCAGACAGGATTCTGGGGGTGGTAAGCTGGAGTCCAGGGTGAAACCAGCAGCCCAGCTGAAATGCATGTACACTACTGCACACAGCATGGGTAACAAACAAGAGGAGCAGGAAGCCTTGTTACAGCAGGAAAGTTATGATGTAGTTGCCATCACAGAAACGTGGTGGAATGACTCACATGACTGTAGCACTGTAATTGGTGGCTACAGGCTCTTCAGGAGAGACAGGTGAGGGAGGAGAGTTGGAGGGGTGGCCCTGTACATCAGGGAGGCTGTAGACACCATGGAACTAGACATCACAGATGATCAGGTCTAGTGCCTGTGGGTGAGGGAAAGGCAACAAGGCCAACATCCTGGTCTGCTATAGACCATCCAACCAGGATGAAGAGGTTGATTAATTATTTTACAAGTATCAAAAGACTGTCTCAAGATCACCAGACCTTGTTCTCATGGGCAATTTTAAACTGCCTGATATCTGCTGGGAACTTAACACAGCAGAGAAGAGGCAGTCTAGAAGGTTCTTAGAGTGTATGCAGGATAGCTTCTTATCCCAGCCCTGTGTAAGTCTATAAGGGGTAAGGCTTTGCTTAACCTTCTTTTTACAGAGAAAGGCTGGTGGGTGATAAGGTGGTTGAAGGCTGTCTGGGGTCCAGTGACCATGAAATAGTTGAGTTTTTGCAGTCAAGCAAAGAGGGAATAGAATGCAATCGAATAAAATGCAATAGACTAGAATAGATGAATAGACTAGAATTGAATTGAATTGAGTTGAATTGAATTGAATTGAATTGAATTGAATTGAATTGAATTGAATTGAATTGAATTGAATTGAATTGAATTGAACAGGTTGGAAAGGACCTTCAAGATCTTTGAGTCCAACTTATCACCCAACACCATCTATTCAACTAAACTATGGCACCAAGTGCCTCATCCAGTCTCTTCTTAAACACTTCCAGTCATGCTGACTCCACCACCTCCCTGGGCAGCACATTCCAATGGTCAATCACCCTTCCTGTGAAGAATATCTTCCTAACATCCAAACTAAAACTCCTCTGGCACAGCTTGAGACTGTGTCCTCTTGTTCTGGTGCTGGTTGCCTGACCCCAGTGCCAGGCAAGATTATGGAACAGGTCATCTTGAGCGCAATCACACAGCATTTACAGGATGGTCAAGAGATCAGGCCCAGCCAACATAGATTTAGGAAGGGCAGGTCCTGCCTCACCACCCGGATCTCCTTCTATGATCAGGTGACTGCCTGGTGGATGTGGGGAGGCCTGTGGATGTAGTCTGCCTGGACTTCAGCAAGGCCTTCGACACCGTCCCCCACAGCAAACTCCTGGCCAAGCTGTCAGCCTGTGGCTTGGACAGGAACACTCTGTGCTGGGTTAGGACCTGGCTGGAGGACTGAGCCCAGAGAGTGGTGGTGAATGGTGCCACATCCAGCTGGCGGCCTGTCACTAGTGGTGTGCCCCAAGGATCAGTGCTGGGCCCCATGCTCTTCAACATCTTTATTGATGATCCGGATGCGGGGATGACAGCAAGCTGTGGGTGAGAGTTGATGTGTTAGAGGGTAGGAGAGCTCTGCAGAGGGACCTGGACAGGCTGGACAGATGGCCAGAGTCCAGTGGAATGAGATTTAATACATCTAAGTGCCAGGTTCTACACATTGGCCACAGCAACCCCATGCAGTGCTGCAGGCTGGGGTCAGAGTGGCTGGAGAACAGCCAGGCAGAAAGGGACCTGGGGGTACTGATTGACAGCCAGGTGAAGATGACCCAGCAGTGTTCCCAGGTGGCCAAGAAGGCCAGCAGCATCCTGGCCTGCATCAAGAATAGTGTGGCCAGCAGGAGCAGGAGGTCATTGTGCCCCTGTACTCAGCACTGCTTAGGCCACACCTTGAGTCCTGTGTCCAGTTCTGGGCCCCTCAGTTTAGGAAAGATGTTGAGCTGCTGGAATGTGTCCAGAGAAGGGCAACAAAGCTGGGGAGGGGTTTGGAGCACAAGGTGACACTGAGGGAGCTGCGGTAGCTTAGCCTGGAGAAGAGGAGGCTCAGAGGGGAGATCTTATTGCTGTCTACAACTACCTGAAGGAGATTGTTGCCAGGTGGGGGTTGGTCACTTCTTCCAGGCAACCAGCACCAGAACAAGAGGACACAGTCTCAAGATGTGCCAGGGGAGGTTGAGGCTGGAGGTTAGGTAGACCTCCTTCACATAAAGAGAGATTGGCCATTGGAATGTGCTGCCCAGGAAGGTGGTAGAGTCAGCATCACTGGAGGTGTTTAAGAAGAGACTGGATGGGACAATTGGTGCCAAGGTTTAGTTGATTAAATGGTGTTGGATGATAGGTTGGACTCGATGATCTCAAAGGTCTTTTCCAACCTGTTTAATTCTGTATTCTTTTAAAAGCTTGTACTTATTACTTGGGAAAACAGGAACACAGAGGTCTTGAGATGTCCTGGGTTTGTGTGAACTGGAGTTAATTTTCCCCAGAACATCTTTTTAGTGCTGTGTTTTGCAATGCTATAGCTGGGTGTTGATAACACAACAGTGTATTAGCTACTGCTGAACGAGCACCCAGGAAGTGCTTTTCCAACACTTTCCCACCCCAAGATTATACCAAGGGATGGGCAATCCTTGGGAGAGGACACAACCAGACCAGATGACCCAAAATGATCAAATGTACCAGTATCCATGCCATATGATGTCAGTTGAGATATAAAAGCTAAGTAAAAGAAGGAAGTAGGGGACATTCATTGATGGTATCTGCCTCCCAGAGCAAATGCTATGCACCACAGTGAACGACCAAAACACCCCCAACTTGATGGGAAACAGAGAATAACATCTTTCTTTGTTTTTGCTTTGCATTATTAAATTGCTTCTATCTCATTGTAGGCCTTTTGTTATATTTTCCCCTCTCCCTTGTCCAAGAAGGTGAGTGATAGAATGACTTTGGTGGGCATTTTTCCCCCAGCCAGGGCCAAACCACCACAGGAGACTTACTCAATATCCCTTAGCCTCTGGTGCCTAAATTCAAGAGAGAAAAGGAATACTTCCAGACTTCATTCCCAAACCCCATCTTTGGAGCTTTTTGAGGCCAGGTTGGATGTGGCTCTGAGCAACCTGATCTACTGTGGGGTATCTCTGTCCATGGCAGTGGGGCTGGAACTAGGTGATCCTTGAGGTCCCTTCCAACCCTGACAATTCTGTTATTCTATAATTGAAAACAGGATAATGGCAGGCAATTTAAACTTGGTTTTTACTTGTCCCCTTTGAACTAAGAATCCAGATCTTATCCAAGAAATAACCTTCTGTGTTCTCACCTTTGTCATTCCACACTCAAAGGTGTTTCAAGTGCCGTAAGAATAACAGATGGTTCATCCTGATTACAGTAGTGCAGACCAGCAGTGAGCAGAATAAACTAGTTTTCTATCACCCCAAAATCTCTAAAATAATCAAACTTGTGTTTGTTCTTTTATCCTAACTACAAGATTGTAGGTTTTCTCTTATTGGGCCTGTGCTTCACTATGGTTGTATTGTCTACTTTAATGTACTTAAATGAATTTATTTTAATCTTATTTCCTCTTTTGACTCAAGGCTTGACTACAAAGGATCTTTTTTTTGTTTAAGAGCCCAAGGCTTAATGTATACATTTAAAATCCCTTCTAAATAATTTTTGTGGGTTTTTGGCTAAATATATATGAACTTGAAGGTAGCTTACAAGTTGCTTATTACCAGTATTAAATGAATAATGATCAATACATCCTTCATATCAATTTTAGTGTTAAGAATCTGCTCAAAATTCTGCTGAATCTTGTATGAGGAATTTAGCTTCTATTTTGTGTTCTGGTCCAAGATCACAACTAAATTTCTAGAAAATTTTCTTCTTTCAGGCCTTTCAATAGTGAAAATTTTGAGTAAACTGTGTGGAAAAGCTGGCATTTCAAATGCACACCTACTCCTAATTAGTGATTTTATCTCTCTGCCAAATGTCAGACCAGAAGAATAGGAAAGAAAAAGGCATGTTAAAAGCCATGAAAGGTTTTAATTTGCTATTTTTAAACACATCAGCAAGAACCTGTCTGCTTCTGCTGTTTCAAGCATTTACAGAGATTTTATTTAATCTTATTTTAACGATGTGTTACAGCTATTGCTGCAATTCTGCTTTGTGATTTCCTCAAAGACTGTTTTTAGGGAGTTTGTAAGAGAGCAAAGGGATATCATTATAGAGTTTTGATTTTATGAAAAAAGAATAAACAAGAAAGAAAAAAAGTACTATTAGGAGATTATTACATATAAACACTCAGGAGAAAACTTTTCCTATTTAGAATTAAAGGTGTGACAAGTTGCCTTTGGAAGATCAGAGGCAAACTTGGTTTAAGTACCAGAGATATACTTGTTTTATAGTATTTAGCTTGGCTAGTAGTCTGTCTGATCCAGGGAAAAAGCCCATCGATCATACACTGCATTTCAGTGTTTAAACATAAACAGTCTTCTCTCTCCCATTTGTCTTATTCTTTCACCTCCTTCACATGAATAAAGCAAGAACCTCAGGAAACAAAAAATATATCCTCAGGTGAAAAAAGGCCATTTGCCACCCTGGATTAAAAATGACATGAAAATGTCATTCTGTGATCTGAGGTCTTGATGAATAACAGGAATCATGAACTGTAGCAAATTAACATCAGTATTAAATATATTCCTTGTCCCTGATGAAGAAAACTTTCTTTTGGACATAACTACTTTTTTACAAGCCACTTTATGTGGATATTACTCAGAATTTTCTATGAAACCATGATCTCCAGAGTTTGTTGTAGGTGAGAGTATTTAGAAATAAAAGACTACAGTCATGTTCTGAACTATACTGTGAAAACCAACAAAAATATTTTAAACCTTGTGATACAACTAGCCTCTATTAATCTAAATTTAAAGACCTAAATTCTCATTTGAACTTCATGGACATATTCCTGAAATATTTTAAATATGGTAGTTATAAACAGTTATTTCTGTCTTTTGTTTGTTTTGGGGTTGATTTTTGTTGTTGCTTTGGTTTTTTGCTTGCTTGTTTTTCTAGAAATATCTACATGTTGTTGCCAGGTTCTACACATTGGCCACAACAACCCCATGCAGTGCTACAGGCTGGGGTCAGAGTGTCTGGAGAGCAGCCAGGCAGAAAGGGACCTGGGGGTACTGGTCAATAGGAGGCTGAACATGAACCTGCAGTGTGCCCAGGTGGCCAAGAAGGCCAACAGCATCCTGGCCTGTATCAGGACCTGTGTGGTCAGCAGGAGCAGGGAAGTACTTCTGCCCCTGTACTCAGCACTGGTTAGGCCACACCTTGAGTCCTGTGTCCAGTTCTGGGCCCCTCAGTTTAGGAAGGATGTTGACTTGCTGGAACATGTCCAGAGAAGGGAAACAAAGCTGGTGAGGGGCTTGGAACACAAGCCCTATGAGGAAAGGCTGAGGGAGCTGGGGTTGCTTAGCCTGGAGAAGAGGAGGCTGAGGGGAGACCTTCTTGCTCTCTACAACTCCCTGAAGGGAGGTTGTAGCCAGGTGGGGGTTGGTCTCCTCTCCCAGGCACCCAGCACCAGAACAAGAGCACACAGTCTCAAGCTGCACCAGGGGAGGTTTAGGCTGGATGTTAGGATGAAATTCTTCATAGAGAAAGTGATTGGCCAATGGAATGGGAGGGAGGTGGTGGAGGTCTTTAGAAGGAGGAGGAGGTGTTTAGAAGGAGACTGAATGGGGTGCTTAGTTGCATGGTTTAGTTGATTAGGTGGTGTTGGATGATAGGTTGGACACGATGATCCTGAAGGTCTCTTCCAACCTGGTCTCGTCTCTTCTCTTCTCTTCTCTTCTCTTCTCTTCTCTTCTCTTCTCTTCTCTTCTCTTCTCTTCTCTTCTCTTCTCTTCTCTTCTCTTCTCTTCTCTTCTCTTCTCTTCTCTTCTCTTCTCTTCTCTTCTCTTCTCTTCTCTTCTCTTCTCTTCTCTTCTCTTCTCTTCTCTTCTCTTCTCTTCTCTTCTCTTCTCTTCTCTTCTCTTCTCTTCTCTTCTCTTCTCTTCTCTTCTCTTCTCTTCTCTTCTCTTCTCTTCTCTTCTCTTCTCTTCTCTTCTCTTCTCTCTTCTCTTCTCTTCTCTTCTCTTCTCTTCTCTTCTCTTCTCTTCTCTTCTCTTCTCTTCTCTTCTCCTAAAAAAAACCCCAAAAGTTTGTGTCAGAGAGCACACCCTTGTTAACACTAGAAAAAAATATATGGAAAAAAAAATTAAACTTTCCAGATAACCACAGAATCATAGAGTTGCCTGACTACAAAAACATTAAGACCATCAAGTTAGACCAAGCCCCTGTGCTCCTCACCTGAATATCTTTTAAATACTACCATGGATGGAGACTCCAACGTTGCCCTGGACAGTCTGGCCCAGTTCCCATTGACCCTTTTGGTGAATAAATTTTTCCAATCTTAGCCTCTCCTGGTGCAATTTGAGGCCATCTCCTACTAGTTAGGCAGCTGTAGAAAGCAATGAAGTCTGCCCTCAGCCTTCACTTCTCCAGATGAAACAACCCCACCTCTCCCAGCTGCTCCTCACAGGACTTTTATTCAAGACCCTGCAACAGCCTTTTTGCCCTTCTCTGGATACACTCCAGCACCTCAGCATCCTTCTTGTAGTGAGGAGCCCAAAACTAAACACAGTACTCAAAGCATGGCCTCACCCATGATGAGTAAAGGGGTGGGATCTCTTCCCTATTCCTGCTGGCTACACTATTCCTGATATAGGCCAGGATGCCTGTTGACTTTCTTGGCCACTTGAACACACTGTTGGCTGATATTTTCAGCTATATCTTGACAAGTACCTTCAGATCACTTTCTGCCAAGCAACTTTGAAGCCATTCTGCCCCGAACCTGTAGTGTTGTCTGGGGTTGTTGTGACTCAAGTTCAGAATTTGGCACTTGGCCTTGCTTAATGACCTCAGCCCACTGATCCAGGCTGTCAAGATCTCTCTGCAGAAGCTTTTTACCCTCCAGCAGACAAACACTCCCGCCCTGCTTGGTGTCATCCGCAAACATACTCTATCCCCATATCAAGGTCATCATTAAGGATGTTAAACATAACTGGCTACAACATTGAGCCCTGGGGAACACCATTGTTGACTGGCTGCCAACGGAATTTAACTCTATTCTTCAACTGGCCATTCAGTCAGTTTTTGACCCAGCAAAGCATGTGCCTGCCCAGAACATGGGCACCCAATTTGTCCAAGAGGATGCTGAGGGGAACTGTGTCAAAGGCCTTACTGAAGTCTGGATATATGACATCCACAGCCTTTCCCTCATACAGTAAGGGGGTCACCCCTCATCAATCAGAACCTACCTTTCATGAACTCATGCTGACTGGACCTGATCCTCTGGTTGTCCTTGATGTGCCATCTGAAGGCCCTCAAGATGATCTGCACCACGACCCTCCCAAGCACTGAGGTGAGACTGGCAGTCCATCATTTCCCAGATCCTCCCTATGACCTTTCTTATCAATGGGCGTTGCATTCACCAACATCCAATCAAGTGGAATTTCCATAGCCATCCAGGACTGATGATGATGGAAAGGGGCTTGGAGATCACCCCTACCAGCTCTCTCAGCACCCTTGATCCTGTCTGGCCCAGTAGACCTGTGTTTGTCTAAGTGGCAGAGTAGGTCCCTAACCATTTCTTCCTGGATTATGGGAGCTCTGTTCTGTTCCCCATCTCTCTGTCCTTGCACAGAAAAAAAAGCCTCAACAGCTAATACAGCAACAGCACCCCCATACTTGGGGTAGAACCCAGTGAGTAATTAATTCACTGCATCCTTGGCTTCTTGTTGAGTTTCCCTCCCTCCATGGTCAAGTGCCATTTTGCACTGGGGAATTAGGAGACCTAATTGTGGCCTTCCGGTGTCTGAAGGGGGCCTACAAGAAAGCTGGGGAGGGACTTTTTAGGACGTCAGGTAATGTTAGGACTAGGGGGAATGGAAAAAATAGAAATGGGTAGATTCAGATTGGGTGTTAGGAAGAAGTTCTTCACCATGAGGGTGGTGAGACACTAGCACAGGTTGCCCCAGGAGGTTGTAGAAGCCTCATCCCTGGAAGTTTTTAAGGTTAGACTGGATGTGGCTCTGGGCAACCTGATCTAGTGTGAAGGGTCCCTGCCCATGTCAGTGGGGTTGGAACAATATGATCCTTGAGGTGCCTTCCAACCCTAACAATTCTATGATTCTAGTCCTGGTATGCTTAAAATTGTTACAATGCTTATATTTGTCTAAATACTGAATATTTCCACTGCAAATATATAGTCCAACTGTACATTGAACATATTTAATTGGTTTTGGCAGCTTTCAATATTAATAGAGAGGTATTAATATTTTCATTAATGTCCATATTTGCCATATTAATTTAATAAATTCATAAATTCTGTAACAATAAACTTTCCTCTTTTTCATGAGGTCCAACCAGGCCAGTTTTTTCCCTTGCAACTCATCTTCTGACACATGGGGATGTCCTGTACTTGAGCCTCCAGGACTTCCTTCTTCAAGACTGTCCAAACTTCCTGGGCTCTTTTGAATTTCAGGACTGTCTCCCAAGGGATTCTGTAAAGTTTAGCGTAAAGAAGTTTCTAAAAGAACCCCTTCTTTGATACTCTTGAAGAATGGAGAAAAGAAAATACTTGGACATGTTGCATCTCATTGATTACGTGCCTGATGACGACTTGCTGTCGTGTACTTAGCTGGGTGCAGTTTGCAAAACTTATTCTGGTAGTAGGCATGAAATTAAGTGTCCCTCCCACACCTGTCTGACTACTCTCAACACATCTCTGTCTCCTCTGTCTGTGATGGTGTCTTCTAACAATTAGGTGAAATTGTGCAGAGGACAGTTCATAAGACAGGAAATCATTCATCAGGCTTTGATGCAGAAATGCGTACAAATGTATAAAAAATGTAGGAAGTGCCTGAAATCTTTTGGAGCCTCAGTGTAAGTGCCAAGACAATAAAAAGCTGTGTTGTCACAGATGCCTAATATAAAAGCATTCTGAAAGCTCATTAACATTGCTCACATGTACTAGCCCTCCTGCCTAACACAGGTAACAATTCTGTGAGAATCTAAGAAAATGTTGATATACTAATTTTGTGATTCTTTTACAAAAACTAGCTAATAATCCAAACTTTATATTTTGTTACCAGTTATTGTAAAAAATGTATTGTTTTTGTTTCTTGTTTGTTTGTTTCTTATTTTTTGTTTTCTTAAAAAAAAACTCCCAAAGAAATAACTGTCTCTTAGATTGCCAGTTTCTTGTGTGATTTTCTGATTTAGAACAATTACTTGGCAGCACTAATTTAATAGGCATATTACTTCAATAGTCCACCATCTGTTCTGCCGCCTAATTGCAATGCAGAGATAACATAAAGAGTTCTATAAGTTATTTAAATCCATATTTTTATCTTTTTAACTAAATAATATCTGTCTGGTACATTTTTTGCTTGTATGCCAAAATTGAGAGAGAATTGTTTTCTAATGATATAGGAAATATTTTATGGTTTTAAGAATTCACATGTAGAGAATTTATCGAACAATTATTTTTGAAAACAGCTATGCTAAAGGTACAAATCCTGGTGGATGTGGGGAGGCCTGTGGATGAGGTCTACCTGGACTTCAGCAAGGCCTTTGACACCGTCCCCCACAGCAAACTGCTGGCTAAGCTGTCAGATTGTGGCTTGGACAGCAACACTCTGCACTGGGTTAGGAACTGGTTGGAGGGCTGAGCCCAGAGAGTGGTAGTGAATGGTGCCACATCCAGCTGGAGGACAGTCACCAGTGGTGTCCCCCAGGGATCAGTGCTGGGCCCCATCCTCTTCAATATCTTCATTGACGATCTGGATGAGGGGATTCAGACAGTCATCAGCAAATTTGCAGATGACACCAAGTTGGGAGAAGATGTTGATCAGTTAGAGGGTCAAAGGGCTCTGCAGAGGGACCTCAACCGACTGGACAGATGGGCGGAGTCCAACATGATGGCATTCAACAAGTCCAAGTGCCGGGTGCTGCACTTTGGCCACAACAACCCCATGCAGAGCTACAGGCTGGGGTCAGAGTGGCTGGAGAGCGGCCGGACAGAGAGGGACCTGGGGGTGCTGATTGACAGCCACCTGAACATGAGCCAGCAGTGTGCCCAGGTGGCCAAGAAGACCAATGGCATCCTGGCCTGCATTAGGAATAGTGTGGCCAGCAGAAGCAGGGAGGTCATTGTGCCCCTGTACTCTGCTTTGGTTAGGCCACACCTTGAGTCCTGTGTCCATTTCTGGGCCCCTCACTTTAAGAAGGACATTGAGATGCTTGAATGTGTCCAGAGAAGGGCAACAAGGTTGGTTAGAGGCCTTGAGCACAAACCCTATGAAGAGAGGCTGAGGGAGCTGGTGTTGCTTAGCCTGGAGAAAAGGAGGCTCAGAGGAGACCTTATTGCTGTCTATAAATACCTGAAGGGTGGTTGTAGCCAGGAAGGGGTTGGCCTCTTCTCCCAGGCAACCAGCACCAGAACAAGAGGACACAGTCTCAAGCTGCACCAAGGGAAGTTTAGGCTTGAGGTGAGGAGAAAGTTCTTCACCGAGAGAGTCATTCACCATTGGAATGGGCTGCCCAGGGAGGTGGTGGAGTCACCATCCCTGGAGGTGTTCAAGAGGGGATTTGACATGGCACTTGGTGCCATGGTCTAGTCATGAGGTCTGTGGTGACAGGTTGGACTCGATGATCTTCGAGGTCTCTTCCAACCTTGATGATACTGTGATACTGTGATACAAACAACCAACCACGTATTCACTTATTTATTTAAATGGAGAAAGCAACCCCAAGAGCCCTGAGCTCTAAGGGTTTGTAAGAGTTAGAATATGGGCTGTTAAATTTTCCTTGTGATTTAAAAACATTGAAAGAGAAAGAAAGACAACACAATTCAAGCAATGAAATCATAACAGACATAATCCTACAAGCTGGCTTTGAGTTGGATCTGTTTTGGGATATATGCAAAGTTTATTTAAAATTTCTAGAAAGGAGGTGCATTGCAAAAAAATCCCCATCCAGTTCAAAGGTGAAGGGATGACTAACAGGAGATATGGTCAGCTGGGAGAAGAAGGAGGAGTACATTATCATGCTTGTAAACATAGGGAAGAAAGGAGAGTGCTGGCTTCTCTGTAAACTGTCAAGCTCCATCTCTTTCAAAGTTGCAGTGACTAACAGGACATTGCAATCCGGAGCCACAAGGAACATCATTCAAATGCTTCTGAAGCCCTTGGCTATTAGCATTTCTCTCAGCCTACTTTTACTTTATTTATCATCTCCAAATCCACATAACTACTCAAATGAATAAAATTTTATTTATCTCTTCTCTGATTTGCTCCTACTTTGTGTTTATTTTCATATACTCTTATTTAAGTAACCCTGAAATGATGAGTGATGTCTGGAAGATGGCATTCTCCATGGCACCTTCAATAATTCTCCATGGAATTCAAGCCCCCAAATGACTTATTTAATATAATAAGTTTACCTCCTGTGAAACTATCTGATATCTGTGCTAGCCTTTAATTTTTGGTACTTTGAATGAATATTTTTTTTAAATTAAAGACTTTTTTTTTATATAACATGTACTGTCAAGTATTAGTTACAAAGATGAGATTTGCTGTAAAATAGGAAAGAGAGATTGGATGAGGCATTTGGTGCCATGGTTTAGTTGATTAGATGGCATTGGATGATAGGTTGAACTTGACTGTCTCAAAGGTCTTTTCCAGCCTAGTTAAATCCTGTTCTGTTCTGTTCTGTTCTGTTCTATTCTATTCTATTCTATTCTATTCTATTCTATTCTATTCTATTCTATTCTATTCTATTCTATTCTAATCAGGTACTGACTGAAGCAGTCATCATAAGCGCATGCGGTGTATATACAACATATAACACCAACTTGTACACATAACCAACTTAAGCCACACTTAAACCATAATTCCACTATGGTTAATGAAGGCTGTGGATAGAACACACAAAACTAGAACAGCAACATTAGATAATATATAAGAAATCTTTATTAACTCTTCTATTTCCCATTACAGAATCACACAGAATCACAGAATAACCTGGGTTGGAAGAGACCTCCAAGATCATCAAGTCCAATCAATCACCCAATTCTAACTAATCAAATAAACCATGGTACCAAGTTCCTCATCCAGTCAGATAGAATAGAATAGAATAGAATAGAATAGAATAGAATAGAATAGAATAGAGTAGAGTAGAGTAGAGTAGAGTAGAGTAGAGTAGAGTAGAGTAGAGTAGACTAGACTAGACTAGACTAGACTAGACTAGACTAGACTAGACTAGACTAGAGTAGAGTAGAATTAACCAGGTTGGAAAAGACCTTTGAGATCATCATGTCCAACTTATCACCCAACACTATCTAATCAACGAAACTATGGCACTAAGTGCCCCATCCAGCCTCTTCTTAAACATTTCCAGTGATGCTGACTCCAACACCTCCCTGAGCAGCACATTCCAATGGCAAATCACTCTTTCTGTGAAGAATTTCATCCTAACATCCAGCCTAAACTCCCCTGGCACAGCCTGAGACTGTGTCCTCTTGTTCTGGTGCTGGTTGCCTGGGAGAAGAGACCAACCCCAACCTGGCTGCAACCTCCCTTCAGGTAGTTGTAGACAGCAATAAGGTCTCCACTGAGCCTCCTCTTCTCCATGCTAAGCAACCCCAGCTCCCTCAGCCTCTCCTCATAGGGCTTGTGTTCCAAACCCTCCCCAGCTTTGTTGCCCTTCTCTGGACACGTTCCAGCAAGTCAACATCCTTCCTAAACTGAGGGGCCCAGAACTGGACACAGTACTCAAGGTGTGGCCTAAGCAGTGCAGTGTACAGGGGCACAATGACCTCCCTGCTCCTGCTGGCCACACTCTTCCTGATTGAGCCCAGGATGCCATTGGCCTTCTTGGCTGTCTGGGCACACTGCAGCCTCATGTTCAGCCTACCATCGACCAGTACCCCCAGGTCCTTCTCTGCCTGGCCGCTCTCCAGCCACTCTGACCCCAGCCTGTAGCACTGCATGGGGTTGCTGTGGCCAATGTGCAGAACCCAGCACTTAGATGTGTTAAGTCTCATGCCCTTGGACTCTGCCCATCTGTCCAGCCTGTCAAGGTCCCTCTGCAGAGCGCTACTACACTCTAGCAGATCAACACCTGTCCCCAGCTTGGTGTCATCTGTAAAATTACTGATGACTGACTCAATGCCCTCATCCAGATCATCAGTAAAGATGCTGAACCAGATGGGGCCCAGCACTGATCCCTGTGGGACACCACTAGTGACTTGCTGCAGGCTGGATATAGCACCAATAACTCCTAACCCAGCACAGAGTGCTCCTGTCCAAGCCATGGGCTGACAGCTTGGCTAGAGTCTGCTGTGGGGGATGGCGTCAAAGGCCTTGCTGAAGTCCAGGTAGACCACATCCACAGCCCTCCCCACATCCACCAGGCGGTCACCTGACCATAAAAGGAGATCAAGTTGGTCAGGCAGGACCCGCCCTTCCAAAATCCATGCTGGCTGGACCTGATCCCTTGGCCATCCTGTAAGTGCTGTGTGATTGCACTCAAGATTAGAGTAATACTATAATAAACATTTCCTTGAGTATTTCCTTATCTTTACATTCTGTCCAAGAACAGTGTTATGGTAAACCAAAATAGTATCATAGTATCAGTCAGGGTTGGAAGGGACCACAAGGATCATCTAGTTCCAACCCCCTGCCATGGGCAGGGACACCCTGCACTAGATCAGGCTGGCCAGAGCCTCATCCAGTCTGGTCTTAAACACCGTCCCTGGGGGTGTTCAAGAGGGGACTGGACATGGCACTTGGTGCCATGGTCTAGTCGTGGGGTCTGTGGTGACAGGTTGGACTCGATGATCTTCAAGGTCTCTTCCAACCTTAGTGATATTGTGATACTGTGATACTTCCAGGGAGAGGGCCTCAACCACCTTCTTGGATAACCCATTCCAGGCCTTCTCCACTCTCATGGTGAAGAACTCCCTCCTCACATCTAGCCTGAATCTCCCCACCTGCAGCTTCATTCCATTCCCCCTAGTCCTATCACTACCTGAGATCCTGAGAAGTCCCTCCCCAGCCTTCCTGTAGGCCCCCTTCAGATACTGGAAGGCCACAATGAGGTCACCTCGGAGCCTTCTCTTCTCCAGACTGAACAGCCCCAACTCCTTCAGTCTGTCCTCCTAGGAGAGGTGCTCCAGCCCTCTGATCATCCTCATGGCCCTTCTCTGGACACATTCCAGCACGTCCACATCCCTCCTGTAATAGGGGCTCCAGAACTGAACACAGTACTCCAGGTGGGGTCTCACCCGGGCTGAGTAGAGGGGGAGAATCACCTCCCTTGGCCTGCTAGCCACACTTCTCCTGATGCAGCCCAGGATCTGATTGGCTTTCCAGGCTGCAAGTGCACATTGAGAGCTCATGTTGAGCTTCTCATCCACCAGCACCCCCAAGTCTCTCTCTTCAGGGCTGCTCTCCAGCCAGTCCCTGCCCACCCTGTATTTGTGCCTGGGATTGCCTCGACCCAGATGCAGGACCCTGCCCTTGGTCTTGTTGAAGCTCATGAGGTTGGCTTGTGCCCACCTCTCCAGCCTGTCCAGGTCCCTCTGGATGGCATCCCTTCCCTCCAGCGTGTCCACTGCACCACACAGCTTGGTGTCATCAGCAAACTTGCTGAGGGTGCACTCGATGCCACTGTCCATGTCACCCAATACAATACAATACAATACAATACAATACAATACACCAGGTTGGAAGAGACCTTCAAGATCATCGCGTCCAACCCATCAAACAATCCAACCCACCCAACAACTAGACCATACAGCCAAGCACCCCATCAAGTCTTCTCCTGAACACCTCCAGTGAAGGTGACTCCACCACCTCCACGGGTAGCCGATTCCAATGGGCAATCACTCTCTCCGTGTAGAACTTCTTCCTAACATCCAGCCTAAACCTGCCCTGGCGCAGCCTGAGACTGTGTCCTCTTGTTCTGGTGCTGGATGCCTGGGAGAAGAGGCCAACCTCTGCCTGGCTACAACCTCCCTTCAGGTAGTTGTAGAGAGCAATAAGGTCACCCCTCAGTCTCCTCTTCTCCAGGCTAAGCAACCCCAGCTCCCTCAGCCTTTCCTCATAGGGCTTGTGTTCCAAACCCCTCACCAGCTTTGTTGCCCTTCTCTGGATACGTTCCAGCAAGTCAACATCCTTCCTAAACTGAGGGGCCCAGAACTGGACACAGTACTCAAGGTGCGGCCTAACCAGTGCAGTGTACAGGGGCACAATGACCTCCCTGCTCCTGCTGGCCACACTGTTCCTGATGCAAGCCAGGATGCCATTAGCCTTCTTGGCTGCCTGGGCACACTGCAGGCTCATGTTCAGCCTACAATCAACCAGTACCCCCAGGTCCCTCTCTGCCTGGCCACTCTCCAGCCACTCTGACCCCAGCCTGTAGCACTGCCTGGGGTTGTTGTGGCCAATGTGAAGAATCCAGCACTTGGATGTGTTAAATCTCATGCCATTGGACTCTGCCCATCTGTCCAGCCTGTCGAGGTCCCTCTGCAAAGCCTCTCTGCCCTCCAGCAAATCAACCCACAAACATGTTGAACAAGACAGGTCCCAGGACTGATCCCTGAGGGACTCCGCTTGTCACTGGCCTCCACTGGGACATGGACCCATTGACAGCCACTCTTTGGGTGCGGCCATCAAGCCAGTTCTTTATCCATCTAGTGGTCCACCCATCAAACCCACGTGTCACCATCTTGGAGACCAGGAGGTGGTGCGGGACAGTGTTGAAGGCTTTGCTCAGGTTCAGGTAAACTACATCAGTTGCTCGCCCCTCATCTATTAATGTTGTCACCCATTCATAGAAGGCCACCAGGTTTGTCAGTCAGGATTTGCCCTTGGCAAAGCCATGCTGACTGTTCCAAATCACCTCCTCACTATTCTTCTGAGTCAGTGGTGCCTCCAGGAGGATCTGCTCCATGATCTTTCCGGGCACAGAGGTGAGACTGACTGGCCTGTAGTTCCCTGGTTCCTCCTTCTTGCTCTTTTTGAAAGTGGGAGCAATGTTTACCCTTTTCAGTCTGTGGGGACTTCCCCACTCTGCCATGACTTCTGGAATAGAATAGAGAGGGGTTTAGCAACCTCATCTGCCAGTTCTCTCAGTACCCATGGGTGTATCCCATTGGGTCCTGCTGCTGTAGAAGCTAGGCAAAACATCCAACCAGATTTAATGTCTCAATAGCCACCTCTAGGCATCCACAGTGAAACAGGTCACTTGCTGCAGTAAATTGCTGCACTAATGCCTATCTTCTCCCACAGATATCCAGTGAAATACAGCCAGAGGTTAAAAATTCAGGTCTTTAATATCCCTGCAAAATTAGCAAATATCAGCAACATAGACTTTGTGAGACAGGCTGGACAGATGGGCAGAATCCAACGGCATGAGATTGAACATATCCACGTGCCGGGGTCTGCACATTGGCTACAGCAACCCCATGAAGTGCCACAGGCTGGGTTCAGATTGGCTGGAGAGTGGCCAGGCATAAAGGGACCTGGGCTACTGGTTGATTGTAGGCTGAACATGAGCCTGCAGTGTGCCTAGGCAGCCAAGAAGGCCAATGGCATCCTGGCCTGCATCAGGAACAGTGTGGCCAGCAGGAACAAGGAGGTCATTGTGCCCCTGTACACTGCACTGGTTAGGCCACACCTTGAGTCCTGTGTCCAGTTCTGGGCCCCTCAGTTTAGGAAGGATGTTGACTTGCTGGAACGTGTCCAGAGAAGGGCAACAAGGTTGGTGAGGGGTTTGGAACACAAGCCCTATGAGGAAAGGCTGAGGGAGCTGAGGTTGCTTAGCCTGGAGAAGAGGAGACCGAGGGGTGACCTTATTGCTGTCTACAACTACCTGAAGGGAGGTCGTAGACAGGCAGAGGTTGGTCTCTTCTCCCAGGCATCCAGTACCAGAACAAGAGGACACAGTCTCAGGCTGTGCCAGGGGGCAGGTTTAGGCTGGATGTTGGGAAGAAGTTCTATACAGAGAGAGTGATTGCCCATTGGAATGGGCTGCCCCAGGAGGTGGTGGAGTCACCTTCGTTGGAGATGTTCAGGAGGAGACTTGATGGTGTGCTTGGCTGCATGGTTTAGTTGTTTGGGTGGGTTGGATTGGTTGATGGGTTGGATGCGATGATCTTGAAGGTCTCTTTCAACCTGGTGTATTGTATTGTATTGTAAAATAAAAAAAGAAGCAGGACATTTGTACACTTAACTTACACTTTTAACACTAACTCTCTCCATCATACAGCAGTGTTTTTTAGATAGATTAAGGATAAAGAGGTGTTGCAATCCAAAGTCCTGTACAAGGATAATTAGCCTTGCAAATAGATCTATACTAATTTCAGTTAGCTGAACTGTGTGATGGAGCTTAATATTAGAGGACACTACAGTGCTGACCAGTTTTGTAACATGCTTTAGCAGGAATCAAGTTTAACCATTTGTGGTGAAGGCGCATTCTGCCCAGATACTAGATCTGGTCCCAGCATGTGGACAGGTTTCCCCTCCTTCAGGAGGAAGACAATTACCAAGTATGGGCATATTTCCCAAAACATTCAGCCAGAGTGTTCAGAAAGTGTCCTTTTCTTAAAGGCTCAGCCTAAACCGGTCACACAGCTTCACGCTTTCTATAGGCTGAAACCAGTTGTCTGTGAGAGTGCCCATTGGTCAAACCCAGCCTACAGGAATATATAAGTATTACCCCTGTTGGTAAACAAGTTGCCCCCTCTTTCACTTTGTCTCTGTACTTGCTTGAGAGAGCAGCTCTCGAGCCACAGCCTCTGCCATTGAGCTTGTTGTTGTTAGCTTCTATCATACATGCACATATACTGAAGCCTCTGCATTGTGAGAAGCACTCTGATCGTGAGGATCACCCCAGAGGGAGGACCTTCGCTGAGCTTGAGAAGCCAGCATCGCCACAGCCAGTCGTGCTGACCGGGAGAGCCCAGCGTGCCACCGGAGGACTGGACCAGCCCCAAGGGTAAGATCTGCCCAGCTGTTGGGGAGAAGGGACTTGATAGAGACTAAGTCCATATATGCCTAGCCCCGCTGTAGCGGGAGGAAAGCCGCCACGTGTGCCGCTCTGAGCCCTGTAACCTCAGAGAAGACTAAAGCATTGTTCGTGCTATACTGCACTGAACCTGGGACCATCCCGAGAGTCCTGCTGTTCCTTTAAGGCCAGTAACCAGCAACCGTTGCCCCACCCTGTCATGCGAGCTGACTCCCAGTGCCGACCCCATGGGCCGAACCCAACCAGGACCTGTCCCTATTGTCTGGAGGGAACCGACCGACTCCTGAAGGGAACCTGCTTCTGAGCTAAGCCCAGGTTCCAGTATTCCATCTCCACTGCTGCGGAGAGAGGAGACAGTACCCAACGCTACCATCCAACTTGACTAGGAACCGGTCCAGCGGCAGAAGTCTGCCGGACCCCCACCTTGCTACAAATATCAGCTACAGAGTATCTTCCACGTGCTTTCCACCCACTAGCACTCAGTTCAAAGTATCCGCGTGTAGCAGAGTAATCGCTGATGCACAGAAAGATTGTAATATTGCTGTATATAGCCAGAAGCCGCCCGCGTTCCGCCGAATCGCCATCTAGTGGCCAAGTGGTGGAACTGCACCCTTCATTATATAAAACATAGAAATAGTCTGTAGATAGTTTAATTAAGTTATAATCATAATACTAAGCCACTTATGGAATGTATTTCACGAATGTGCACTAGAACATGTGTATAAGTTGTTGATTCATAGGTTATTAATAATTTGATAATTAATAAAAAAATATTTGAATAATTCATATTTCATAGTAATAAATTTAATAACCTCTTCACAACTCCATTAGGGGAAAAAAAAAGCTGAAGAATCAGTGGCCAATTCTATTATGTTTAGAACACTGCACTAATGTGAAACAAAGTAATTCTCAAATTTTAAGGAAGAGGTCATTTTACTAGTGATAGGCAATCTCAGAAAAGTTCAGCTATGCATTTTGCACTTGAAAGCTGAAGGTGTTATCTCTTTGTTACAGACCCTTACATCCATCACCCTCTCCATTCCAACAGAGACCAGTGCTTGTGTCTGCACAAATGGACCAGTGAAAGGATTAAAAAATATCTCTCTCTCTCCTCTTGCACAGAAAAGCTCCATGATAGATACGGAGCTCTGGTTTCTGTAATGCATTCTAAGATAAGTAAGAAGTACACTAAGAAGGGTTTTGGCTGTAGGAAATTTGGTCTAACAGAAGCATGTGAGAATTTTTTACCTAAAATATGTGAAACTTTCTGTCATTTAGTACTTAAAAATTTCAGTGTCTTCACTCAGATATCTCTTAACAAAGAAATAGAGAAGATGTAATAGGAATTTGTTAGGTGTGCACTGAATATTCAGGCTGCAATTAGTATAGAGTAAGATCAGGGTGCTGATAATTAACATATAAATAAATAAATAAAATTTCACAATAAATGGGAAAAAGAAAAAAAAAAAAAAAGATAATTAAAGATATATAGGAGACCACCAAATCACAAGAGGCTTTCAAAATAGTGCCAGCTCTCTGGGCAGATTCAAAATAAGTGATGACATTTTTTTTCTTTTATAGAATTCACTTTAATTATTCACTTTAACAAAGATAACACAACTTAAATTCATTTGAGTTATAAAATCCAAAGCTATTACTTCCAAAAATAGATCAAGCATGGTAGGCAGAAAGAATTTCCCATGGACCTTTTAGGTTATAAGAAATAATAAAGAAAAAGTAAATATTGCATATGTACTTTCCCCTTTTCCTTAATCACAGTAAACAAGATGTTTATGTTATAAATATTCTTTTCTGGTAATTTTTTTCCTCACAAATAAAAAAAAAGTAGATTCCAATGTTCATAAAATAATATGAATTAATATGTATTAAAAAGACTGAGATTTTAAATTATTATATGTAAAAGATGTATGTGAAGTTCATTCAGTCTCTATCTTCAGGCTACTTAGTTAGCTATTGGTTATCAATGACAACATTTCTGTGGTGTCTTTACCAATAGTTGTCATGCTTTGTATAGAATAGAATAGAATAGAATAGAATAGAATAGAATAGAATAGAATAGAATAGAATAGAATAGAATAGAATTAACTAGGTTGGAAGAGACCTTCAAGATCATCGCATCCAACCTATCATCCAGCACAATCTAATCAACTAAACCGTGGCACCAAGCACCCCATCTAGTCTCTTCCTAAATACCTTCAGTAATGGTGACTCCATCACCTCCCTGGTCAGCCCATTCCAATGGCCAATCACTCTTTCTGTGAAGGATTTCTTCCTAACATCCAGCCTAAACCTCCCCTAGCACAGCTTGAGACTGTGTCCTCTTGTTCTGGTGCTGGTTGCCTGGGAGAAGGGACCAAGCCCCTCCTGGCTACAGCCACCTTTCAGATAGTTGTAGACAGCAATAAGGTCTCCCCTGAGCATCCTCTTCTCCATGCTAAGCAACCCCAGCTCCCTCAGCCTCTCCTCATAAGGCTGTGCTCCAAACCCCTTCCCACCTTTGTTGCCCTTCTCTGGACACATTCAAGAGTCTCAACGTGCTGCTTAAACTGAGGAGCCCAGAACTGGACACAGGACTCAAGGTGTGGCCTAACCAGTGCAGTGTACAGGGGCACAACGACCTCCCTGCTCCTGCTGGCCACTCTATTCCTGCTACAGACCAGGATGCCATTGGCCTCCTTGGCCACCTTGGGCACACTGCAGGCTCATCTTCAGCCTACTATCAACCAGATATGTTTAAGAAAAGTAATTTCTTCTAATACGAGGTTTATTATTAAAACTGAGTTTATGTTCAGTTTAACTTTCTCATAATAAAGTCAAAATGAGATTAGATTTCCTTTGATTATTTAGCCATTTTCTTAAAAATAAACTTTGCAAATGATCTTACCTCCTGTATACTAGCCATCCTTGTAAGCAAACAGAAACCGAAGGGAACATACGGCAAAATGGCAAAAGCAATCTGGAGGAGGGATGGATGGATGTTGAAAGAGGCAGATACCTAATCTTGTAAGCCCAATTTTTTCTGCTCCTTTTCCACTGTGGTTGACTTAGGTTACCATATTAATAAATGCTTATTTTTGTTTTAACCTAAATATCATGCCTAAGTAATTACACCTGTGAACCTGTGATCAGATTCACTGGGAACCTTCCTCTCCAAATTGAATTTTATGAGCAAACCTCATAGGACATTGGACAAATTTTTCTGTAACACACTGAAATATAGATAACAAAAAGACACCTCTAAAAATTTTGATGCCTGTGTCAAAATGGAGATTGATCTTCATCTTGCAACAAATATAAACCCTTCTACCAAGTACACAGAGCAAGGCACTGTCAAAAGTATCAAAAAGATAGTGTCTCCATCTGTATTGTGATGCTGTATAGCTGGGAGAAAGTAGGAGGAAACCTCTCATAATGTTTCATTTCCTTATACTTCGGACTTTTGCACTTCTCAAAATGACAGAAATTAAGCAAACATGTACTTACACTGCAATCGATAAACTGCTGGTCAGTGGAGCACACAGTATGGCAGGTGACATCTTTAGAGTGCACAGACAGAGCGCTCACAGAGTTCTCTGCACACACCCCCTTCTGCCTCCTCACATTTGCCAAATCGCATCTCAGACCTAAGACTCTTTCCCAAAGAAAATGCTGTCAAAGTGCAGCATGATGCTGTAAACCAACACTTTCAGCAGAGGCTGTTTCATCACAGAATTCCAGACTCATAAACAACCCAGTAATTGTTAGTGGTATGTCAGCGATCAAAGGCTTTGATAATTTTATTTTGGCAGCAAACAATAGTGAGGAATTAAGTCCATAAAACTTGACTTAATTGTGGATAAAACCCTGGCATACAATTCTGCTACATTTCAGAAGCCAATTACAGTGTTTACAGATTAGTCAACATCTATCCATCCAATTCACATCATCAGTATGCAGTCTGCAGTGGAAATGCAAAATAGAAATAAACAAATGCCTGTAATTTATAGCCATAGAAAGTTGTAATTTGCTTCCCTCAGCTCAGTGGTCTGTCAGGATTTGTCTTCCAAACTATCATACGCAAGAAGGATTACATATTGCCTTAGAATTTCTCTGGTCGAATACTTCTGTAAATATTACATCGCTGCAAAGGCTGGAATGTCATTAGAGAAAGACTTCACACTTGGCCCATATTTGCAATTCAAACTAGGTCATTTTGAAGTGTTTTTTGAGATTCTGAAGCGATCTGATAAACACCCTTTTTGCTTGATCAATAATGACCAGCATTCAAAAGGCCAGCTAAACCATAACCAAAAAGCAACAATTAATTCAGTGAAATCTGAGATCCAAGAATTTAAAGTCTAATAGGAAGGAACATGACTGGAAGATAACATTTACTTTGTTATAAAACAACATAAATCCTTAAGAATTTTATACAGGTCATGAAAGCATATTTTTAAGGTTGAGTCAAATAAACTAAAATGTAAATATTTTAATTTGCTATCATTTAAATTACAAATGCAAATTAATTTTTTAAAAAAAAATGTGTCAGGTATTACACAATCACAGAATCAATAAGGTTGGAAAGGATCTCAAAGATCATCAAGTCCAACATGTCCCCTTTGCTGTCTTCTACAACTACCTGAAGGGTGGTTGTAGCCAGGAAAGGGTTGGCCTCTTCTCTCTAGCAACCAGCACCAGAAAAAGGGGACACAGTCTCAAGCTGCACCAGGGGAAGTTTGGGCTCAAGGTGAGGACAAAGTTCTTCACCAAAAGAGTGATTCGCCATTGGAATGGGCTGCCCGGGGAGGTGGTGGAGTCACCGTCCCTGGAGGCGTTCAAAGGGGACTGGATGTGGCACTTGGTGCCATGGTCTAGTCATGGGGTCAGTGGTGACAGGTTGGTCTCGATGATCTTCAAGGTCTCTTCCAACCTTAGTGATACTGTGATACCGTGATATTGTGATGTCACCCAAGACCTCATGACTACTAAACCATGGCACCAAGTGCCACATCCAATCCCCTCTTGAACACCTCCAGGGACGGTAACTCCACCACCTCCCTGGGCAGCACATTCCAATGGCTAAACTAGTCTCAGTGAAGAACTTTCTCCTCACCTCGAGCCTAAATCTCCCTTGGTGCAGCTTCAGACTGTGTCCTCTTGTTCTGGTGCTGGTTGCCTGGGAGAAGGAGCCCATCCCCTCCTGGCTACAACCACCCTTCAGATAGTTGCAAACAGCAATAAGGTCTCCCCTGAGCCTCCTCTTCTCCAGGCTAAACAACCCCAGCTCCCTCAGCCCCTTCTCATAGTGCTTGTGCTCGAGCCCTCTCACCAGGCTCATTGCCCTTCTCTGAACACATTCAAGAGTCTCAATGTCCTTCTTAAATTGAGGGGCCCAGAACTGGACACAGTACTCAAGGTGTGACCTAACCAGTGCAGTGTACAGGGGCAGAATGAACTCCCTGCTGCTGCTGGGAGCTACTCTTGATGAAGGCCAGGATGCCTTTGGCCTTCTTGGCCACCTGGGCACACTGCTGGCTCATCTGCACCTGGCTGTCAATCAGTACTCCCAGGTCCCTTTCTGTTTGTCTGCTCTCCAGCCACTCCGACTGCAGCCTGTAGTGCTGCATGGGGTTGTTGTGGCCAAAGTGCAACACCTGGCGCTTGGACTTGTGAAATGACATCATGTTGGACTATACCCATCTGTCCAGCCTGTCAAGGTCCCTCTGCAGAGCCTCTCTACCCTCTAACCAATCAACATCTGCTCCCAACTTGGTGTCATCTGCAAATTTACTGATGATGGACTGTATCTGGTGGGGTAGGAAGGTTCCCCCCCAACACACAAAAGAATCCACAGCTAACTCAGCCGGAGAAGCAGATGAAAGCTATATTTACAAGCAGAAATGGAATGCAATGAATATGTACAAAAATATACAATATATACAGAAATATACAGCAATGTATGTAATACAGGAGACCTTTCCCCATTCCCCCCTGCAGCCAGGGGGTTCAGCCTGCTCCCCCCTTCTCCCTCCCTATCTCCCCTTTTTCCCAAAAGGGTTAGAGAGAGAGAGAAAGGAAGGTAATTAAAAGCTCAAAGCGAATGCAAGAGTTAGTTTTCTAATCTGGTTAGCTCTGTTAATCCAAGGTCATTCCTGCCATGCAAGCTGTTGCTTCAGAGAGAGAAACAGGCCAGCTCACAGTACAGGGAGAAGAAGAGACTGCCCTGACTGACAGACTAAGCTAAAAGTTACAGCTGTATTCTACCAATGAAATTGGTTTAGCATATCTTTGTTTTCATTCAAATATCAAAAACATTCAGCCAGAGTGTTCAGAAACTGTCCATTTCTTAAAGGCACAGCCTAAACCGGTCACAATCCACCCCTGCTAAACAATTTCATTGGCTGTTCATACTGTCCATCCAATCTAAAACAATATCTACAGTTTGTAAGTAAAGTTCATAGTCCATTCCGGCTATCCTCAGGTGTAGATGATTCAGAAGTCCAAGAAACAAGAAAAATGGAAAGCAGTTTGTCTCTACGCAGACGAAGCGAAGAAAAGGGAAAACAGGGAAACAGGGAAACAGGGACTCTCAGTTGACTCACGGCTCTCAAGGTTCTCAGGGTTCGTGCACTGTAGATTGCTCAGGGATTCTTCCTTTGGGCGCGATGTAGCTGCACGACACTCTGAAATTAAACTCTTTCAGCTAAAATTAGATTTCATTGTGGAATACACTGAATTTCACCATTCTCTTGCATTACCCAATAAGTGTGACCCGGACCTTCAGCTGAAACCACCCCTCGGACACGTTTAGCCTCTCCTGAGGGAGAAAATACCCAAACAGTTTTACCTAACAGATTCTTTTCTCTAACAACAGGAACTCTATCACCTTCTACTTTCTGTAGCAGATCTGAATGTGCAGGTCCAGCTCGGTTCACTGAACCTCTACTATTTACCAGCCAGGTTGCTTGTGCTAAATGCTTTTCCCAGTTTTTCAAAGATCCACCCCCCATGGCTTTAAGAGTGGTCTTCAACAAACCGTTGTAGCGTTCAATCTTCCCTGCAGCTGGTGCATAGTAGGGAATGTGGAATATCCACTCAATGCCGTGCTCTTTGGCCTAACTCTTTACAAGGTTGTTTTTGAAGTGAGTTCTGTTGTCTGACTCAATCCTCTCTGGAGTTCCGTGTCTCCACAGGATTTGTCTCTCCAGACCGAGAATGGTGTTGCATGCAGTTTCATGGGGAACTGGATAAGTTTCCAACCACCCAGTGTTAGCCTCTACCATAGTAAGCACATACTGCTTACCAGAACGAGAACGTGGTAGAGTGATGTAGTCAACTTGCCAAGCTTCACCATACTTGTACTTGGACCATCTGTCACCATACCATAAGGGCTTAAGTCGCTTTGCCTGCTTAATAGCAGCACAAATGTCACAGTCATGGATGACTTGCGTGATAGCATCCATGGAAATGTCTATGGATCTGTCACGAGCCCACTGGTATGTTGCATCTCTGCCTTGATGTCCTGACGAATCGTGAGCCCACCGAGCTAAGAATATCTCACCTCGGTGTTTCCAGTCGAGAACAAGATCAGAGTCCATGTCTACTGGAGAAACTCTTGCAGCTAGATCTGCTTGATGGTTGTGTTGCTGTTCCTCAGTAGCTTTGCTCTTAGGGATGTGAGCATCAATGTGTCTCACCTTCACTGGAATTCTCTTGATTCAATCAGCAATGTCCTGCCACAGGTCAGCTGCCCAAATAGGCTTTCCTTTTCTCTGCCAACCTTTCTTTTTCCAGTTCTTTAGCCAACCCCACAGAGCATTGGCTACCATCCATGAGTCGGTGTAGAGATAAAGCTTTGGCCACCTCTCACGTTCAGCTATGTCGAGAGCTAGCTGGACAGCTTTTACCTCTGCGAATTGACTGGATTCTCCTTCTCCATCCTTTGCCTCTGCAACTCGGCGTGTTGGACTCCACACTGCAGACTTCCACCTTCGCTTGTTCCCGACAAGACGACAGGAACCGTCTGTGAAAAAAGCATATTTCTTTTCATCATCAGAAAGGTTATTGTAAGGAGGAGCTTCCTCAGCACGAGTTACTCTCTCCTCTGGAGGTTTAGTACAGTTGGTACCTTCAGGCCAACTTGAGATCACCTCCACTAGACCAGGTCTTTCAAGATTTCCCATTTGAGCTCTCTGTGTTATCAGAGCCATCCACTCAGACCAGGTGGAATCTGTTGCATGATGTGGTGTGGAACCTTTGCCTTTGAACATCCAATTCAAAACTGGTAATCTGGGAGCTAAGAGAAGTTGTGATTCAGTTCCAATCACTTCAGAAGCTGCTTTCACTCCTTCATAGGCAGCTAGAATCTCTTTCTCTGTTGGAGTATAATTAGCCTCTGAACCTCTGTAACCTCGACTCCAGAAACCAAGAGGTCGTCCACGTGTCTCACCTGGAGCTCTTTGCCACAAGCACCAGGTTGGACCATTGTCACTTGCAGCCGTGTACAAAATGTTCTTAATGTCTGGACCATCTCGGACAGGTCCCAGACCCATTGCTTGCACTACCTCTTGCTTTATCTGGTCAAAGGCAGCTTGTTGTTCAGGTCCCCAGTGGAAACTTTCTCTTACGAGTCACATCATACAGAGGTTTCACAATCTGACTGTATCCAGGAATGTGCAGTCTCCAAAATCCCACTATCCCCAAGAAACGTAGAGTTTCTTGCTTGTTCATGGGATTTGCCATGGTAGAGACTTTATTTACCACATCCACTGGAATGTGTCAGCGTCCATCCTGCCACCACACTCCCAGAAACTGAATCTCTCTGGTGGGTCCTTTCACCTTGTCTCGCTTGATGGCGAAACCTGCATTCAGAAGAATGTCAATGATTTTGTTACCTTTCTCGAAGACTTCCTCAGCAGTTTTACCCCAGACGATGATGTCATCAATGAACTGGATGTGTTCTGGAGCACCACCTTCCTCCAGAGCATCGTGGATCACTGCATGACAGATGCTTGAGCTGTGAGTCCAGCCCATTGGCAATCTGTTGAAAGTGTACTGGATTCCTCTCCAGGTGAAAGCAAACTGAGGCCTGCATTCCTCTGCTATGGGAATAGAGAAGAAGGCATTAGCAATGTCTATGGTAGCACACAATTTGGCCTCTTTGCATTCCAGCTCATATTGGTGTTCCATCATGTCTGGTACTGCTGCACTCATAGGTGGAGTTACTTCATTCAGGGCTTGGTAGTCGACTGTCAGACGCCAGTCTCCATTCGGCTTTCGCACAGGCCACACTGGACTGTTGAAAGGTGAATGAGTTTTGCTGATGACTTTCTGACTCTCCAACTGACGAATCAGATTCTGAATGGGCAACAAAGAGTCACGGTTGGTTCTGTATTGTCTGTGATGCACAGTCTGAGAAGCAACCGGCACTTTAATGTCCTGAATCTTGTGTTGTCCCACAACTGCAGATTCATCAGAAAGCTCAGGTCTAACAGACAGCCTCAGTTTTTGTCCATCAATTTCTACAGATGATACAAAAGCCCATTTGTAACCTCTAGGGTCTTTGAAACGCCCTTCTCTCAGAAAATCAATTCCCAAAATACAAGGTGCGTCAGGTCCGGTCACAACTGTATGCTTCCTCCACTGTTTACCAGTTAAACTTGTATCAACCTCCACCTTAGTTAACTCTTGAGATCCACCAGTGACTCCCAGAATAGTTATAGCTTCTGATCCCTGATAAGTTGATGGCATTATGGTGCACTGAGCCCCTGTGTCAACCAAGGCCCTGTACTTCTGAAATTGTGAAGTGCCAGGCCACTGGATGTACACATCCCAATAGATTCTGTTATCTCTGTTACCCCTCTCCTCCCCCTGGTGGGAGGCAGGGCACCCCTAGTTATGGGGAACATGCCCACATGTGCAATGAGCACAGTGTGCAGTGTTGGAACTGGAGCCACTGTTGGAGCTATTAGAGTTGTCCTGGGGAACTGTGGAAGTAACAGCTACCCTTCTGGTATTGCTACCTCGGGTTCTGCCACTTTGCAGTTCCCTCAGTCTCCTGAAAAGATTAGCAGTTGGTTGACCATCCCATCTGTTCATGTTCTCACCAAACTGATCACGCAGAGTTATCCAAATACTCGCACGTGATTGCCTTGGTGGTCTGTTTTGGTTTGATCTGTTTTGGAATGACCTGTTTTGGAACGACATCCTTGGAGGACGTCTATTCCTCACAGAGGAAACCTGTATCCATCTGGAGGAAGAATTGGAATTATCTCTTTGTGTCAATTGGGAGATGGTATTTTTAAATTCATCCTTCAGCTCTTGCATGCAATTCTCAATTTTTCCAGACAGAGTTTCAATGGCTGAAACCAAAGAAACATGTGTCATGATACCCTCCAATTGTCTCATTTGATCAGTGAATTGACCAACCATAGGAGAAGCTCCACCATAATTTCTTGCCACAATTCTGCTTGCCAGAATATTTGCATAATTAGGAGGAGCAAGTTTGATGAGCTTTTTAGCAAGACCAGTTCCTACAGGAATTTCATCAGGATTCAGAGTCTCATGGCCACCATAGAGTACCTCTCTAACAGCAAATTCTCTCAGACGCTTAATTCCCTCATCTATGGTAGTCCAGGGTTTAGCATTCCATGGAAGATCATCTCGGGAAGGATACCTCATGAGAGTTGCCATTAAAAGGCGTATCCAGAGAGTAACCTTACCGAGAGTCCTGCCTAGATGTCTATCTATTCCATTATCCTTTGAGAGAGTTCCTAGTTGAGCTGCTGACTTGTCTCCAACTACCAGAGCTGGAACACCTGTATCATAACATCTACCAAGCCAAGCTAGAATTGGCTCCTTATCTGCTCTGATATAATCTTTACACACATTCCGCAATTCTTCACGCGGTGACCAACAATTGCCTATATCATCCTCTTCCTCCTCTGCCTCCTCTTCCTCAACTTGTTGTCCCATTAACCTTATTGTCACTCTCCTAAGAATCTCTTTAAGGTCAGGAGTACCACCTTTAGTTGTTCTGCTATCAGCAATTTGCCCTGCATCTCCATCCAGTGATGATCTCAATAACTCAGCTATATCTTTAAGACAAACCTTTTCCTCCATCTCAGCAGGGTCTCTTTGAGCAGAAGTTCCCTCACCAGGATCACCTCCTGGATCAGCTTTGCTCTTTCCACTTCTTGCATTTAGAACAGCTACCTGATTAACTGGAGCTGTGTTTGAATTTACAGCTGGCTTAATAGAAGCTGACAGGTTTTGAGACGAATCAGCTGCTGTGGAGGACACTTCCGGTCCTGCCAAAGAAGAAGGAGGAAATGGATTTGCCTCGTTAATGGCTGCTGAGGACATGGGAGCCGCCATGTTAGGAGCTGCCGCTGCCGCTGGCTGATTGCCAGAACCACCAACAGCACTGTTCACAGCAGCCTTTCTGATGGACGTTTTAGCTTTAACTGATACAGATTCTGCACTCTCCTCATCACTAGATATCTCTGGGGTAGAGTTAGAGCTGTGCTTTCTGCGTTTTGATCTACGCTTAATTACAAGGCAAGCTTTAGAAACTTTTTTCTCCCGGTAGAGAGCATATAACAAGTACGCAATCACCATCACCAGCAGCAGATTTAAACATCACATAAATCACCTTTGGATCCCAGCCATCACTTAAAACAATCCTTTCACCTGCCGGGATCTTAAACTCCTTTATCTCTATGGGCAGAGTGCTGGAGGTCACATTCCCGTATCTGTTAAGCCAAAAGAATCCCAGGCACCGGTCGTAAAGAAGCTGAATCTTATATTTAAACCATAAATACAATTTATACATCAAGTATCTGCCTAAGCGATCGAAAATCAATCCCAGGAAGTACTTGTAGACCAGTACCGAACAAACTGAAAAGACCAAATGCTCTAAAATCCAAAACACTTTCATGTTTGCAACTCCGACTCAAGCAGACAATATATCAAGCAACCTTTTCGCCCTGCTTCTGGACAGCAATTATCCACAAGCCGCGCGTTGGGGGCCAATTAAAAATGTATCTGGTGGGGTAGGAAGGTTCCCCCACACACACAAAAGAATCCACAGCTAACTCAGCCGGAGAAGCAGATGAAAGCTATATTTACAAGCAGAAATGGAATGCAATGAATATGTACAAAAATATACAATATATACAGAAATATACAGCAATGTATGTAATACAGGAGACCTTTCCCCATTCCCCCCTGCAGCCAGGGGGGTTCAGCCTGCTCCCCCTTCTCCCTCCCTATCTCCCCTTTTTCCCAAAAGGGTTAGAGAGAGAGAGAAAGGAAGGTAATTAAAAGCTCAAAGCGAATGCAAGAGTTAGTTTTCTTATCTGGTTAGCTCTGTTAATCCAAGGTCATTCCTGCCATGCAAGCTGTTGCTTCAGAGAGAGAAACAGGCCAGCTCACAGTACAGGGAGAAGAAGAGATTGCCCTGACTGACAGACTAAGCTAAAAGTTACAGCTGTATTCTACCAATGAAATTGGTTTAGCATATCTTTGTTTTCATTCAAATATCAAAAACATTCAGCCAGAGTGTTCAGAAACTGTCCATTTCTTAAAGGCACAGCCTAAACCGGTCACATGGACTCAATCCCCTCATCCAGATCATCAGTGAAGATATTAAACAGGATGGGGCCCAGCTACATTAAACAGTGATTACATTTTAAAGAGGAATAATATTATTTTGTTTCTGAAATAAAGGAATTGCTAACTGAAAATTTCTCTAAAGTTCATATAATGTCTAATTTTCAGTTCTGGAGACTGAACACTAATGTAACAGGTTATGCTTGTTTTGGTCTGGGGTATCTCATCATGGTCCTGAGACAATATAAAAAGGAGAGAAGTTTTGCTCCTGCTGTGGGGAAATACATTCCTCAAATGATATGGTTGAAGAGATAGAGTGTACCAGTGCACTGATGATACAAATTTGGGAGGAGTGGCTGACTCACCAGAAATCTGTGCTGTTTATAAAACAAAACAAAACAAAACAAAACAAAACAAAACAAAACAAAACAAAACAAAAAGGTTTACATTTCTTGACTCTCATTAGCGTTACCTGCAGTAACATGTTTAAACACAAGTGAAAAAAAGCACAACACGCAGGTTTTGTTTTCCTGAATGTAAAAGTTGTTCTGCCCTAAAAGCATCTTATAGTTTCAGCAGTGTGAGGATTCATGGGAAGGGAAGGGAAGGGAAGGGAAGGGAAGGTTTGGGAAGGGAAGGTTTGGGAAGGGAAGGGAAGGTTTGGGAAGGTTTGGGAAGGGAAGGTTTGGGAAGGTTTGGGAAGGGAAGGGAAGGGAAGGGAAGGGAAGGGAAGGGAAGGGAAGGGAAGGGAAGGGAAGGGAAGGGAAGGGAAGGGAAGGGAAGGGAAGGAAGGGAAGGGAAGGAAGGGAAGGGAAGGGAAGGGAAGGGAAGGGAAGGGGGAAGGGAAGGGGGAAGGGAAGGGAAGGGAAGGGAAGGGGGAAGGGAAGGGAAGGGAAGGGAAGGGGAAAAAAGAAAATGCACAGAAAAGCAAAAGTTTGCCTGTTTAACAAGTCTTTTTTCTGTACTCTGATACTCTGCGTCAGTTTCCCTCTTTTCTTCAGTATTTTCACAGGAGCAGCAGCCACACACAGAGAAGGCATCACAGATGTGAAAGAGAAATTTTCTGTTCCTAAGTGTCCTCTCCTCCCGCTTCAGCTATGTCTCAAATCCAGCACTAGTAACAGCGGACTTTTTAACTTTTCATATTCACTCCTGTAGAAAACGACCATTTCCCTGGAGCTGGAAAGAGGACTGCACCAGGACAGCCAGAGCAAAACTGCAGACTGGAGGGCTCAAGAAGGTATTGAGGTTTTGCCTGTCTAACAATAGAAACCCAGCTGTTTCCTCTGCAGAAAATGATAATTGGCCACCCCTTGGCACAATATACATCTACAAATAAAAGCAGTGGAAAACTGCTTCTGGTTTAAAAATAAGGTGATAAACTATTTAGAGAACCAAACACAAATGGGACTCAGTTCCAGATTAGCCTTCCGGCGTGGCCCAAAGAATTTGTCTTGCCTCATCCACAATTCAATTCTTTATTTATTCCTGAAGTTAATGGTGGTACTTCCTGCATTTGTGTTCTGGGATCTCCAGGGCAAATGCTCTGTTTGACTCTGAGATTGCTGAGAATCTCAGAGGCTCATTCTTGCCTGAGGACTGTTGGTGCTATCACAAGGAGAAAAGCAGGAGAAAGCAAAGGATGTTTTTATGGGAATTAATAAGCAGTATTTACAGGCTGTCCAGAGTGAACTTCTCTTGGCCTATACAGAAACTCTGTAGGGACCTTACAATTTGTTTCTACTAAGTAACTCATTCAAAGTAAACTACTGGTAATTTACAAAATATAATAAATATGAAGGGGTCTGTATACACATTTATGCACACAAATAAAGACATACTCACCTCTCAAATTGCTGCTTTGAGAGAACAACACAATAGGATGGTCACATTAAAAACAACATGCCATTTGCCCTATATTTGGCTATAATTTACAGTTTAGGGAAATGGGGTACTAAACCCCAGTGTATACTGAAATAATTTTAACCTTGAATAATATCAAAAAAGGGTAAATTTATGAACTGATGATGATAAAGTAATACAGATCTAAACATGACTCTATATATATATTAAAAACAAACAAACAAACAAAAAACTACTATCAAACAGATAATTCAAGAGTTCAATATACTTTAAAGTTAACCTTTGAATCAGATATATCTGAAGGCAGTTGTTTTTCTATTCTTCAAGGTTTTGAACACATTCTCAGTTTTTATATACCAAAGAAAGAAATAACAAAGCCACAAAATCTGTGAATGCTTTGAAATATTTTATCAGGAGCATGACACAGTGCCACTAGCTGCAATAGCAATGGAGAAAAACTGTTACAAATTGCATGTCTAGTGGAAAAGGAGACACTGGTGGTTAAGGTTATAATAATTTCTGTGGATCTTCCAAAATTGCAGAAAGCTTCATAAGTAAAGTAACCTGAACATATCTACATATTTCCAAGTACTGACATAAAGAATTAAGAAAACAACTAACAAAAATTTGTAAATATATTTTTCCATATTAAGAAGAAAAAAAATCATTAATGTCTTAAAATAGAAAAGAAAATATTATGCTGTAAAAAAAAAAGTAATTTCCAAGATACTTCCTAAATTTATTAAAAGAGTTTTTGTCACAATAATCTCTAAACTTACCCAGTATCTGCAAATATTTTTTTTATATTAGTGCTTGCTATCGGGAGAAAAAAAGGGAATTCCTTCCTTCAGTGATTAGAAGATTAATGTCTGTGCTTTGTTCAACTTCATTTGTCTTCTTGAAATTCTAAATTCAGAATTAATTTCCTATGATCTTCCTAAATCCTGTCATTTAGAACATTGTACTAAAAATATTCCATAAAAAAAAAAAGCTAATAACACCATTCAATTAAAAAAAGCAAACAACCAAACAGCAAAACACAACAACAACAAACAAACCACCACAGAGAGAACATAAAAGAGTATTTCCTTGCAAATAGTCAGAGAAAAATTGTTCTGGTAGGTATGTGAGTGTATACACCCTGATAATTCTATTATCCCAAAATAGTTGTGAATCAAAGCGAAATGCAGCTGTTTAGAATTGCTTAAAAATATAGCATCATATCTCTAGCTTGCTCTAGTCACATACAGAAGTAACTCACGGCATGTTATGTTTTCTGCACCTCTGGGTCATGATTAGTAGCTGAATTAACCATGGATGAAAACAGAAATCACAGCCTCCTGTTAAATACCAAAGATCCATTTCACAAGCATTGTTACACTTGTACAGTCTATATCAACATAACTCAGATATTGGGCAGTGAAATGTCATTATTGCTCAGATTTGTGTTTTTCTGTTGCTTATATGGCTACGGTATAATGACTATAAACCTAGACAAATCACTAGCAGAAACAGGTACAATGCAAAAGCTTTAGGTTTAACTGTAAGGTGAGGGGGGAAAATGTGTCTAAACTTTTAGAAGGAGAAATGAAAAAAAAAAATTAAAGAAAAAAAATTTCATGTTAGTGTGTCATAGTTCATTTCTGGAAGCCATTAAAACAACCTGTGATGTTCTTTATTATTTGCAGTAAGCTGTAAAACATTATTTATAGGACGATTTTTATTCATAATTGACTGCAGAACACATATTTCAAGTCAAAATGTAGAATGCCATGCTACAGCAATAGTTGGGGAGGAGAGAGATTTTAAGCTACCCTGTTTTAAATGTTGCTTAGCACAGATATTTTATTCATAAATTATGGTACAATCTCCCCATAGCAATTTTCTTGTGTAGTAGCTCTGTCAGTTCTTAGAAAGGAGAAAGGGTTAGACTCCATGAAATGTGTGTGAGAGTGCTTTTATAGCCTTCAGGTAGCAGCAGCTACAGGCTCCTGCTCCTTGGAGGTGTTTCTTCCCTGTTCGGCACGCACAAGCATCTTCAGGGAAGGAATCTGACAATACAGTGTTCGTTAAAAACAGATAAAGCTGTCATTAAGTCATAAGACTCTATTAGGCAATTCTAACCCTTCCCCAGAGAGCCTTAGAATGAGAAAAGATTATATTGGCTGGTGAAGTGGAATGGTAACTGACAAGGTATATTAAAAACTATAAAAAATACCAGAATCTCTCAGTGTCTTTCCATAGCATTTACTATTTTTTTTTCAATTCAGATGTGAATACAGTTTCTTATTCTCCAATACCTGGAAGAATTAAACTGAAAGTATGTGTTCTAGCTTGTCATTTTATCATTCATAGTACCATAGTATTGTAGTATCAGTCAGGGCTGGAAGGGACCACAAGAATCATCCAGTTCCAACCCCCCTGCCATGGGCAGGGACACTCCACACTAGATCGGGCTGGCCAGAACCTCATCCAGCCTGGTCTTAAACACCTCCAGGGATGGGGCCTCAACCATCTCCCTGGACAACCCATTCCAGGGCTTCACCACTCTCATGGTGCAGAACACATCATTCAGTTTTTCTCTTTCACTTAATGCATATCTTGATGTCATGTCTGTTCACAGAGTCATAGAACCATAGAATAAGTCATAATATCATAGAATGGTCTGGGTTGGAAGGCATCTCCAAAGGTCATATAGACCAAATCCCTCTGCAGTAAGCAGGGACATCCTCAACTAGATCAGGTTGCCCAGTGCCCTGTCAAGCCTTAGCTTGAATATCTCCATGGAAGGGGCCTCAACAGCCTCCCTGGGCAACCTGTTCCAGTGTTCCACCACCCTCATGGTAAAGAACTTCTTACTAATAATCAATCTAAATCTACTCTTCTCTAGTCTGAAGCCATTGCTTCTCATCCTATTACTACATATCTTTGCAAAGAGACTCTCCATCCTTATTACAGACTCCCTTCAGGTAGTGGAAGGTTATTATTAGGATCATCAGGCATAGGCCTGCTGTGCCTCTAGAGATGAAGTATGGCTTTAGATTCAGCTTCCATTAAAAGTATTTTTGTTTCTACTGATATTAATTGTTTAGATTGGAATCTACTGAAAGAATAGTTTGTAAAACTTTCAAACTTTTGTCTCTTAACATTTGCGTTGTGTCCTGTTCTACATAAGTAGCTGACCTGTTCATCACAACAGTTGCTTTTATGTGGCTTCCATTGCAATCACTCATATTTTATCATCTCAACATCCAGTGTACAAGCCATTCAAATACAACATGTAAAATTATGACCTTTATTTGTTATTAAATGAACCTATTTAAAGATGACTTTACATCTGTGAAGATTTATGTCAAAAGATGCTACTCTCTGCTCAGTTCTAATTAACAGGTACTTGTTAAATTTATGAAAATTTTATTGGTAGAAAACTTAAAACAGGCTTGTTCATTTGGGTAAAAAAAAAGCTGGAAAACCTTAGTTTTTGTTATTTCAGAGACTAGGTAAAAATATCTTCTGATGAGAGTATGGTTGATTATTCAGGAAAAACAAAACAAAAAAACCCCAAACAAAAAACAAGAACCCTGAAGATTTTATGCTAACTAAAAGCTGTATAAATGAAGATGTTAAAGTCTGATCAATCTCAGGCCTAATCCTCTGCAGGGTTATTCCTCATAATGACTTTATTATTGGGTGTGACCATGCAGTATTTTTCAGGCCAGTGTGAGCTAGCAGGATCTTATATTCCACCTCAAAGGAACCCAGGTGGCTTCTAAAGATAAATCTATTCTCAGCAGAATATACACAGCCCTAATAAGCAACACGATGAAATGGGCTCCACACATTATGCTAAAAGCTGATACCTGCTTGTTTTGGACAAGGCTGGCTTGCATCTACTCAAAACAGTGAGTTCACATTTCCTTGTTTTCTATTGTGATGTCATGATTCCAATAAGGCTCTTCAGCAAATGGTTTCCATAACATTCTGCATCACCTAACTTGTGAGACTCCATGCTGGCTGCAGCCAGGGCAGCTACGTGAAAAATTGCCAGGTCCTGCCCTTAATAGTTGTAAACCTGTTTGTTGAGATTATCTTCATCACAGTTCTATCTGATTGATTTGGTTGTTTGTTTTTTTTTGTTTGTTTTATTATTATTGCTGTTATTTTCATAAGAAAGACTATTTCTGATGGTGACTTTGAGGGGGGAAAAATAATCTTTTCTGTTCACTCATAAATTTACAGTATCACAGTATCACCAAGGTTGGAAGAGACCTCAAAGATCATCGAGTCCAACCTGTCACCACAGACTTCATGACTAGACCATGGCACCAAGTGCCACGTCCAATCCCCTCTTGAACACCTCCAGGGATGGTGACTCCACCACCTCCCTGGGCAGCACATTCCTATGACGAATGAATCTCTCAGTGAAGAACTTTCTCCTCACCTTGAGCCTAAACTTCCCCTGGTGCAGCTTGAGACTGTGTCCCTTTGTCCTGGTGCTGGTTGCTAGAGAGAAGAGACCAACCCCTTCATAGTTTAGTCAGTTTAGTGAAAATTGTCAACATTTCCAGGTTTGGAGCATGTACTGAAACTGGTCAAAGAGATCTGAGGTAGATATTGGCCATCTGCTATCAAAGCCCATTTGTTACTTGTCTTGAATAATTCTTTCATTCATTGAAGATGGTAAATGCTTAGCAAAGACACTTTTTTTTGACAGAAAAACATCTCATGTTATCTAAATGTAGAGTCAGTTAGTTTAAGATGAACATATTCTATGAGAAAACTTCTGGAAAATTTCCTTTCTGCAATTATGGATATTAGGGGATTTTACACTTTGCATGCATATGTTGTTCCTATATGAACATAGCATCCACCCGACAGAGCATAGTTAGAAACAATACAGCCAAATTTAGCATGAGAATACAGAAAAACTTGAGGGAACAAGAGCAGTAGGAAACATACAAAGCTCTTGGCTATGAAAAATAATTAAGCCTGAAGATGCACATGAAATGTTGGTTATGCTACTGAGTTTGAGCATGTTTAAGACCACTCCCCCAAAAAAATTAGTAGCTACTGTTTGTCAGATTTGATCAGTAAGAATTGTCAGAAATTCATCATTTTCTTGAAAGCCTGTGCTATCATTCCAAGTACCTGTCAGAAGTCTCTTTTAGGTGTACTTTAAACACAATCCTACATCATTCCACATTAAAGAATAAGAGTTGAACTACTGCCATTTGGTCCTCGTCAGATTATGACAATGTAACTGAAACAGCATTTTTACACATTCTCTGCATGTAATGCTATTTCATCTAAGAGTTGTTCATATTTTATTTCTACCTCTTTCAAGAGGTCTGAGCTACAATGTACTAACCATTTTATATTTGTAGTGGGAAAAAAAGGTACAATAATAGCATATTCCTCATCTCAACAAACTTGCACTCAAATTATATGGTGGCAGACAATAGATTGAAACACACGTAGGGAGTATGACAGGAAGGATACAATTACAACAAAGTGATTATTATCAAATAACTATTGTGGAAGAACCTGGAATAGGATGCCTGAATTGTGTTTATTTTGTTAAAATCACAGACATTAACACACTGCTATTATAAAATATTCTGGCCTTGAGTACATTTAGTGTTTCATGATGTTTTGGCTAACATCAGATAGAAGACAATTAATTTTATTGTGTAATGAAACAATCCAGCAAATAAAATATACAGTAGAATGAATGAATTGGCATCCAGTGAAAAGAAATAATCTGATAAATCTTCTGCTGTGAAGTAAAATTAATTCAGTATCTTATTACTTTTCTTTCTTCATGAACTATGGATATGTGATTGTCTCCTACTACGGTAAGTGTTTTGATTTTTTTTTTCATCATTAACAATTTTTCTTCCCAAGTTGTGTAATCAGGGGGAAGAAAAAAGAAATAATATATTGAAATCCAAGAAAATAATATTAGAGAGTATAATTTAAATTTTAATTCTATGCTGATATGATGTACCAAAACCAGGGATCATGGTGAAGAAAAGAAGACGGCATATGTTTAAGGAAAAATGAGGTAGAGGTGAAGTTAGGAACAGTGTGGCCAGCAGGAGCAGGGAGGTCATTGTGCCCCTGTACTCTGCACTGGTTAGGCCACACCTTGAGTACTGTGTCCAGTTCTGGGCCCCTCAATTTAGGAAAGATGTTGACTTGCTGGAACATGTCTCAGGCTGTGCTAGGGCAGGTTTAGGCTGGATGTTGGGAAGAAGTTCTATGCAGAGAGTGATTGCCCATTGGAATGGGCTGCCCATGGAGGTGGTGGAGTCACCTTCATTGGAGGTGTTCAGGAGGAGACTTGATGGGGTGCTTGGCTGCATGGTTTAGCTGTTTAGGTGGGTTGGATGTGATGATCATGAAGGTCTCTTTCAACGTGGTGTATTGTATTGTATTGTATTGTATTTTCATATAAATATGTAACATTCATATGAAATTAGATGTTAGAAAATGTGTTCTTTGTGATTTTAGGAGCTGATTTTATTTTTCACCCGAGAACAGAGAAGGTGAAAGGCCGTGAGCACAAGCTCTATGTGGAGAGGCTGAGGGAGCTGGGATTGTTTAGCCTGGAGAAGAGGAGGCTCAGGGGAGACCTTATTGCTGTCTACAACTACCTGAAGGGAGGCTGTAGCCAGCTGGAGGTTGGTCTCTTCTCCCAGGCAACCAGCACCAAGAGGACACAGTCTCAAGCTGTGCCATGCGAGGTTTAGGCTCGAGGTGAAGAGAAAGTTCTTCACTGAGAGTGTTGTTAGCCATTGGAATGTGCTGCCCAGGGAGGTAGTGGAGTCACCGTCCCTGGAGGTGTTCAAGAGGGGATTGGACGTGGCACTTGGTGCCTAACCCATGAGGTCTGTGGTGACAGGTTGGACTTGATGATCTTTGAGGTCTCTTCCAACCTTGGTGATTCTGTGATTCTATGGGATCATGAAGCTGCTGGTCCACAGTAAGACTGGTTGCTTCATACCCTCATTTGTTTGCTTCAAATGTGTGTTTCAACATCTTAAGACTGAAGCCTTGGATATTAAGTCAAAAAGGAAAAATTAAAAAGAGCAGTCTCATAGAGAATAATGGAAGGATGATTCTACGATTGTATGCTGTTTGGGCTTGTTCATTGCTCATCTGCAGGAACTGATATTTCATCCAGAAGCACTTAGTGAAATCTGTAATGTTGTTGTTTGGGGAAAGTAAAAGGACAGTGTACTACTCAGAAAGTCATGCCAAATCATAGAATCATAGAATCATAGAATCAGTCAGGGTTGGAAGGGACCACAAGGATCATCTAGTTCCAACCCCTGCCATGGGCAGGGACACCCTACACTAGATCACGCTGGCCAGAGCCTCGTCCAGCCTGGTCTTAAACACCTCCAGGGACTGGGCCTCAACCACCTCCCTGCACAACCCATTCCAGGGCTTTCACCACTCTCATGGTAAAGAACTTCTTCCTCACATCTAGCCTGAATCTCCCCATTTCCAGCTTCATTCCATTCCCCCTAGTCCTATCACTACCTGAGATCCTGAGAAGTCCCTCCCCAGCCTTCCTGTAGGCCCCCTTCAGATACTGGAAAGCCACAATGAGGTCACCTCGGAGCCTTCTCTTCTCCAGACTGAACAGCCCCAACTCCTTCAGTCTGTCCTCATAGGAGAGGTGCTCCAGCCCTCTGATCATCCTTGTGGCCCTTCTCTGGACACGCTCCAGCACGTCCACATCTCTCCTGTAATATGGGCTCCAGAACTGGAGGCAGTACTCCAGGTGGGGTCTCACCAGAGCTGAGTAGAGGGGGAGAAGCACCTCCCTTGACCTGCTGGTCACACTTCTCCTGATGCAGCCCAGGATCTGATTGGCTTTCCGGGCTGCAAGCGCACATTGAGAGCTCATGTCGAGCTTCTCGTCCACCAGCACCCCCAAGTCTCTCTCCTCAGGGCTGCTCTCCAGCCAGTCACTGCCCAGCCTGGATTTGTGCCTGGGATTGCCTCGACCCAGATGCAGGACCCTGCACTTGGTCTTGTTGAAGCTCATGAGGTTGGCTTGTGCCCACCTCTCCAGCCTGTCCAGGTCCCTCTGGATGGCATCCCTTCCCTCCAGCGTGTCCACTGCACCACACAGCTTGGTGTCATCAGCAAACTTGCTGAGGGTGCACTCGATGCCACTGTCCATGGCACCCACAAACATGTTGAACAAGACAGGTCCCAGGACTGATCCCTGAGGGACTCCGCTTGTCACTGGCCTCCACTGGGACATGGACCCGTTGACAGCCACTCTTTGGGTGCGGCCATCAAGCCAGTTCTTTATCCATCAAGTGGTCCATCCATCAAACCCATGTGTCGCCAGCTTGGAGACCAGGAGGTGGTGTGGGACAGTGTCAAAGGCTTTGCTCAAGTCCAGGTAAACGACATCAGTTGCTCGCCCCTCATCTATTAATGCTGTCACCTGATCATAGAAGGCCACCAGGTTTGTCAGGCAGGATTTGCCCTTGGCAAAGCCATGCTGACTACTCCAAATCACCTCTTCACTGTTCTTCTGAGTCATTAGTGCCTCCAGGAGGATCTGCTCCATGATCTTTCCGGGCACAGAGGTGAGACTGACTGGCCTGTAGTTCCCGGTTCCTCCTTCTTGCCCTTTTTGAAAATGGGAGTAATGTTTCCCCTTTTCCAGTCTGTGGGGACTTCCCCACTCTGCCATGACTTCTGGAATATAATAGAGAGGGGCTTGGCAACCTCATCTGCCAGTTCTCTCAGCACCCGTGGGTGTATCCCGTCGGGTCCCATGGACTTGAACACTTTCAGGTTCTTCAGGTGATCACGAACCTGAGCTTCACTTATGATGGGCAGTTCTTCCTCCCCGTCCCTGGCATCGTCTGCCATGACACCAGGAGTGTGGCTGGAGGCCCTTGCAGTGAAGACTGAGGTAAAGAAGTGATTGAGTCCCTCAGCCTTTTCCACATCACTAGTGACTAATTCACCACTTTCCTTTCTGAGGGGGCCCACACCTTCCCTAGTCTTCTTCTTGCCATTAATATACCTATAGAAATTCTTAGTGTTCCCTTTAACCCCCCTGGCTAGATTCAGTTCAAACTCTGCTTTGGCTTTCCTAACCAGGCCTCTTGCTGCTCGGGCAGCTTCCTTATCTCCCCCTGTTCTATCTGTCCTTCCTTCCACTTCCTGTAGAGTTTCTTTTTTAAGTGATAGTGTGTCCAGCAGCTCCTTGTTCATCCAGGCAGGCCTCCTAGCATTCCTTCCTGCTTTTCTCCTTATAGGTATACATAGCTCCTGGACACAGAGGAGGTGGTCCTTGAATACTGACCAGCTGTCCTGGGTCCCTCTTCCCTTCAGGGCTTCATCCCACGACACTTTGGCTAGCAGATCCCTGCAGCGATCGAAGTCTGCACGCCTAAAGTCTAGGGTGGTAAGCTTAGAATATGTCCTCCTGATTGCCCTGAGGAGATTAAATTCAACTGCTTCATGGTCACTGCAGCCAAGGCCGTCTCTGAGCCTCACATTTGTTACCAGCCCTTCCCTGTTGGTGAGAACAAGGTCCAGCGTAGCACCTTTTCTTGTTGGTTCCTCTACCATTTGGAGGAGGAAGTTGTCTTCTATGCAGTCCAGGAACATCCTGGATTGCTGATGCCTTGCTGTGTTGTCCCTCCAACAGATGTCAGGGTGGTTGAAATCCCCCATGAGGACCAGGGCTTGTGACCTGGAAGCCGCTTCTATTTGCCTGTGCAGAGCCTCATCTGCTTGGTTCTGCTGGTCAGGTGGCCTGTAGGAGACCCCCACAGTAATATCTCCTTCCCCTGTCTTGCCTTTAATTCTAACCCATAAACTTTCAACCGACTCATCATGCCTCCCCAGGTGGAGTTCTGCTGATTCCAGCTGGTTGTTGACATAGAGGGCAACACCTCCTCCTCTCCTTCCCTGCCTATCCTTCCTAAAAAGCTTATACCCGTCTATCCCTATGTTCCAGTCGTGGGAGTCGTCCCACCAAGTTTCGGTGATGCCCACTATGTCATGGATACATCTCTTCATTTTCCACCTTTCAATTGAATTGTTAAACAGGCTTGAAGGGACAGCCAGTTTGTCCATAGGAGTGTGTAAGAAACAAGCCTTTTAAAAATAAGAAGTATGGCTTTGAACCTACAAGTTCAGATAAAGGAATCAGATGCTGACCTTTCTATCGGGGTGCAATTTCTTTTTCAACACAACTTTTAAAAGAAACTGCAAATCCTTCTCCATTCTTTGCGTACTCATAAATGATGGAATCACCATGTCAAATCTTGTAGCAGGAAGAGATTTCTGGTGCTTAATGTCTCCTGCTGAGAAGAGCTGGGAAATACTGAGTTTAAGTGGTTCACTTAAGATTTTGTGCATGTGAGCTGACGAGAGTTATCTGAGGATATGATTCCAAATTCAGATTTCATTGTTTTTTTAATCTGCTTGTTTTGTCTTCTAAATAGAACTCTGTGATTTATGATAGAGATACTGCTATTATTTTTAATTTTGTGCAGCCCTTTCATTCTCGTGTTCATCTGCTGCTGTTGTAAGCAGACATCCACACTGAAGTTTATTCCCAAACGAGGGATTCTGACAATGGCTTCTTTGCAGTCAGAGATTTAAACATTTTTTTTTAGTGAAGTAACTTGTAATTTAATTGCTGAATTCTAATAAAACCTGTCCTTAGCTGGTAGGATTATTTAAGTCTAAAATCTACAAAGCACTGATTATAAACGTGATACAAATAGGAATGCTGCTGTGCTTAAGCTAAGCATGTGTGTAAGCACTTTGACAGATCGGGTTCTAATCAAGAAAACAGTGAAAAGCACCATCTGCTCAGTGACATTTCACCAGACAGTCAAAAAATTCCGAAGTCTAATCTCTGGTGAAGATAAAAAAAAAATAAGGAGGAAAAAAAAAAAAAGAAAGAAAATGAAAAGAAAGAGATCTGTCCAGAGCAAGAAGCTATCACAAAATTAATTTATCAACAGAAGCGATCAAGTGCCACAGTACCAGCCTCTTCAGCTTCCTCGCATATATATCGAATATTGCAAGAAATTAAGTTATAGTGCATCCTTGTTGCAGGCACAAAGATCACTGAAGACATGAATGAAGTGCAGTTTTGCTTTGCCCATTCCATGATAATAGTGGTGAAGGAAATAAAATATTTTATTTTATGACTGATTTATAAGTGTCAGTTCCAGTTATTACTACTTTGTCCATAGTGAGAATGACAACTGTAAGATGTTGTATTTTTCTGATTAGTCAGCCTAGTTTCTGAGAAACATCTATCCCACATGCAAACAGGTGTTCTTAGGGATGAACTGTCAATGTGCATTTGCAGACTGGAAGGCCAGTCAGATCCTGGGCTGCATCAAGAGAAGTGTGGCCAGCAGGTCAAGGGAGGTGATTCTCCCCCTCTACTCAGCTCTGGTGAGACACCACCTGGAGTGCTGTGTCCAGTTCTGGAGCCCCTATTACAAGAGGGATATGGAGGTGCTGGAAAGTGTCCAGAGAAGGGCCACGAGGATGATCAGAGGGCTGGAGCACCTCTCCTAGGAGGACAGACTGAAGGAGTTGGGGCTGTTCAGTCTGGAGAAGAGAAGGCTCCCAGGTGACCTCATTGTGGCCTTCCAGTATCTGAAGGGGCTTACAAGAAGGCTGGGGAGGGACTTCTCAGGAAGTCTCCTTCTTTTAAGGATAACAAAAAGCATTTTTACAAATAGGTTAATGCTACAAAGAAGGGCAGGAAGAACCTGCACTCCCTATTGGACCTGGAGGGGAACACAGTGACTGAAGACGAGGAAAAGGCTGAGGTCCTGAACACCTTCTTTGCCTCAATTTGTAACAGCAAGGCAGGAGGAGTTCAGGACGAGTGGCCTCCTGAGCTGAGTGATGGGGTCAGGGAGCAGTGTAATGCCCTGGATATCCATGAGGAATTAGTTTGGGACCTACTGAGCCACTTGGACACTCACAAGTCCATGGGGCCGGATGGGATCCACTGTAGGGTGCTGAGAGAGCTGGCAGATGAGCTGGCCAAGCCGTTCTCCATCATTTTCCTCCAGTCCTGGCTGACTGGTGAGGTCCCAGATGACTGGAAACTGGCCAATGTGGTCCCCATCCACAAGAAGGGACGGATGGAGGAAGCCGGAAACTATAGGCCAGTCAGCCTGACCTCAGTGCCAGGGAAAATGATGGAGCAGATTATCCTGGCGGCAATAACTGCGCACCTGCAGGATGGCCAAGGGCTCAGGTCCAGCCAACATGGATTCAGGAAGGGCAGGTCCTGCCTCTCCAACCTGATCTCCTTCTATGATCATGTGACCCGCCTGGTGGATGTGGGGAGGCCTGTAGATGTGATCTACATGGACTTCAGCAAGGCCTTTGACACTGTAGAATCATAGAATCATAGAATCATAGAATCATAGAATCAGTCAGGGTTGGAAGGGACCACAAGGATCATCTAGTTCCAACCCCCTGCCATGGGCAGGGACACCCTACACTAGATCAGGCTGGCCAGAGCCTCGTCCAGCCTGGGCGTAAACACTTCCAGGGACTGGGCCTCAACCACCTCCCTGGACAACCCATTCCAGGGCTTCACCACTCTCATGGTGAAGAACTTCCTCCTCACATCTAGCCTGAATCTCCCCATTTCCAGCTTCATTCCATTCCCCCTAGTCCTATCACTACCTGAGATCCTGAGAAGTCCCTCCCCAGCCTTCCTGTAGGCCCCCTTCAGATACTGGAAAGCCACAATGAGGTCACCTCGGAGCCTTCTCTTCTCCAGACTGAACAGCCCCAACTCCTTCAGTCTGTCCTCATAGGAGAGGTGCTCCAGCCCTCTGATCATCCTTGTGGCCCTTCTCTGGACACGCTCCAGCACGTCCACATCTCTCCTGTAATAGGGGCTCCAGAACTGGACGCAGTACTCCAGGTGGGGTCTCACCAGAGCTGAGTAGAGGGGAGAAGCACTTCCCTTGACCTGCTGGTCACACTTCTCCTGATGCAGCCCAGGATCTGATTGGCTTTCCGGGCTGCAAGCGCACATTGAGAGCTCATGTCGAGCTTCTCGTCCACCAGCACCCCCAAGTCTCTCTCCTCAGGGCTGCTCTCCAGCCAGTCACTGCCCAGCCTGGATTTGTGCCTGGGATTGCCTCGACCCAGATGCAGGACCCTGCACTTGGTCTTGTTGAAGCTCATGAGGTTGGCTTGTGCCCACCTCTCCAGCCTGTCCAGGTCCCTCTGGATGGCATCCCTTCCCTCCAGCGTGTCCACTGCACCACACAGCTTGGTGTCATCAGCAAACTTGCTGAGGGTGCACTCGATGCCACTGTCCATGGCACCCACAAACATGTTGAACAAGACAGGTCCCAGGACTGATCCCTGAGGGACTCCGCTTGTCACTGGCCTCCACTGGGACATGGACCCATTGACAGCCACTCTTTGGGTGCGGCCATCAAGCCAATTCTTTATCCATCTAGTGGTCCACCCATCAAACCCATGTGTCGCCAGCTTGGAGACCAGGAGGTGGTGCGGGACAGTGTCAAAGGCTTTGCTCAAGTCCAGGTAAACGACATCAGTTGCTCGCCCCTCATCTATTATCTATATCTATATCTATATCTATATAGATAGATATAGATATAGATATAGATATAGATATAGATATAGATATAGATATAGATATAGATATAGATATAGATATAGATATAGATATATCTACCCCACAGCAAACTGCTGGCTAAGCTGTCAGCTCGTGGCTTGGGCAACAACACTCTCTGCTGGGTTAGGAACTGGCTGGAGGGCCGGGCCCAGAGAGTGGTGGTGAATGGTGCCACATCCAGCTGGAGGCCTGTCACCAGTGGCGTCCCCCAGGGATCAGTGCTGGGCCCCATCCTCTTCAATGCCTTCATTGACGATCTGAATGAGGGGATTGAGACAGTCATCAGCAAATTTGCAGATGACACCAAGTTGGGAGGAGATGTTGGTCAGTTAGAGGGTCAAAGGGCTCTGCAGAGGGACCTTGACCGACTGGACAGATGGGCAGAGTCCAATGGGATGGCATTCAACAAGTCCAAGTGCCGGGTGCTGCACTTTGGCCACAACAACCCCATGCAGAGCTACAGGCTGGGGTTGGAGTGGCTGGAGAGTGGCCAAAGAGAGAGGGACCTGGGGGTGCTGATTGACAGCCGCCTGAACATGAGCCAAGCGTGTACTCAGACATCGAGACACTTGAATGTGTCCAGAGAAGGGCTACAAGGCTGGGGAGAGGCTTTGAGCACAAGCACTATAAGGAGAGGCTGAGGGAGCTGCTGGGGTTGTTTAGCCTGCAGAAGAGGAGGCTCAGGGGCAACCTCATTGCTCTCTACAACTACCTGAAAGGTGGTTGTAGCCAGGAAGAGGTTGGCCTCTTTTCTCTAGCAACCAGCACTAGAACAAGGGGACAGTCTCAAGCTGCGCCAGGGGAAGTTTAGGCTGGAGGTGAGGAGAAAGTTCTTCACAGAGAGACATTTGCCATTGGAATGGGCTGCCCGGGGAGGTGGTGGAGTCGCCGTCCCTGGAGGTGTTCAAGAGGGGACTGGATGTGGCACTTGGTGCCATGGTCTAGTCGTGGGGTCTGTGGTGACAGGTTGGACTCGATGATCTTCGAGGTCTGTTCCAACCTTAGCGATACTGTGATACTGTGATAATACAATACAATACAATACAGTAAACGAGGTTGGAAGACACCTTCAAGATCATCGCGTCCAACCTATCAACCAATCCAACCCACCCAAAAAACTAGATCATGGCACCAAGTACCCCATCAAGTCTCCTCCTGAACACCTCCACCATCTCCAAGGGCAGACCATTGCAATGGGCAATCTCTCTCTCCTAACTTCCTCCTAACATCCAGCCTAAACCTCCCCTGGTGTAGCTTGAGACTGTGTCCTCTTGTTCTGGTGCTGGATGCCTGGGAGAAGAGGCCAACCTCTGCCTGGCTACAACCTCCCTTCAGGGAGTTGTAGAGAGCAAGAAGGTCACCCCTCAGTCTCTTCTTCTCCAGGCTAAGCAACCCCAGCTCCCTCAGCCTCTCCTCATAGGGCTTGTGTTCCAAACCCCTCACCAACTTTGTTGCCCTTCTCTGGATACGTTCCAGCAAGTCAACATCCTTCGTAAACTGAGGGGCCCAGAACAGGACGCAGTACTCAAGGTGTGGCCTAACCAGTGCAGTGCACAGGGGCACAATGACCTCCCTGCTCCTGCTGGCCACACTGTTCCTGATGCAGGCCAGGATGCCATTGGCCCTCTTGGCCACCTTGGCACACTGGAGGCTCATGTTCAGCCTCCCATCAACCAGTACCCCCAGGTCCCTGTAGCACTGCATGGGGTTTCTGTGGCCAATGTGCAGAACCCGGCACTTGGATGTGTTCAATCTCATGCCCTTGGATTCTGCCCATCTGTCCAGCCTGTCGAGGTCCCTCTGCAAAGCCTCTCTACCCTCCAGCAGATCAACTCCTCACCCCAGCTTGGTGTCACCTGCAAATTTACGGATGATGGACTCAATGCCCTCATTCAGATCGTCAATGAAGGCATTGAAGAGCATGGGGCCCAGCACTGATCCCTGGGGGACACCACTAGTGACTAGCCACCAACTGGATGTGGCACCATTCACCACCACTCTCTGGGATCGGCCCTCCAGCCAGTTCCTAACCCCACACTATGTGATCCTGTCCAAGCCATGGGCTGCCAGCTTGGCCAGGAGTTTGCTGTGGGGGACGGTGCCAAAGGCCTTGCTGAGGTCCAGGTAGACCACATCCACAGGCTTCCCCACATCCACCAGGCGGGTCACCTGATCATAGAGAGAGATCAGGTTGGTCAGGCAGGACCTGCCCCTCCTAAATCCATGCTGGCTAGGCCTGATCCCTTGGCCATCCTGTAAGTGCTGTGTGATTGCACTCGAGATGACCTGTTCCATAATCTTACCTGGCACTGAGGGTCAGGCTGACAGGCCTATAATTCCCTGGTTCTTCCAACCGGCCCTTCTTGTGGATGGGCACCACGTTGGCCAGCTTCCAGTCTTCTGGGACCTCTCCAGTGAGCCAGGACTGTTGAAAAATGATGGAGATTGGCTTGGACAGCTCACCTGCCAGCTCTCTCTGTACCCTAGGATGGATTCCATCCGGTCCTATGGACTTGTGGGGGTCCAAGCAGCTGAGAAGATCTCTAACTCTCCCATCCTGGAACAGAGGAAAACTGTGCTGCTCCCTGGCTCCTTCTGCCAGCTCTGCAGGCCAGCTGTCTGGAAGACGTTCTGCCCTGCTAGTAAAAATTGAGGCAAAGAAGGTGTTAAGTACCTCTGCCTTTTCCTCATCCTTTGTTACAACGGTTCCCCTCCATGTCAACCAAGGAGTGGAGGTTGTCCTTGCCCTTCCTCTTGCTATTAATATATTTATAGACGGACTTTTTTTGTCCTTCACAGCAGAGGCCAGTCTGAGCTCCAAATGTGCTTTTGCCTCCCTAATTTTCTTCCTACAAGACCTAGCAACACCCCTAGACATTTCATGGGTTGCCTCCCCTTTTTTCCAAAGATGATACACCCTCTTTTTTTCCCTTAGTTCCTTTAGATGTTCCTTGACCATCTAGGCTGGCTGTCTGCCCCGGCGGCTCTTCTTCCAGCACATTGGCACAGCCTGTTCCTGCACCTTCAAGAGTTCTTTCTTGAAGTAGGTCCAGCTCTCCTGGACCCTTTTATTTTTAAGGGCTGTTTCCCAAGGAACCTTCTGAGTTAGTTCCTTGAGATACTGTGATATCAGGTAGTGATAGGACTAGGGAGAATGGAATGAAGCTGAAGGTGGGGAGATTCAGGCTGGATGTGAGGAAGAAGTTCTTCACCATGAGAGTGTTGAAGGCCTGGAATGAGTTATCCAAGGAGGTGGTTGAGGCCCCGTCCCTGGAGATGTTTAAGACCAGGCTGGATGAGGCTCTGGCCAGCCTGATCTAGTGTGGCATGACCCTGCCCATGGCAGGGGGGTTGGAACTAGATGATCCTTGTGGTCCCTTCCAACCCTGACTGATACTATGAAGTCCACCTCATAATTTAAATGCTTAATAGTTGGAAAAATGAAATGGTATACATGTACATGTTGTGAGGTATTGCTGTGAAGCAAAATTAAATATATAATGCTACCAGACTCCATTATTTAATTGTATTAAAAGCACCGTTGAAACTGAAATATTGATAAATCACCTGCTCCCACTCTAGCTAAGAGGAACTAAAAGGGAAAGAAAGCAAACAATAAATAATTATTCAGTAGTGAGGTGAAAAATATGCCAAGTCAATAAAGATTGATTGACATGCTCAGGTTCAGAATCCTTCTTGGTTGGTTAGCCTCTGGCCCAAACACTCCATGCTTTTGCAAAACTGAAAAGTTTCAGCAGCCACAGAAGCAGAAACATCCCAGCTGGAACCCAGCAGACATAATTCCTGTGACTCACTATGTCTGGCACCAGGTGACAAATGCAGAGCGGGGGGGGGGAGGGAGGGAGGGGGCGTGGGGGTGTGTGGAAAGGGTTAAAAAAGAAAAAAAAAGGTGTTTTTTTTCCTGGCACTTTGAACCAACCAGGATCACTCATAAGCCTTGTGTCATTCAAGATGTCAGCAAAATATATCAGTAATATAATGAAATGTGCATTGAAGTGTACAGAACTTTATGACATATTATTCCTTACCTTAATGCAATGAGTGTCATGCTATTAGGGCAATTTTTTTGTTTCTATATGTGCTTGGTCATCAAGAGATGGCTTTATTTAACATATCAGCTAGTATAATTGAGATCCAGATTGAATGACATTAACAAAATGAATGGAAGAAGTCACACCTTGTAGTGAATATTTTTGACTGCTTACTCAGACAGATACTAGTGAATCCTTTTCTTCATCTATTCATAATGCAAAGTTTGTCTTCCTGTCTATGGATTCTGCACCTATGAGCTGACATACTATTGCTGAAACTAGGAATGGTAGGCTGTACAGCATTAAGTGATAATTTTAGATGCAGGATAACATGCATCTTGAAAGACAAGAATTAGGCTTCTCATGTACCTCTCCAAAATACTGTCTCTCTGCTGAACTCCAGTTGAGGATCCCCTAAAATCATTTATACTGCAGCTGCTTCATTACATTTATCTACCTAATGAGCAATATTATTCTGTGAGCTGAACAGCTGATATGAAAATAATCCACATAGCATCATCATTTGCTAGCATATCACTGATCCTTCACAAATTATGTAGCAGTGGCGAGCTCATCCAAAACCAGGCAGAAAGATAAATTGTCTTTACAAGATGAGGTGCTTCACCTATAATTGTTGCAGCAGATCTTTAGCAGTCATCGAAACACCTAAATTCAGTGGATCTCTGTCCCTACTGATTCTGTTACTCGGATTTGTTACACTTGACCAGTGCAACAAAGTGTCAGGATGAGACCACTTCAGCGTAATTATTTTGCAGCAGCATTGATTCAACCCTTCCCAGCTTTCCACATTTTTCACCTTTTGCTACTGATACTGGGTTTTATTTTAGAGTGGGAACATTCAGAGCAGCTCTCCACGCTGATAAGCAGTTTGTCCGATACACCAGCTCTCAGAATCAAAGTAATACTGCAGTAAATATGGTATTGTCTTAAACTGAGTTGCATGGCCTGGCTCAGCACACGATGGGCTCTGTTTAACTGAACTGTGCACTCCTGAGCAATAACCTTGTGTCCCTGTCTTGACTTCTCCAGCTAAAGAGGTCAAATACTTTCTCCACCATTGCTTAAAGGACTGCCATCAGACTAGCTAACAAGATGAGTTTCATGGGAATTTAAACACAGTGTCCAAGTCATCAGACATTTGTTAGTAACAAATGTAGGATGAGATCAAATCAAAATGAAAACAAAAGATACTGACTCTTTGCTAACTTGACCAGCATTGTTATATCTCATTGCTATATCTCATCAGCTGGCTGAAAATGTTGCAAATCACATCTATCCCAAAGAAAGATATTTTAAAATACAAGATTTTTGCCCCATGTGAGTATTTCCAAACCAATAGAGGAGAACTTTGGATACCACCACTGGTTTTCTAAATCACATATGCAATATAAATTCTTCTGAGGTTTTACCTGATGTTGTACAATTATGTTTAGATTTTGAATGATTCATCTCTGTGTCTTCATTTTGAAAAGTTGCTGTGTTCTCCCTGTACAAATATACCTCTGTGACCCAACTATATCAAATATATGATACCAGAGTAGCTCCACAGCCTATGTTATAGTGACTGCAATTTTCTGAGTTTGTGATTATTACTGACTAGAGCTGTGGGTATTTAGTGAATAATTTTATCCTCCAAATAACAAACTAAAGTTTCTTATTTGTATTTGCTATAGCTTCCAAAAAGTAGCAATATTTTCACCTAAAATTAGTGACCTCATGTAGCATACGAGTATCTTCTTTCTTATATAATGATTGTACATCAGTAAATAGAAAGTATTGTTTATAAGAATTTAGTATTTTAAAGTTTCATAGATAAGTTAAAGCTTTGATTTGTGACAGTGAGAATTAAGTATCTTCATTTTGTACAAAGTCTCAAGAGAAAAAGACAAAACCATGAAGTATTAGTGACTTTCAAATCACATAGTGCTGAAGATGACATGGCTAATTGTGTTATATCACATTTCATATGTGAAAAATGCAGGGTTTTTACCACTTTCACTCCTGCATAAAGAGTACATAGAGCTAATTCTGTTAGTGATGAGCATTAAAGCACTGATTATCAACACATTTCTGTATACTTCTAAACTTAAGATACTTTCACACACACACCCTCCCTCCCCTACCCCCCACCTCCCCATTAATTGTGCTGGTTAGAATGCAGAATACTTTGCTTTATACAAAGGGTGCAAAACCAATCCTTCATTCAGAATAGATCCACTATTAGTTGAAAATATATATCCCTCAAAAGGGCAAAGAACAGATATGAACTCCACCACATGATACTCTGCAAGATATTATAGCAGAGGTCAGCCACACCTGACACCTTACATATATGGATGTGCGAACTTTTCCTTTCCTTTCCCTGCAGTTTGCATTAGAAAGGAATCAGAAGGGACCATTGCAGGTTGTATCCTTTTAGCAATAGCTGTGTTGTCCTTCTCCCCATCAAAATCCTCACCCATATCTTTTCCCTATTTAACAAGATACCAAAGGTACGTCAAGGTGGAGAGGAATGCATATGCTCTTCCCAAGCTGAATGAACTAGGTATTAATGGATGACAAAAGTGACAGAGTAACAGAATCATATTTAGTATTCTGGAAATATTAGTGAAACACATCTTGGTTTATAATTGTACTTTTATTTTGCCTCAAACTGTTTATTAAGATACTCACAAATCGTTTGGGCCTTATGAATTATGTCATAAATTATTCTCTCTCCAACACGTTAGCTAAAAGTGCAAACTTCAACACTTACCATTCTTCTCCAGAATATATCATAATCATCCAGTCCTGGGATACAAACAATGTCACATGAAGTAGAAAATCTGCAGTTAGCAATTCCAGTAGTTTGTGTTTCAAGTGAGCAATTTAAGCACAATATATAAGGCTGAAATGAAATGCATGCTCTATAGTGGTAAACAGATGTCAATTAAATAGGTCCAAAATAGATTATTAGTAACTTTTCATGTCTAATAGCATTTTCAAAATTATTATTTTAAGTCCATGGAGGATATTAAGCATAGTTCATGCCAATATCTTAAAGAGCAAGCTGGGTGCCCCAGGTAGGTATGCTGGTTAGCAGAGACTGACTTAGCAGAGAGTGAGTTTCTTTCCACTGGAACCAAGAGCATCAGTTCCCAAAATGACACAAGGACTCATGTCTCTTATAAGGCAACACTAAGAGTCCTGGGACTGTTTAGTCTTGAGAAGAGAAAGCTGCATGGGGACCTGTCTCGATCCGGAGAGGGAAAGAGATTGAGGTTTTTAATGAATATTCCCATGTTGTGAAATTAGAGGCACAAACGAGGCCAAAATATCAACAGCTAGACTATTTATTACATAACTACAGTGGATGGACATAAATAAAGTGGAGGGATCAGAAGGGGAGAGAGAGAGAATAGAAGAAAGGGAGAAGAGGGAAAGAATTATATTACCACACCCCTCACCCCCCAAGACAGTTTGAGTCTGTGGAGGAAAGGTGCTGCAGGAGATGTTGGGTCTGTAGAGAAATGGTGCTGCAGGAGATGTTGGGTCTGTAGAGGAAGGGTGCTGAGGCTTTGGCTGTAGAAGGGATGAGCTCCTCTGAACAGCTTCTTCAGCTCCATGAGTTGCAGCAGGCGGAACTTAGGGCACGGAGAGTCCAAGATCCATTGTGTTGGCCCCGGGATGTTTCCAGCGTGTGCTGCCATCTGCTTTCTTCTGCATCTTGCTTCTCCAATTTTCTCCTCCTAAAGCCAGTAGTTGCTCCAGTCTTTTATACAGTTTTTTAGCCCTTAGGCAAGTGTCCAGGTGTTGTTCCCCAGGATATCGTTCTGGGAAATCATCTTTAGGTCCAGGTATCGTTCCCCAGGAAATCTTTCTGTGTACTCAGGTGAGTTTGGGCAGCCACTGGATGGAGGGGGGGGGAAGGCCTCCACCTCCTCCTGCTCCATCTAGCTACCCACGCACTCTTTACATATCAGGAACCATTGTCCTTTCCTGGGGTATCTGATGGCTGGAAATGATCTTGTCCTGAAGGTGTGAATGCTGGGCCCTTGGACCATTGTTGTAGGCCAGCTGCAGTCCCGTGAGCAATGTTATCTTTGCACCTTCCAAGAGTCCTTCCAGTGGCTCTGCCCAAAGCACATCAGCTATTGTCTGGACAAACAGCAAGTGATTTTATCTTTGTTGAGTCACCAGGAGAGATAAGCTTTAGTCTCTCACAGGACCTTATTGATGGCTATAAATATCTGAGGGGTGAGTGTCAAGAAGAAGGTGCCAGTCTTTAATTAGCTATATCCAGTGACCAGTGATAGGACAAGGAACAATGGGTATTAACTGGAACACAAGAGGTTCCACCTCAACATGAAGAGGAACATTTTTACTCTAGGGGTGGCAGAGCACTGGAGCAGTCTGCCCAGAGAGGTTGTGGAGTCATCTTCTCTGAAGAATTTCAAAACCTGCCTCAATCTGCTCTTGTGTAGCCAGCCCTAGATGATCCTGCTTTGACAGTGGGGTGGGACTCTATGGTCTCTGGAGGTCCCTTCCAACTCCTAACATTTTGTGATTCTGATAAATACTGCTGGGAATGAGAAATAGGATGAGACTGGGCACAGATGTGAATTTGAACTGTGGAAAGGGACAGGGTACAAATAATCTGGGGACTGCTCCAGGCACAAAGCATGTACCACAGAAGAAGGGGCTATCTCTGTCCTTCAGAAATGGTGACATGGGCTTTCAATCCTGCCAAACAACTTCTGAGATGATGGTTGGTGTCACCTTGATTCAAGAGCTACATCTGGCTAGTGGAAATATAGAGACTGGAGGAAATGCTTGAAGGGAGGTTGTAGCCAGGCAGAGGTTGGCCTCTTCTCCCAGGCAGCCAGTACCAGAACAAGAAGACACAGTCTCAGGCTGTGCCAGGGGAGGTTTAGGCTGGATGTTAGGAAGAAGTTATATACAGAGAGAGTGATTGCCCATTGGAATTGACTGCCCGTGGAGGTGGTGGAGTCACCTTCACTGGAGGTGTTCAGGAGGAGACTTGATGGAGTGCTTGGCTGCATGGTTTAGTTGTTTAGGTGGGTTGGATTGGTTGATGGGTTGGACACGATGATCTTGAAAGTCTCTTTCAACCTGGGGTATTGTATTATTATTATTATTGTATTATTAAGAGAAGTAAACACCTAGATTCAGCCCCATGATGAGCACTGAGCACAGTACACCCTGTCGATACTGAGCACCAGGAAGAGCCACCCTGTCAATATCAATCAAACATTCATTAATAATTCTGTTATTGAAGAGGTTGATCAGAGTCCCTAAATTTACTAAGTAATACTGTTACATTATTTGAGAATCTTTTAATTTGCTTTTCTTCAGATAATGAATCTCTGTGATATAGATGCTAAATGGGAATGTCATCAGGAATTCAGGACTTAGGTCATTCTTCTATTAAGCTGTTATGTTTGTATTGCATACAAAGCCCAAAAAATTTCAAGTACCCCTTGTATTTTGTGCTTTTTAGATATTCATTTTGGAAATGCAAGAAAAATATATCCTGCAGTCTAAATAATTAATTTTTGTACTTCAAAGTCTATATTTTCCTGAAGTTCAGTTTAAACTGTAAATGGGGAAAAATCTTTATATAGAGAACTCTGAAACTTGATTAACAAATAGAGGTATTTGTATTCCATTTCAATCATTTATATGTAGATAATTGTATTTGGTCTAGCAAAGAGAGAGTTGATTTTCCCCATTGCATTCCTCATAGCTCTATGCTTTCTATAGGAAGCTAGAAAGATGTTGGTAACACACTGGTGTTTTGGCTACATAGTGTCAAGGCTGTCTCTTAAACATCCCATCTGCTCCACCAGGCTGAAGTGTCTTGGTCTGAGTTAGCTGAGGGATCATAACAGTCAGGTTTTCTTCTTCAAAGGCTAGTGTCCAAGGAGGACACAGTCTGTTCTGCCTTTGATCCCAACCTGTGCATTCCCCAGTTCCAGAATTCAGATCCTGAATCCAATCCCCATCTGCTGCTGAGTCCAATCTGGAATTTCCCCAGTGACATAATTGCTATTAGGATGTGATATTGGTTTTGTGTGTTTGTATGTGTGTGTACCTATTTTATTTTAATATTATTCTCATTAAAATAGTTTTACTTTTCTTTTCCAGTTCATAAGTTTTGTCCCTTACTCCTCTTCTTTTCCCTTTTGGGAAGGCAATGGTTTTCATAGCATATGTCACTTGTTTTGTGGCCAGTCCACTAACCATACTCACAGAGTATCTTAAATGGTTTACATAAGGGTATGTTTTGATAAAAATATCATAGAAAGGATACTGATATTTAGGAATATGAAAGCATAACATAATATAAAAAACATCATACAAAGGATGAAGTTCTAATTCCTTCTTCTTTTGTGTGCCTGTTTTGACCTTTGTTCCATGCAATTGCTCATAGCTTAGGTCCAACTGGTTCTAAAGCAATAGGGGTGTGTAATCATGCAAAATAAGAAAAAAGAATCTTTCACTTTTGTTTTCCATAATTCTCATAAATATCTCACAGAGAGCAACAAGAACATAGGGTCATATACACAAGCTTAAAATATCTGTGAATTTATTGAAGTTTTCTAACTGTGGTAATTGTGCATTGACTATGCAACAATTTAAAAATAAAGTAAATATTAATGTGCTATTATTGCAAATTAAGTACTGTGTCAGGGAGAGAGTGTAACACATATTATTTCAAAGCTGTTAATCATAAAAGGTGTCTCCAAAAATCATTGGCTTTTAATTAATACCATATACTAACCTACTGTACCTGTATTAACTGGGTAGATAAAAAGAACTGAAAAGTACTTCTGCACACATATATGGTTATAGGCAAATATGTATTTGCATATGGATATTTATCTGTATCTGTGAGAATAAAATGAAGTTAAAAACAGAGAAGCTTTCTGAAACTTACATAATTCACAGAAACACAGAAACACAGAATCACCAAGGTTGGAAGAGACCTCAAAGATCATCAAGTCCAACCTGTTACCACAGACCTCATGACTAGACCAAGGCACCAAGTGCCACAGCCAATCCCCTCCTGAACCCCTCTAGGGATGGTGACTCTACCACCACCCTGGGCAGCACATTCCAATGGCTAACGACTCTCTCTGGGAAGAACTTTCTCCTCACCTCGAGCCTAAACCTCCCCTGGCACAGCTTGAGACTCTGTCCTTCTGTTCTGGTGCTAGTTGCCTGGGAGAAGAGACCAACCCCCTTCTGGCTACAACTGCTCTTCAGGTAGCTGTAGACAGCAATAAGGTCTCCCCTGAGCCCCCTCTTCTCCAGGCTAAACAACTCCAGCTCCCTCAGCCTCTCCTTATAGGGCTTGTGCTCGAGGCTCCTCCCCGGCCTTGTTGCCCTTCTCTGGACATGCTCAAGAGTCTCAATGTCCTTCTTAAATTGAGGGGCCCAGAACTGGACACAGTACTCAAGGTATGGCCTAACCAATGCAGAGTACAGGGCCACAATGACTTCCCTGCTCCTGCTGGCCACACTATTCTTGATGCAGGCCAGGATGCCATTGGTCTTCTTGACGACTTGGGCACACTGCTGGCTCATGTTCAAGTGGCTGTCAGTCAGCACCCCCAGGTCCCTTTCTGTTTGGCAGCTCTAAATTCAATATTGTTTTTCTTGTAAATATTTTCCACTGTTAAAAATGTATCTTCTATCTTCTTTTCCTCTTTTCTTAGAGAGAGATAAAATGAGTGATAGTGTTCTTCCTGGAATCTAGATAAGCTCTTTCAAAATTACCACTTGAACTCCAGACATCTTAGCAAATTAAGGACAGAATTCTATCCCTTTTATCATCTATCTAAGGTTTTATCTTAAGAACGACAACTTTTTTGATCATTGAGTAAATTAAGATAAAGAACTAATTTCCACACTTTTGAAATATTTATAGACATATATATAAAATTTATCTTTAAATGCTCTTAAACGTGATGGGAATAAAATGTTTCTCTGGCCTAGTTCCCAGAGACCTAGAACTCTTCAAATAGGGCCTTTTCAAATAGGCTTCCATAGAATGCACTACTAAAAATACATTATCTCCATAATGAAATATACTTTATCTGAAAAAGCTTGAACCACTTCATGTTTAGCTTGTTACTGGGTATAGTGAGCTCAGATATCTGCAGACATATTCCTTCAATAACGGCCTTCTCTTGCCATTCTTACAGCTCAGAGGCAAGGGTTGGAATTACTCATTAGTTTTATATTTGCTCAGATATAGGCACTCTCCAGAGAAAATTTTAAGTGTGTCTAAGGAAGTTTCACACAATAAAGTGCCTTCTCAAAATAATACACCAGGATTGCCTAGGCAATCCTACTCATCATTTCCGTAAGTCAGGGTATGATTAATGGGGTCACAGCTCTTTTACCAAATGGAGTAAAAATTGCTTAGGAGCTAGATTGGATTTTAGTAGCTTGCAGCTTTCTAGCATCTCTATTGCCACAAGCGTGGAGAGTAAGAGAAACTAATGTTCCAACAGACATGAAACTTGTCTTCCAGACTGTTGTGAAAATGTGATGAAAGGCAGCAGATTTTACTAAAAATGAGCAAGATTAATCACAGAATTAATCACATTGGAAAAGGGCTTTGAGATCATGAAGTCCAACCTATTACCTGACACCTTCTAACCAACCAAACAATGGCACTAAGTGCTGCATCCAGGCTTTTTGGAAACACTTCCAGTGATGGTGACTCCACCACCTCCACGGGCAGCACATTCCAATGGCCAATCTCTCTTTCTCTGAAGAATGTCTTCCTAACATCCAGCCTCAACCTCCCTTGGCACAGCTTCAGACTGTGTCCTCTTGTTCTTCTGCCATTTGCCTGGGATAAGAGACCAACCCCCACCCAGCTACAACCTTCCTTCAGGTAGTTGTAGACAGCAATAAGGTCCCCTCTGAGCCTCCCCTTCTCCAGGCTAAGCAGCCTCCTCTTCTCCAGCTCCCTCAGCCTCTCCTCATAGGGCTTGTGTTCGAAACCCCTCACCAGCTTTGTTGCCCTTCTCTGGACAATGTTTGAGCAACTCAACATCCTTCTTAAATTGAGGGGCACAGAACTGGACGCAGTACTCAAGGTGTGGCCTAACAGGCCACAAGAGTACAGGGGCAGAATGAGCTCCATGCTCCTGCTGGCCACCCTATTTCTGATGCAGGCTAGGATGCCATTGGCCTTCCTGGCCACCTTGGGCACACTACTGGTTCATGTTCAGACAACTGTTGACCAGTACCCCCAGGTCCCTTTCTGCCCAGCTGCTCTCCAGCCATTCTGTCCCAAGCCTGTGGCGCTGCATGGGGTTGTTGTGGCTAAAGTGCAGAACTAAATGAGATAGAAGTGCCAGTGATACTAGCATCAGGCAGCAGTGTGATCAAGCTTCTTGGTAACAGAGGGCATGATCAGCATCACAGCAAGTGCAATAATGCCTTTTTGGTAATAAACTATTTTGACAGATGAGAAACAATAAGGAGAAGAATTTTTCTTTTGAGTGATCACTCTACCTCCTTAGTGAAGTAGTTTTCTCACTCTGTAGATTTTCTGCCATTAAAAAAAATATACACAGAATAATACATATAAGGAACATTTTATATATACTGTGATACTGTGATATATACATACATATCTATTTCCTTAATTTATGTGTGTGTATATATATATGCATGTATGTATGTATGTATATATATCTGTTAAGAAAACACAGCACAAACTAGGGATTGTCCTGATGGAAAGCAGCTCCACGGAGAGAGACTTCAGAGTCCTAGTGGACAGCAAGTTATCCATGGGACACCAACATGCCCTTGTGGCTAAGAGAGCCAAGGTCATCCTGGAGTGCATTAAGAAAAATGTTCCAACAGGTCTAGGGAGGTTCTCCTCTCCACCTGCTCTGCCCTGGTGAGACCCCACCTGAAATACTGTGTCCAGTTTTGGTCTCCCTAGTTCAAGAGATACAGAAATCTACTGGAAAGAGTCCAACAGAGAGCTACAGGGATGACTTCAGGACTTGAACATCTCTCCTGTGAAGACAGACTGACAGACCTGGGGCTGCTGGGGCTGCTGATACAAAGCTGAGAGAAGATGTTATCAATGTCTATGACTATTTGAGGGGTCAGTGTCAAGATGAAGGTTTCAGACACTTTTTGCTGGTGCTCAGTAATAGGGAAAAAAAAGCAAAACAAAACATGTACAAGCTATAACACAGGAGGTTCCACCTTAACATGAGGAGAAACTTCTTTACAGTGATGGCTGTGGAGCACTGAAACAGGATGCCCAGAGAGGTTGTGGAGTCTCCTTCTCTGGAGATTTTTAAAACCCACCTGTGTGTGTTCCTGTGCAGCCTGCCCTAGGTCATCCTGCTTTGACAGAGGGTTGGACTCAATCATCTCAAGGTCCCTTCCAAGCCCCAACATGCTCTGTTTCTGTGGTAAATATACATATACATACAGAAAATTCAGTTCCAAAGAGGAGGCTCCACCAGGTTCCAAAGAGGAGTCTCCACCATTTCTCTACCTTAAACAATGATCTTAGGGCTGGACAGTTTCACACGTCCGTGACCCCTGGACTAGTTAGTTCTTTGAAAAAGTCCTTCCCACTACAGAAATAGTCTTCAAATGCAAGTTCAAAGAACTTGATGCACAAAAAGAACTTAAAAAAAAATTGACTGTGACTCCAGCATAGTATTGCAGTATCTCACTGCTTTTAAACTGACCAATTTATGAACCAATAGTAGTAGCTATGACGCAGCAGAGCTTAGTCCTACGCCATAGTAATTATTCCTACTAAGAATCAGAAGCATGCATTTTCACACATTAGGAAAATATTATCTCAATGTTTTCAATTTTCACATATGTTTTGGTAGGTAAAACTAAACATTGAGTTAGTTTACAGATGCAGTCCAATTTTCCTATCTGCCTGACTTCCTGATTTTTCCTTTTTCCCATATCTACTAGAAGTCAATTTCAGGAAATCATATTTCCCTTGTGTAAAATAATAAGAATAATAAAATATCCAGTGGAAAGAAATTAAATTGCTGATCAGCGTACCTGTAAAGAATAATCAGTAGGAAACACAAACGACTTGCAAATTATATCAAATTATGTGTCAGGGAACATAGTTTTGATCCTCTTCTGCCTTGGAATAACAACTCCCTCTGTCTTTCTAGTAGTGCCTAGGGGTCCTAGAGGATGGAAAGTTGATCATGAGCCAGCAATATGCTCTTGTGGCCAAGAAGGCCAATGCCATTCTGGGGTGTATTAGAAGGGCTGTGGTCAAGGGGAATTCTCCTCCCCCTCTAATCTGCCCTGGTGAAGATGCATCTGGAACATTGTGTCCAGTTCTGGGCCCCTCAGTTCAAGAAGGACCTCAGGGAACTCCTTGAAAGAGCCCAGTGCAGAGCCACAAAAATGATTAAGGGAATGGAACATCTTCCTTAAGAGGAGCTGGGGCTATTCAGCTTGGAAAAGAGGAGACTGAGGGTGACCTCATTAATGTTTATAAATATGCAAATAGAGAGTGTCAAGAGGATGGAGCCAGGCTCTTCTCAGTGATGCCAAATGACAGGACCGTGGGCAATGGGTGGAAGCTGAGGCATAGGAAGTTCCATGGAAACTGGAGAAAACATGGATGGAACATTGGAATGGGCTGCCCAGGGGATTGTGAAGTCTTCCTCTCTCAAGATATTCAAAACCCACCTGAAAGCCTTCCTGGTATAGGTGATACAGCTCTGCTAAGGATGTTGGGCTAGATGATCTTTTGAGGTCCTTTCCATCCTCTAACATCCTGTGATTCTGGAACACCTCAGTATCATTGTTCTCTATAATCTCTATTTCAAAATACATACATTTTTCATTTTATTTCTGTCAAGATCAATGCCAGTCTATATAGATGACTTTTTTGATATCTGGCAATATGTGGATGTGTTTAAAGGTCATTTAGGCGTGGCATATAGCAATGTGGTTTAGTGGTGAACCTGGTAGAGTAGGGTTAGTGGTTGGACCTGATGATCTCAAGAGTCTTTTCCAACCTGAATGATTTTATGATTCTGTATCTCACTGCTTTATAACTGAGTAGGGCAGTGTAAGATGTATTACGAATTTATACATCTCCACATTAAAATTACAGAGAAATATATATAAAGGTGCATTTTCAGGTAATACAATTAACTTGATTAACTCTCAGAAAGGATACCTACATATGTGCATGTGGGTGGGTGTTTCAGATATTTAAAAACATTATTTCACAAAATGATTAAATACTGCAATGCTTCCCTATATTCACTCTCTCATTACTGCGCACACCTAGGAGTGCGTCACTGCATCAGTGACGCCACTCAGCGTGGATGAACTTGCAGCCTTGAGGCACTTACCAACGGTAGATGCACACCTTAGCTTCCCCAGATTTCATAGTGGGATCTAGGTATATCTCTGTTCAAAGTAGAAATCCTCTGCAATAATTTCAGTGGGGTATGTCCACCACTCTGGATAAGGTAGACACTAGAAGATATTTCACAAGTGGTGTTCCTCAGGCTCAGGGTTGGGATCACTTCTGTTTAGCATCCTTATTAATGACCTTGATGAAGACGTAGAGTGTGTCAGCACTAAGTTTGCAGATGACACCAAATTAGATGTGGGTGTTGATCTTCATGAGGGTAGGGAGGCTCTACAGAGGGACTTGGATAGATTGGATCCATGACCAATGTTAATGGGATGAGCTTCAATAAGGGCAAATGCCAAGTCCTGCACTTGGGTCACAACAACCCCAAGCAATGCTACAGGCTTGGGACAGTGTGGCTGGAAAGCTGTCTGGCAGAAAGGGACCTGGGGGTTCTAATCAACAAGCAACTAAATATGAGCAAGCAGTGTGCCCAGGTGGCCAAGAAAGCCAATGGCTTCCTGGCTTGTTTCAGAAAAGCTGTGTCCAGCAGGAGTAGGGAGGTGATTGTCCCCTTGTACTCAGCTCTGGTGAGCCCACACCTTGAGTATTGTGTCCAGTTTTGGGCACCTCAGTACAGGAGAGATGTGGAGGTGCTGGAGTGAGTGCAGAGGAAAGGAACAAAGCTGTGAAGGGCCTGAAGAATAAATCTTGTGAGGAGCAACTGAAGGAGCTGGGGCTGTTTAGTTTGGAAAAGAGGAGGCTGGGGGGAGACCTCATTGCTCTCTACAACTACCTGAAAGGACGTTTTGGAGAGGCTGGTGCTGGTCTCTTCTCCCAGGTAATTAGTGATAGAACAAGAGGGAATGGCCTCAAGCTATGACTGGGTAGGTTTAGACTGGACATTAGGGAAAAAATTTCCCAGCAAGAGTGGTCAGGCCTTGGAATGTGCTGCCCAGGGAGGTGGTTGAGTCACCAGCCTTGGATGTGTTTAAAGGTCATTCGGATGTGGTGCCTGGGGATAAGGTTTAGGGATGAACCTTGTAGAGCAGGGTTATTGGTTGGACTTGGGGATCCTGAGGGTCTTTTCTAACCTAAATGTTTCTGTGACTCTGTGATTTCACTTGGCATCTTTTAAAATAGGCAATTTTACACAACATTTACAATAACATATGGCACAGTGATGTTGCACCAAGCAGTAGAAAAAGGCACAGCAAGCCGCAGGTTCAACCTGAATCCAAGTCATGCTTAAGCTCTTAACTCCTATGAAAATACCCTACGTTTACTGTTGTTTTTTGACAATGTCACAATGCAAAAGCTGAAAATCCAGTTTCTGCGTTGAGGAGGAAGCAGAAAAACACCCCAACAATAATGTCAACAACAAAAACTCCGTGGAGTTACTGACTTATTAGAAATACATGTGCCAAATAATTTGAAAGGATTATCTCTACAATGTAGCTCAATAAATTCTTAAGATGTATGGATATTTGCTGAAACTTACATGTTTTTGTAACAACTTAGATGACTTAGGTAGCAATGAAAATATTGAAGAACTACCATCAGCTGCAATAATCATGGAACAGATCTTTTGTATAAGTTCTCATAGACATAAAACTAGCCTGAGGACTATATAATTAGAAGTATCCTCATATATTATTATTAGGGCTGTAGGGAGTAGAGAAGTCCCACACTAGAGATAAGCTCAACAGAAATGTGTACATAAAATTATAAATAAAGTTTGTACCTGGGAAAACTTGCAAAGCATTTCATACATTTTGAGATACCCTTAAAAAAATCTCTGAAGGTCATAGGTATTGTTTGGGGGTTTTTATTTATTTCTTAAACTGACTTAGGTCTCAAGGGTCTTGGACTCCTGAGTAAACTGGCCAGGTTCTGGAAGGGTGTAGGAGTGTCTAGAATACTGAACATGATGAAAACCTCTAGATAGTAGACTCCCAATTGCCAGATTTACAACATCTTTGTGCTGTGAAAAAATCAATATATAAGCTTGACATCATTACAAATATTTATTCCTGTGTTTTCTACTAACACTTAAAACTTACGATGTGCTTGCAGGAAAATATACTGAGAGCCATATACACTGGACAATCTTGAGACACAAATAGCTATGCACAGAATCTTAAACATTGCAATGACTCCCTATGCTGTCAGAAATTGCCCTTCCTATTTTCTTTAGTAGCCTATTGTTTTGTAATGTTCAATTACAGCACTTTAATGATTTCTGGTTTTAATCTTAATCTCTCTGTGGAATTTTCTGTTAGGTTGCCACTTCTGTTTTCTGCAGCACTGCTTTTCCCTGCTCTCTATGCTGCAATGTATCACATTTCTTCTTTTTATATGATAATAATAATAATTCTCTACTTCCTGAGGATATTTTGAGGCTAAATTCATTAATATGTATGAGGGGCTCAAACTGTACTGATAAGCACCACTGAGGTTCTATGTGTGCATGTGTGTATATATCTCTACAGAAGCACTCATCTACACATATACACTTAAATCAATGTACTTATTGCTAACTAGCTCATATGATCATGACATGAATATATAGACTCTCTGCATTGCCTCTGCATTGTTTTCTCCCACCACTTGATCAAGCAGATATGTCTGTTATTCTACTGATCATATTATGCTCATTACAGCTTTAATAAGCTGCATTGCTGAAGTCTATGTTTATTGTGACATACTACTCCACTACATCTATGCGGAAGTGTGGGAGCAATCCATAATGTGGATCATACTCTTGGCTTTTGAGATGTTTCCACAGTCACCAAGGCCAGGGTTTATCTTGGCTCTTCTCCAGCCTGCCCACCACCTTATTCAGTTATAGGTTTTGGGATGTCTTGGGGGTTTGTTTGTTTATTTTTTCATATTCACAAAGAATCTACTGACATTTAGGTCTTCTTGGGATTTGCACAGCTGATTTGCTTCAGCTCACCATGGCCACATCCAGGAGGTGGTTCAGGATTTTCCTACAAATCCATTGTTGCATGCACATTGCTCTCACTGTCCATCAGCCTGGCTTCAAACCTGTAATTCCACAGGCAGAGAGGCAGACAGGCAGACACAGTAAGACAAATATCTACCAATATCTGGTATAGCTCTGTGGTTTTCCCTGCAGAGTCCTGATTACTCACAGGTAAGTAAAACAAACTTAGTCTTTGTATTTATACCAACACACCTTTTGATGCTTACTTAGAATTTAAATAGAGAATAATTATAATGCTACATTTTAAACAGAACTCTGCACATTTTAATCCTCATTTTGTAGCTCTATCATTTATGATAATGGTTGAAAAATAACAGTCTATGTAACATTGGAAAGAATATTTTAATTACATGGCAGAAATGTACCATTTAATTTCAATCATCTGAGAAGTAACTCAGGAAAAAACTGTCTAATTCAGAGGTAAGAGTATCTGTTGCAATATAGCTACAAATCAAGAGCTGTTTGTCTAGCAACTTGCTTTAAACATTGCACATTATATACATCACCAGAATTCAAGTCAGGTGTCAACTGCAATGAGAAATCTGAATGTGAGATTTTGAGGCTAAAAATCTGTTTTAGCCTGAAAAGTTGTGTATTTCTTTATAATTCACAAGGTCAGATGGACAACACTGATTTTTGTGGCTCGCTGGAGGATCCAGACATCAGATGATACCTTGCGATGTTATGCAGCTGTTGAAGTTTTGTTGTGACATTTATGAATGAATAAAATATAAAAGAAGCTACTGGAAGAGGTGCAGAGAAGTTTTGTATACTTCATGGTGAAAAATATTTCATGATAGTGTGTGTGAAACCATATAGGATTTGTGTGCAAGGGTTTGGTAGGGAAGGGAAGAAGTGGGCTGTGAGGAGAAGCTTCTAGAGTCTTCTTTCGTGCATGGTAGAGCCAATGCCATCTGACATCAAGATGTTTCTGCCACTGGCACAGGCCAAGCCCATCAGTGATCAGGGTAGCACCTTTGGGATAACAGATTAAAGGAAAAAGCCTGCTTCAGAACAGCAACATCAGCCAAAAAGAGGAATAAGAGCAAGTGAGAATAATTGAAAAAGACAGATCTATGAACATCAAGGTCAGTGAAAAAAGAGGAAGAGGAAGTATTCCACATGCCAGGGCAGAGATTCCCCTGCAGCATACAGTACTGAATAAAACAGAACAGAACAGAACAGGAGTAGAACAGAACAGAATAGAGAATAGAATAGAATAGAATAGAATAGAATAGAATAGAATAGAATAGAATAGAATAGAATAGAATAGAATAGAATAGAATGGAATGGAATGGAATGGAATGGAATGGAATGGAATGGAATAAAATTAATCAGGTTGGAAAAGACTTTTGAGATCATCAAGTCCAACCTATCACCCAACACCATCTAATCAACTAAAACATAGCACCAGGTGTCCCGTCCAGTCTCTTCCTCATCATCTCCAGTGATGGTGACTCCACCACCTCCCTGGGCAGCCCACTCCAATGGCCAATAACTCTTTCTGAAGACCATAATGAGGCAGGCTGTCCACCTGTCTGTGGAGGTCTATGATGGAGCAGACACCCACATGCAGCCTGTGGAGAAACCCATGATGGAGCAGGTGGATATGCCCTAAAAGTGGCTGTCACCCTGTGGGGAGCCCATGCTAGAGCAATCTGTTCCTGAAGGCCTACACCTTGTGGAAGAGACCCACATTGGAGCCACCCATAAGAAGAACTCATGCTGACGAAACTCATGGAGGACTGTCTCCTGTGCAAGGGATTCCCCTTGGAACAGGAGGAAGGGATGAAAGAGACAAAGTGTGATGGACCTGATCAAAGCCTTTGACACTGTCCTGCACCACATCCTGGTCTCCAAGCTCGTGCAGTATGGGTTTGATGGATGGACCATTCAGTGGATGAAGAACTGGCTGATGGCCACACTGAAAGGGTGGCTGTCAATGGGTCCATGTCCAAGTGGAGGCCAGTGACAAGTGAAGTCCCTGAGAGATCAGTCCTGGGACCAGTCTTGTTCAACATCTTTGTTGGTGACATGGACAGTGGCATTGAGTGCACCCTCAGCAGGTTTTCTGATGACACCAAGCTGTGTGGTGCAGCAAACATGCTGGAGGGAAGGGATCCATCCAGAGGGACCTTAACAGGCTGGAGAGGTGGGCACAAGCAAACTTCATGAAGTTCAACAAGACCAAATATGAGGTCCTGCAGTTGGGTTGAAGCAATCCCAAGCAGCAATATAGGCTGGGCAGTGACTGGCTGGAGAGCAGCCCTGAGGAGAGAGACTTGGGGGTGCTGGTGGACGAGAAGCTCAACAGGAGCTCTCAATGTGTATTTGCAGCCCAGAAGGCCAATCAGATCCTGGGCTGCAAGGGAGGTGATTCTCCCCTCTACTCAGCTCTGCTGTGACCCCACCTGGAGTGCTGTGTCCAGTTCTGGAGCCCCTATTACAAGAGGGATATGGAGGTGCTGGAGCGTGTCTAGAGAAGGGCCACGAGGATGATCAGAGGGCTGGAGCACCTCTCCTATGAGGACAGACTGAAGGAGTTGGGGCTGTTCAGTCTGGAGAAGAGAAGGTTCCCAGGTGACCTGATTGTGGCCTTCCAGTATCTGAAGGGGGCCTACAGGAAGGCTGGGGAGGGACTTCTCAGGATCTCAGGTAGTGATAGGACTAGGGGGAATGGAATGAAGCTGGAGGTGGGGAGATTCAGGCTGGACATGAGGAGGAAGTTCTTCACCATGACAGTGGTGAAGGCCTGGAATGGGTTATCCAGGGAGGTGGTTTAGGCCCCATCCCTGGAGGTGTTTAAGAGCAGGCTGGGTGAGGCTCTGGCTGGCCTGATACAGTGTGACGTGTCCCTGCCCATGGCAGGGGGGTTGGAACTAGATGATCCTTGTGGTCCTTTCCGACCCTGACTGATACTATGATACTATTATTTTGCACTAGGAATTAACAAAAATTTGAGAGCAGCCCTGAAGAAAAGGACTTGGGGGTGCTGGTGGATGAGAAGCTCAACAGGAGCTCTCCATGCGCACTTGCAGCCCAGAAAGCCAATTAGATCCTGGGCTGCATCAAGAGAAGCATAGCCAGCAGGTCGAGGGAGGTGATTCTCCCCCTCTACTCCATGGTGGTGAGATCCTACCTGGAGAAGAGAAGGCTCCAAGGAGACCTGATTGTGGCCTTCTAGTATCTGAAGGGGGCCTACGAGAAAGCTGGGGAGGGACTTTTTAGGGTGTCAGGCAATTATAGGACTAGGGGGAATGGAGCAAAACTAGAAATTAGTAAATTCAGAATGGATATTGGGAGGAAGTTTTTCACCATGAGGATGGTGAGACACTGGAACAGGTTGCCCAGGGAGGTGGTGGAAGCCTCTTCCCTGGAGGTTTTTAAGGCCAGGCTGGATGTGGATCTGAGCAACTTGGATCTTGTGTGAGGTGTTGGAACTAGATTATCTCAAATGTCTTTTCCAACTTGGTCTATTCTATTCTATTCTATTCTATTCTATTCTATTCTATTCTATTCTATTCTATGTTATGCTATGCTATTCTATTCTATCCTTGAGGTCCCTGCCAAGCCTAACAATTGTCTATGATTCTATGAACTGACTGCAACCACCGTTCTATATCCTCCTGTGCTGGGGTAGAGAAAAATATGGAGAAAGCCTGGAAAGCAGGGGGAGGTAGGAGGTAGCTGTTTTATGATTTGTTTTTATTTTCTCATTACCCTACTCTGCTTTTACTATTAAGAAATTAAACTAATTTCCTCATTCTAACTCTGTTTTGCTTGTGGACAGGAACAAGTGAGCGATTTTGTACCCTCTGTCCAGTTGAGGGGGAAATGATAGAATGACTGATGCGTACCTGGCATCCAACCAAGGTCAACGTATCATAGAAATCACAGTATCATAAAATGGTAGGGGCTGAAAGGGAGATCATCTAGTCCAACACCCCTGCTAGAGCAAGATCAACTAGACTAAAACACACAGGAACACTTGCAGGCCAGATGTGAATGCCATCAGAGACAGAAATGTCACTATTTCTCTGCACAGGTTGTTCCAGTGCTCTACCACCTTCAAATCATGTCAAAGCAGAGGACCAGAGAATCCGTCCCATGTCAGCATGAAAACACACTAATTTCCACTTACAATCCTCAATTTTTCATTTGCTGACTTATTAGTAGTTGAAAATATCTCACTCTATTACATTCTTTGTAGGTCAAATAGATTTTCGTATCACTAATTAAAGTAATAGCAGAAAAGTTACAGTTAGACCTGAAAGTTTTCTTTTCAATATGCAGTATTTGTCCTCTGGAAAGAAAAAATCTGGACGTTTGATAAAGTTCCTTTTTTTATGAGATCTCTTGGGATCGTTCTTTCTCAGCAAAATGTTACATTTCATAGACATTCTCTGTGCCACTTAAAACTAGAAAGTGATTTACAAAGTAATACAGTTCCAGGGGAATTGATAGTATTTGTCAGATAAAGGCACTGTATTCCATATGGCCAAATTCTCAAAGCGAAAAATTTAAGCAAATTTGGTAATAAACTACTCAGTTATGTGTTTAAAGTTTAGGGTTTTTTCCAGTGTCACCAAACTATGGCAATCACTGTCATTGGACAAAACACACCTGAAGCAATGCTTGCCCCCTGCAATACCTATATCACAGAGATCTAGAAAGAATGATCAGGCAAATAGGACATTGGAAGAATGAACAGTGGTTCCAGAACAATTCTGTGAGTCACTGAGGTCAGATAGAATTTGCTGAATTACCTAATAATCCTTCAGCCCGTAGGATAAAACCCTTCTTAGCCTCCAAGTACAAGATTTATGTAGGCATTTTATTTTCTATTACTAAAATGTCTTCCATTTTATTTCTCCCTTTCCAAAAGCACTCAGTTCTTCCTGTACAATTTTGTCGACCTTCCTGCACAGATAGTTCTACCCAATTGTGTGACACTACAAAGTTTATATATAAAAACTACAGACTGTGTCAAATTCTGAATGAAAAATGTAAATGACGTCCAGTACTTAGAGTCCTTCTGATATATACTGTAGTGTCCTTCAGACACACTTTCCTTTCTGCATACTCAAGCACCAACCTTACATTAACTTCTTCCTTAATTCACAAATCTTGTACTAACTTTTAGCCTTCTTCTTGATTTCAACAAGAATTTACCCAATTGGCTTGTAAATACCACAGAATTAAAAATGTTTTAAATGTCTCATAGTATCATAGTAGTATCAGTCAGGGGTGGAAGGGACCACAAGGATCATCTAGTTCCAAACCCCCTGCCATGGGCAGGGACACCCCACACTAGATCAGGCTGGCCAGAGCCTCATGCAGCCTGGTCTTAAACACTTCCAGGGACAGGGCCTCAACCACCTCCCTGGACAACACTCTCATGGTGAAGAACTTCCTCCTCACGTCCAGCTTGAATCTCCCCACCTCCAGCTTCATTCCATTCCCCCTACTCCTATCACTGCCTGATATCCTGAGAAGTCCCTCCCCAGCTTTCTTGTAGGCCCCCTTCAGATAGATACTGGAAGGCCACAATTAGGTCAGAGTCTTCCTCTTCTCCAGACTGAACAGCCCCAACCCCTTCAGTCTGTCTAGTAATGTAAGTACTTATTTATTTACTTACTTACTTATATATTAACTAACTTATTTACTTATTTATTTATTTTCTGAAATTAAAATAATTTCTTCAAAACATGGGAATTAGAAATGGATTCATGCATCCCCAGTAGAAAGTTTCTCACAAATCTTACACGAAGAGTTTTGAACCAAAACATTAAGGATTCTATTACATTTACTTAACTTATTCATGTGTAATCGTCATCTTTACTCAAATGTGTTACACACATATTTCAAAACTAGTTGCCTTTTCAATAGTTTCTTGTTACTTTTATTCATACTTTCTACCAGGAATAAAATTTTGCTTTCATTTGGTTTTCTGGCTTCACACAAATATCCCATTTGTTCCTCTGGTTTCACACAGTCCGTTAGGTTGATTAGTCCCTTAGGTCTCTTAGCTATTTGTATGCCCCCTGCTTTCATCAATAGCATCTTTCTCTTCATTGACCTCTCTCAAGGGCCAAGGGAGGGTTAATGTAAAAGAATTATTGACACCCAGTGACTTGCAATACACTCCATCTCTTGCTCTCTTAATATAGTGGACCTGACATCCTGCAGGGCAGCTCTGCAGCAAACCTCCAGCTCTGTCTCCATCTCCATGTTTTCCTCAAGTCTTATTGAGGCAGTCTGAAGGCATCTGACATTGAACATCAGGATAAAGGGTCCTAACCTAAGATGCAATGGGAGTCCTGCCTTATCATAGTATCATAGTATCAGTCAGGGTTGGAAGAGACCACAAGGATCATCTAGTTCCAACCCCACTGCCATGGGCAGGGACACCCTGCACTACATCAGGCTGGCCAAAGCTTCATCCAGCCTGGGCTTAAACACTTCCAGGGATGGGGCCTCAACCACCTCCCTGGATAACCCATTCCAGGGCTTCACCACTCTCATGGTGAAGAACCTCCTCCTCACATCTAGCCTGAATCTCCCTACCTCCAGCTTCATTCTATTCCGACTAGTCCTGTCACTACCTAATAGCTTGAGAAGTCCCTCCCCAGCTTTCCTGTAGGCCCCCCTTCTTGTCACAATGAGGGTTATTTAAACCCTGAAACTATTTTTGTTATTATTTATTTCCCTGTGTCAAAAATAAATGTTATTTTAGAGGAAAAGAATGTGAAACTGATCTTAGTCCATGCAATACTTCTCTTCTATGCCTGTGACTCTTTCTTTCATTAGTGCTGCAGGAAAGAGGCAGAAGGGAAGTGGGCCTCATCCATTGCTCTGACAAGTGCACAAAGTAGAATCTGTTGAATAAGAGAAAAAAAGAAAAAAATATGAAAGAACATTTAGATAAAATCCTGCATATAGCTGCAGAAATGTTACTATTATTTAAGCCTGAAATACATCAGAATGTCTCCTTTCATAAATATGAATCACTGGGCATGTGTTTAAGCAGATTTACACAGAAACTCTGCAACTCTCTGTGCTGGAGCATTTGGTATGCTTGTGATTTATTTATTCATTTATTTTTTAATTTTGGGATAATTTTACCAGAATTCCTGTTCTTACACAGGATCTGTCTTCACTCCAAGGTCAGGCAAGCACTACCACCTGGAAACACTCCTGGTACAAAAGTGGGTGTCCGGAATTTAAGTGAAAAAGAATAATCTCCTCAGGTCCTTTAAGCAGTGAGTTTATTTAAGGGCTAAATAACCTTATATCAAGGAAAGAATTTTGTTACATTTTTCATGGCAGCAAGTGACTCTGTTATGTAGAAAGAAACCTTGTAGTTCTAAGTTTGGACTAACCACAGTCTAGAGTCCAACCTTTAACTTGAGTTAAAACAAATAAAATGTTTTAAATCCAAATTTGAATTTTCCCTCTTCTGGACTAGGAAACAAATTCCACTTTTATGGAGTGCCAAAGTGCAAAAAATAATGGTGTGCAAGGAAAGAGAAGGCTTTTTTGAGACCTTAAAAAAATGAAATCTGCAGTTGTTTTAACTCATGTTAAGTTAACTTCCTTAATGTTTGGAGGTTTTTTCATTGCTAATTTGAAATTTTACTTTGGCAAGGCAAGTTTAGGCATCTGCAACTGGCAGGATCTTCATGTTTGTCTTTAGTGATAGTATTAGACGTTGTGTATCTTCAGTTTTGTCATGCATGATAGAACAGACATACAAAATACATACAGTATCATAGTATCGTAGTATCAGTCAGGGTTGGAAGGGACCACAAGGATCATCCAGTTCCAATCCCCCTACCATGGGCAGGGATACCCTCCAATAGATCAGCCTGGCCAGAGCTTCATCCACCCTGGTCTTAAACATTTCCATACAATCTTGTCTCTTCTCCTCCAGAACATGTTCACACAAACCCGATGCTGCAAATAGGTTAAACTGACAGAAAGATTTTCAATCTGCATAAATACAAATTGGATTCTTTAGTTTTAAAAAAATTACACTCTATTTAAAAAGTGCATTTCATTTTTTAAAGGCTTTAGAAGTTTTGAGAACTAAATTATTGTTTTCAGATTAGTTATGTTTCTTCTGGTTTGATAAAGCAACCCAGGAATGTTTTTAATTGATGACTCTGTTTGTAGTATAGTTTATATATTTTATCACAGTATCACAGTATCACTAAGGTTGGAAGAGACCTCAAAGATTATCAAGTCCAACCTGTAACCACAGACCTCACAACTAGACCATGGCACCAAGTGCCACATCCAGTCCCCTCTTGAACACCTCCAGGGACGGTGACTCTGCCATCTCCCTGGGCAGCACATTCCAACGGCGAATGACCCTCTCAAGTGAATAACCTTCTCCTCACCTCCAGCCTAAACTTCCCCTGGTGCAGCTTGAGACTGTGTCCCCTTGTTCTGGTGCTGGTTGCCTGGGAGAAGAGACCAACCTCCTTCTGGCTACAACTACTCTTCAGGTAGTTGTAGAGAGCAATGGGGTCACCCCTGAGCCTCTTCTTCTCCAGGCTAAACAACCCCAGCTCCCTCAGCCTCTCCTCATAGGGCTTGTGCTCAAGGCCTCTCACCAGCCTCGTTGCCCTTCTCTCTCACGTTCAAGAGCCTCGATGTCCTGCCTAAACTGAGGGCCCCAGAACTGGACACAGGACTCAAGGTGTGGCCTAACCATTGCAGAGTACAAGGGCACAATGACTTCCCTGCTCCTGCTGGCCACACTATTCCTAATACAGGCCAGGATGCCATTGGCCTTCTTGGCCACCTGGGCACACTGTTGGCTCATGTTTAGGCAGCTGTCAATCAGCACCCCCAGGTCCCTCTCTGTTTGGCAGCTCTCCAGCCACTCTGATGCCAGCCTGTAGCACTATATTATGTATTTTATATATTCCTCAGTTTCAAATGAGAAAACTGATCATCCCATTTTAGTTACCTGTGCCCTTATGATTAAGGACAAGCTCTACTTTATGTAATGTTTCCCCAGAATTTACATTTTATGACTTACCAATTTATGAATTCTGTAAAGTTCTGAACTATTTAAAATATACCGTGACTTAAGACTTTCCCAATTCCCCCTTCACCCCCAAAAAACAAAAAATAATAAAAGCATTAGCTAACATTATGGTTTTCATTCTTCATTTTACTCAATATGTAAAGAAATTTAATTTTCTGACTATAAAGTGAGTTACATAATGGAAACTAAATAAGCTCATTCTTTAAGGAGCTCTAATAAGTCCCTCTGCATCCGAGCAATAAAAGCTTAACATCTGCAACTTTCTCTGTTTAAGCTACAGGTCAGAAGACAGTGGTCTTAATGCAGCAGAGCTAAAATAAGTAGAAAGATGTTCTGCAGCAAATGGACTTAAAAATGGCTATATCTGCATGCCCTATTTACCTTTTAAGGATAGCAACAAACCTGTACTAAAATTCATGGGAGCTATAAAACAATGAAGCTTTCATTCTTGTTGGCCACATTGTTTATATTTCTTGAAACCCATGCTAAAAAGGGAGTGATTGCTTCTTAAAAATAAAAAGGAACAATAAATTTGAGATGGAGCTGACAATATTAAATAAGCAATTCACACTTTACAGATGAGAGGATGATGCTTTTGTTCAGCAGTGAGTGGGAGACTACAAAAATAGGACTTAAACAGCCACTGGAACTGGATAGCCTGACTGCAGAATTTTTTATCAGCAGTTGCATAAGAATACCCACTGGAAGGGGTACTATGAAATACTGATATGTATCAGTAAGCTCTAGCCTAAATGAAACAAAAACGAAAACACAGTCATATCTAACAGCAGTTCAACTGAAACACATACCTAGGTCATTCAGTGGAAATAAAAATAAAAATAAAAATTAAAAAAACCCAAACTCAACCAGAAAACAACCAAACAGTAATACAGAGAAATGTTAGGATATAAAGAAAAAGCTTTTGTTGTCTCTATACTAAAACCAGATTGATACAAATGTGATAGCAGCCATATTGGATGCAATCAAAAGCATCCCCAAGCTTGTAGACAAGAAAGGATCAATTTTAGATGCCTAAAGAAGATTGCAAAAATAGACAAAACACTATTACATTTTTCTAAGTCACCAAACATTTTATTTTCCTTGACAACGGAACAAGAACAGGAACATCAGCATTCAGGTACAGATATTCTAGGGCCAGGAAAAAAAGGCAGGAAAAGATGTAAGATAAAAAGGCAGAGAAATACAACACAGAAAAATAACAGATCAATATTGATCAATGAAGGATATACATGTCAGGTGAATGCCTAATTTTGAATCATGATAATTAATATATGTTGGATGAAATGAAGATGTAAAAATTAAGATTGAATACAAAGACAATTAATTCAATGATATAAAAGGAGTAACCTGTGCCCAGTTCTGTGCCACAACTGAGAAGAGGACTTTAACAAATCAAGAAGTTTATGGGTAATCAAAACTTCATGCCAGCATATGGAATAGTTCTGGGTTTTTTAACAATTATGAAAGATATTTACATTTTTAACCATGTCTAAGAAAGTGAATTATTACAAAAGAATGCAAATTAAATATGGCATATAGCAGGATGCAATAAATTATTGCATAATACAGCAGGCAATATACAAATGTATACCAACAGTTAATTGCTGATTTTCAGTAGATTTTCATAAAAAGTAGAATGGAAGGTGAAAGTTATTTCCATGTAATGTGAAATCTTTCTATTTTACTTCAGTGTTTTGATTTAAAAACAAACTTTTGTTAATTCCTAGTGTGAAATAATAGTATCATAGTATCAGTCAGGGTTGGAAGGGACCACAAGGATCATCCAGTTCCAACCCCACTGCCATGGGCAGGGACACCCTGCACTAGATCAGGCTGGCCAGAACCTCATCCAGCCTGCTCTTAAACACCTCCAGGGATGGGGCCTAAACCACCTCCCTGGATAACCCATTCCAGGCCTTCACCACTCTCATGGTGAAGAACTTCCTCCTCATGTCCAGCCTGAATCTGCCCACTTCCAGCTTCATTCCATTCCCCCTAGTCCTATCACTACCTGAGATCCTGAGAAGTCCCTCCCCAGCCTTCCTGTAGGCCCCCTTCAGATACTGGAAGGCCACAATGAGGTCACCTGGGAGCCTTCTCTTCTCCAGACTGAACAGCCCCAACTCCTTCACTCTGTCCTCATAGGAGAGGTGCTCCAGCCCTCTGATCATCCTCGTGGCCTTTTTTGGACACATCCCAGCACATCCAAATCCCTCCTGTAATATGGGCTCCAGAACTGGACGCAGTACTCCAGGTGGGGTCTCACCAGAGCTGAGTAGAGGGGAAGAATCCCCTCCCTTGATCTGCTGGCCACACTTCTTTTGATGCAGCCCAGGATCTGATTGGCTTTCCAGGCTGCAAGTGCACATTGAGAGCTCATGTTGAGCTTCTCGTCCACCAGCACCCCCAAGTCTCTCTCCTCAGGGCTGCTCTCCAGCCAGTCCCTGCCCAGCCTGGATTTGTGCCTGGGATTGCCTCGGCCCAGATGCAGGAGCCTGCACTTGGTCTTGTTGAAGCTCATGAGGTTGGCTTGTGCCCTCCTCTCCAGCCTGTCAAGATCCCTCTGGAATGGGGGCATACGATACATGTCCTTTCAACTTTATCAGTACTAGCTGCTCAGCAGCAACAGGAAATAAAAACAAAACAAAACAGAAAACATCACTCTCCTGAAGGGACAAAAAGCCTCAAAAATGCTCTGAATCAGACAATGGGGGTGAGCCAGCAGATCTGTTTTTTCAGGAAATCGCCCACATCGCCCAGGCTTGTCTGAACAACTCCGGGGGTCCAAGTGGCTCAGGTGTGTGTGCCTTTGGCCACGTTTGGAGAAAACTCATTCTACAGGTTAAAGTGTCAAGTTTTTACCTCTTTATCTTTGCTATCATTGTTCATCATTGTCTCAAGAAATCTATAAATAGCAGCCCAAAGAGCCAGTGCTTTGCCTTGCAGTTGTCCAAACTCTGGGAGCAGTTACAAGCTGTGTTTGGAATGTAAGCTGTGCTTCAGTTTACCCAGACAGCCTGCAAGAGCCCTCGTTGTATAGCATTGTAAAGCCCAGAAGCAGAACAAATGGGTCTTGCCAGGCTGAGAGAAAAACTCCAGAAGGAACCAAGAGTTCCTGGGACAGTTTCATTTCATTGGAAGAAGCAACAAGCACTGCTGCAAAGATTGCAGCTGAAGAACCTCTCCAAATAGGCAAAGCAACAAAGCCAACAAGCCCTACAACCCTCAGGAGCAATCTGTTTTCTACAAAGCTTTCAGCTACAAAGCCTCCAGAGATAAACCCTGAATGTGCTACAGCAACAAGCTGCAGAAGCCAACATAAAGTGAAACTGTTCCTGCAGCCTTCACACGGTTGGTACCATTTTGGTTTAAATCCCCATGTATGCTGCATGGTACCACAATCGGTGAGTAATTGTGAAGTATGATTTTTATGAGCATCTGTTAAAGGTCTGTTGCCCTAGAGAATTCTAGAGTACCACCCTACCCCCCTGCTCCCTGCTCCTTGTGGGCAATCTCTGGTATGTCGCCGATGCGCTCTTTTTCTTTACAGTTTAAATTGCTGTTTGTTGTTTCTGGATTTTTGGTCATACAGTTTAAATTGTTACATGTTCCTGCTGTTCCATAACTGAATATTTCAAGCCAGTAAATAAGTTTTATTAATATTTTATGTGGTACTGTTTTATTAATAAAGATAATAATATTTTTATTAATTGTTCCAGCTATTGAATATTAATAACCTCCTTATGATCATAACAGCCACCCACCCAACCAAACAAACCAAAAACCCCAACAACAACAAAACAACCAACTATGCAGCATATGTTTCAGCTAATAATCTCCATGGGGAAAAATCTGTACTTTCTGTTTGTAGATGTGCATTTCCATGTGTTTTGCTGCACTGTATACACCTATATACATATTTCTGATAGAGGAGGATGATGTCAAGTATCTTCAGAGTCCCTTGGGCTCTCAAATAAGTATGGCTACTTCCTAATTTTAAGTATTTTGGGACAGCTCTATTATCCCCCAAAAGCCAAGGAGATGTCAAGGTGATGGAAGAAGGAAACAAACCTTTCAAGACATGATTTGAATGTGACACTTCAATTTAGGTGAATATTCTTTGTTGTCCAAAGGATATGATGTCACAGGAAGGAAAACAATACAGTTAGGAAAACAAAACAAAACAAAACAAAACAAAACATACTAGAATAAGTTTTTACCATTTTCACAAATGCTTTCAAGAAAGATGACTCCTCTTCTTATTAAAAAATGGTAGCAGAACAAAACTTGCATGTAGTGTGACCCTGAGAAGATCCTGAAACAATTTTCACCACTACATTTAATACCTCACCCAGTGGAATTTAATCTAAGAGGTTATTCCTGCTTTTACAGATCCACATTGCATTGCTCTAATTTCAGAGATACACAGCTGTAGTCAGTGCTGTTTTGAACAGTCTAAAAGGCAAGCTGTTCTATGATTATGGTATATTTACCCTCCTGGCACAGTGAGATATTAAAAAAGGTAGCATCTTCAGCAACAAGATTGCTTATTTACTACTCTAGCAGTTTTGTAGATTTTGGCAAAATTCATAACCAGGTTGAATCTTTGCCAACAACCTGAGCTAATCTTTTAAAGCCAGACAGATCTCTGTAATCTTAATTATAATAAACACCAATTTACAAGCTACCCTTGTTTGTTACATAAGAGTCTGTCTATAATAATTTCCTAAACAGCTCTGCATTTTTTATTGACTATTCAGCATCTTTAGCTAATATCTCAGTTCATGATGCAAAGAGAGATTGTTTCACCTCTAGGCTTGAAGTGCGTCATCATGAGGGACTGTGCTGACTGAATAACTGAAAAGTGTGTGGGTTTACTCTGATTCAGAAAGAACCAAAAAGATAAGCTCATTTTCAATTTTGAGTGACGTTATTCATTGACTACAGCAAAAGTACTGAAGAGCTTTGACTTAGGTAGACACTCCACTATGCAGTGAGATATAATAAGAAGCTGCTACAGCATTCAGTGAAGGCAGTGAAATCCTTACTGGCATCAGAGTTACTCTTAAATGGTTATCACATTCAGATGATTAAAAAAAACCCTAACCAATCACTGCAAATGCATACTTTTTCTCACCATGTCTTTCTGCTTTGGTAAAATTTCAAAAGTTAACTTATTTTGAGAATAAGTTGTAAGTAAATATAGTATTTTATTACTTTTATTATTCAAGTAAAACTATTTCCATTTTTAATATGCATATTTAATATTTAAGGCAATTATTTTCAATTCAAAGCTAAAGAAATGCAAATGTTTTGCATGTTTTCAATGTGACTGAAAAGAAAGTGACTTCCACAGCTGTGTGCTGATGAAACAATCACACAAAATGATAAAATAAATGTTTTCTGTGTTACACTTCACTAGCCATATGTTCTCACATGAATAGGATTGTTTGACACCTGATAATGGTCAGACAGAAGATAAGCTGAAGGCCCTATGCTCCACAGGAACCTATACAGCTGACTTTAGCAAAAGCTTGGCCAACCACTACAGCAGAGTGAGACAGGACAGGTTGAACCTAATGATGTTTCCCTTCATCACTTGCACCCCATTAGGATTTTTAGCTCACGAGTAATGGAGCTCTACCACCCTTACATGAGATTGATCATCTCAAGTGAGTTGCAGCAACTTCCCTTTTTTAAAAAGACCCTCTAAATTACAGGAAGGGATCACAAACTCTTCAAATGAGTTTCAGTTGTTAGGAGTTATGGAGTGGAAAAAGTGAGCTTTCTGAGAGCGTAGTATTTGTTAGAAAGAAGAAAAAGAAGAATAAATTTGTAAAATTTAATTCAGAAAGACTGCATTGTCAACAATTCTTGAGGTATTAGAGTTCAGAAAGCAGTCAGTTCCATACAGGCTTCTCAGATTTTTTCTCAGTCCCCCTGATTCCACTGACAGCTGCTGCTATTGGTGGAATTTTGGTTTCTTTGATCATGGGGAGTTTTACATGGCACTGGGCCTGATGGTGATGGAGTCCAGCTATCTCAAAGGGGAAAAATGATTCTTCCTATAAGTTGGCAGGAGTCATCGAGAGGGCTTTAAACTAGGTTTGATGGGGGAAGAGGATAAGTCCAAATCCAGGCTCATTATAGGTAAGCCTAGTGGTAGTATGCCAATGTTGGGGGTGAAATCAATGGTCCAGCTAAAATGCATCTTCACCAATGCACACATCATGGGCAACCAGCAGGAGCTGGAAGTCATGGTGCAGCAGGATAGGTCATCACCTGCTGTGATGACTCTCATGACTGGAGTACTGCAATGGATGGCTACATACTTTGTAAAGAAAAACAGGTCAGCAAGACAAGGTAGCGTAGTTGGCTCTTTACTTCAGAGTTCTGCCTTTTAGGGGGGCAAGAACAAGTTGAAAGTGTGTGGGTAAGAATTAAGAGACAGGTTAATATGGGTGACATTATAGGGGGTGTTGAGTATAGGCCACCTGATGAGGAAGATGAAATCAACAAGGCCTTCTACAGACAGCTAAGAGTAGCCTCAAGATCACATGCCCTGATCCTCAAGGGCAACTTCAACCACCCTGATATTTGAGAGAAAGAAAACATAGAGAGGCACAAACAGCCCAGGAGGTTCCTGCAGTATTGAGGAATTTTTGACACAGATGCTGGAGGATTCTAAAAGCAGAGGTGCACTGATGGACCTTGTGCTAGTGAATGAAAAAGGTCTGGTCACAGACATGAAGGCTGGAGGCAGCCTTGGCTGCTCTGATTATGAGATGGAAGAGATCAGGGTTATGCAAGGTAGTAGCAAGGAAGTAAGCAGGATTGCAGGCCTGGACTTCATGTGAGCCAACTTTGATCTCTTTAGAGACCTACTTGGAAGAATCTCATGGGATAAGGCTCTACAAGACAGGGAAGCTGAAGAAAGCTAGTTAATATTCAAGCAATATTTCCTTCTCGAGAGACTCTGTCTCTGGAGATTCCTTCTTGGGAGACTCCGTCTGTGGAGACTCCTCTGGAGACTTTCGAAACCACCTGGACGTGTTCCTGTGCAACTGTTCAGACAGTTCCTACCTGATCTAGACAAACCTGCATTAGCTGGGAGGCTGGTTAAGATGTTCTCCAGAAGTGTCTTCCAACCCCTACCATTCTATGATTCTATTTTTGATAGCTCTAAACCATTCAGATCTGTCTAGCCAAGGAGAGGTTTTCAGGCTACCTTGTAACATGCTTCTCATGTGAAATGGAGTGGGACCAAATCATACCCTTCATGTTTAATATTTCCCATTACTCTAACATAAAATAATATCTGATGTCTTGGGTACCATCTCAGGAAGCAAGAGATGAGAGCTTTGAACCTTCTGCAAATAAAAGGAAACAGAACTCAGCTGATCAGGGTGGTGGCAGAGTCCTCTAACCTTTCACCTGCTAAAGAGAAAGGCACTGATATTTTCCTGGCCCTGGGAAAAAGGTAGAATTTTTGTCTCAGACCTAAAATGGAAGGATATTTAATCAGCATGCCTGTCTTAAATAGAAAAATTACTCAAACAGCTAGGATTTTAGATGCTGTAACCACTCCCCTCAGCACTTATTATAGGTTGTCAGGGTATTTCTATTTTTCAGTCTGTTCTGTACTGACACCTGCTTTGAAGCACCTGTCTCCTCTGTGTATTGTGAAGGCAATAATTATGAACCCACATCTTGAAATTCCACTGAAGACCTGATTATAAATCAGTTTGCTCACTATCACAAGTTGTGACAGGAGCAGGAAACTAAGGCAGGACTCCTAAATCTCATGCTAATACCTGCCCCTGTACTCAGCACTGGTTTGGCCACACCTTGAGCCCTGTGTCCAGTTCTGGGCCCCTCAGTTTAAGGAAAGATGCTGAGTCGCTGGAACATGTCTGGGGAAGGGCAACAAAGCTGGGGAGGGGTTTGGAGCACAAGCCCTATGAGGAGAGGCTGAGGGAGCTGGGGTTGCTTAGCCTAGAGAAGAGGTGGCTCAGAAGAGACCTTCTTGTTGTCTAGAACTACCTGAAGAGAGGTTGCAGACAGGTGGGGGCTGGCAACTAGCGCCAGAACAAGAGGACACAGTCTCAAGCTGCACCAGGGGAGGTTTAGGCTGGATGTTAGGAAGAAGTTCTTCATAGAAAGAGTGTTTGGCCATTGGAATGGGCTGCCCAGGAGGTGGTGGAGTCACTATCACTGGAGGTGTTTTGGAAGACACTGGATGGGGTGCTTGGTGTCATGGTTTAGTTGATTAGATAGTGTTGGTTGATAGGTTAGACTCGATGATCTTGAAGGTCTTTTCCAACCTGGTCTATTCTATTCTATTCTATTCTATTCTAGTCTAGTCTAGTCTAGTCTAGTCTAGTCTAGTCTAGTCTAGTCTAGTCTATTCTACCTGAACCACTTTCCCTTTATCTGGATTTTGGTCACGCCGGTCTCAAACACAGTAATAAAAGATAACATGGGACACCATGCTACAAATAAAAGGCAATAAGGCAAGAAATTAATAAAAATACAAATTATTTATTATTTTTGCTCTGTCTCCCATGTAACTGTATACAGAAGTTATAAAGGTTTATAAAAATTCAGCATTTGGTTGAGAAATTATCTTTCCAATTGGAATGGTTATAAATGCTTTGGGAACAGTATTTGGAAAAAATAAATCTGAAAAGCAGTGTGTTGCCCCTCTAACAAAAGTTAGGAAGTTCCTGGAGACCTTAGGAATTACTCAAAATCACTCAAAATGCTGCTTGCTTATTGTGAGAATTCTTTTGTCTCTTTTTATTGGAAAATCTTCCTGAACTGCTGCTGTTGCTTGTAATCCATGTGTGTGTTGGGAAAAAAAAAAAAAGCCAACAACAAGAAGGGCCTTGTGCTCTCTGCAGCTCACCTGTTTTAATCCAGCCATCTAATTTCAGGATCACACATTACCATCAAAAGCCAGAGCAGATAGCTATCAGTTCTCTGCACAAACATGCCCAAACATGCCCAGACTTAACCCTGCACAGGGTCTGTGCCTGACAGGACAGGTGCCTTGGGGAAGGGCCCTGGTGAATCCACCACTCCACAGGCCTGAGAGGGGGAGTTGTGTGCTCTGTCTCCTTTCATCCTGCCTTCCCCTTTCCCCCCATTCTGTCTTTGTGGGAGGGGAAAGGGGTTTTGGAAATACTGCCAGACATGAACTGACATGCACATGTAGAACGATCAATGACTGTCTCTTGCCTTCTGTGGGGTACAGAGCAACAGTAGAGGAAGAAAACCGTTAAGATGTATTTCTTGGTTATAAACCTAGGAGTATCATTGTGAATGCCCTTGCTTCTGTATTTCCTTCTCATATTGGGAATGTATTACACAGGGGAGTGTGAGCAAGTGAGCAGATCCATCAGTCTGCCTTGTGCTTTCCTTGTCAGAGCAGTAGCTCTGCAGAGTTGGTATGATTCATCAACACTGCTAGCACATTTTTTCATATCTCTACATCTTTCTAAAACATACAGAAGGGAGGTGATAGCCCCATCTTTCGTGCACAGGTGAATATTTAAAGCTCGTGTGCTGCAAAAATACCTTGTGTATATAGCTTCATCTCTGTCATCACTTGATCCATAAATTACTTCCTATCTGTTTGAGAAGGAAGTAATCTAACCTTCCACAGATGGTTTGAGCTGCCTAATGTTGTTCTCTCATGGGGTGACTTTTTTTCCCCTCAGACTGTGAAAAGAAACTCACCATGTAATCTTTCTGGATATGGCAAAAAAAACCCTCTACTTACGTTTTACCACAGCACAATGAAGATTTCATTTACCACAGAGCTCTGACTCCACATTTCTTCACAGTACACCATGGGTTAGATCTGTGCAGTGACACGGATGATCGATTTGGTGTGAACACTGATTTCACAACTGGGAATAATACCTTGCAAGTTTTAAAAATATTAGTCATGTCAGTGTGTATTTTATGGTGTATGTTGAAGAATGATGCCTGATATTCTATACACCCCTCCTTCACAAATAAGGTAGACTATCTCCTCTTCAATGCCATTGCTCTGCTTTGCAAGGAACGTTTTTCTTGTAGACGTTCTCGGAGAGTTGGGACTTTGAAACTGAATTTCAATACTTTTATTGTTTCTATGACTATGGCTCTTGTCACTTCCCTGTTTCAGTGTAGGTATAAAAAATCATGGTTTTCAGATACTGCAGTAATAGGAACTCTGAGATAATTACAATTGATGTTTCTTTCTTCCATAAGTATGTTACCACTAGAATAAACAACAATAAATTCAACTTAAATTCTGAATTAAAATTTGCTGTTTACAAAAATGTGTACTTTTACATATACATGTGCAGATCACAGAGTCATAGAATGGTAGGGGTTGGAAGAGACTTCCAGATGTCATTGAGTCCAACCTCCCTGACAAAGCAAGATCACATAGACCAGGGTGCACAGGAAGGTGTCCAGTAAGGTCTTGAAAGTGTCTAGGGAAGAAGCCTCCACAAACTCTATTTCCAACCTGTTCTAGTGCTCCATTGCCCATTAAGTAAGGAAGCTTTTTTCTCATGATGAGGTGGAACTTTCTATGTTGCAGTTTGTGTCCATTGTTGCTCATCTTATCACAGGGCATCACTGGAAAAAGACTGGCCTGTAGATAATAAAATAAATTAGAAACCCATGTATCATGTCATACTGTGATCAATAAAGCAGGTTTTAATACACCTGGTAATAATAATCCCCATACCTCTCATATAACCTGGCCTACTTAATTTTCCCTGATGACCAGCAGCTGGAGAACTTCTGCTGTATGGACAGGCTGCAAAGAGCTGGGTCTTCTCAGCCTGGAGAAGAGAAAGCTCTGGGGAGACTATATAGCAGCATTCTAGGACTTGAAGCAGGCCTACAAGACAGCCAGGGAGGGACTTTTTACAAGTAGTGACAGGATAAGAGGGAATTGGCTTTGAGCTGGGAGAGAGTAGATTTATCTTAGGCATTAGGAAGAAATTCTTTAGAGTGAGAGTGGTGAGACACTGGAACAGGTTGCCCAGGGTGGTTGTGGACACTTCCTCCCTGGAGGTGTTCAAGGCCAGGTTGGACAGTGTCTTGAGCAACGTGGTCTTGAGCAACCTGGTCTAGTGGAAGGTGTCCCTGCCCATGGCAGGGACTTTTGAACTAGATGATTTATAAAGTCACTTCCAGCCCAAGCTGTTTGATTATCATTTGCAGAAAAACAACCGGTCTTTGTCCTAATAGAGAAACAGGAATTTTAGTTCATACAGTATAGGAGAGCAGGAAGTATCCATGGAGGGTTTCAGGACAAGAAAGAACAACAGGCCACTGATAACAGAGCAATGGCCTGATGATAAAGAGGATCTGACTGCACTAAACAGCCTGACGCATGAGACAGAAGGACGTTTGGCTCCATGCAAGAACAGCTCAACCTAATATGGGATGAAGATAACAATGAACAGCTGCATATAAAAGAAGAAAACTCAATTAGAAACAGGGGTGCAAAAATGTCAGGGAATATCTTATCCTGCTCGGTTTTTCATATAAACTGCTTGCTCTGTACCAATAAATGGATTCCTGCTTCACTGCCTTGGGAGTCCATGCATGTGTTCCAACAGTGCAGGTCTTGTAAGTTTTGGAAGCTGGTCCCCTTTTCCAGAATGCTGTGACCACCACGACCCTCTTTCTGAACTGAAATCCAGTTTTACTATCTGGATAAATAAAAGCATAATCAATAGGGAAAGGTATTTCAAAAGATTGCTTTAGAATATGTGTGTGACTCGGACAAAATTAATTAGCTTAGCCTGGAGAGGAGGAGACTCAGGGGTGACCTTATTGCTCTCTACAGCTACCTGAAGGGAGGTTGTGGACAGGCAGAGGTTGGTCTCTTCTTCCAGGCAGCCAGCACCAGAACAAGACGACACAGTCTCAGGCTGCACCAGGGGAGGTTTAGGCTAGATGTTAGGAGGAAGTTCTATACAGAGAGAGTGATTGCCCATTGGAATGGGAGGTAGTGGAGTCACCTTCATTGGAGGTGTTCAGGAGGAGACTTGATGGGGTGCTTGGTGCCAGGAAGATTTTCACCTTTACAGCTATTCTAAGACAGGAATTCTAGCATGGAGGTTATAGTCTGATTACAAGTATTATTTCATATTTTCACTAAAAGTTTTTAATCTTCTGGGTTTTGGTTTTTTTTTTCTGTTACCTGTCTCAGTCTGGACTTTTTATTCTCATCAACGCAAAAAATGCTGATTTTTGAGCCTATGATAACCTATTTACACTCTTCATTGCCTCACAAGATAACCTTTCAAGTTTCTTGTAAACATTTTTATAGATATGAGCATTCTGGGACCTCATAAAATGATAGTATTCCCAATGTTCAAAGAAGACACTCTGTGAAGGAGCGTTAAGGACAACATGCATTCATGGAAGCACTTGAAAATGAACAAGGCATTTTTTGTTCTTGCAGGCCAGGCTATTCGCCTTTTGTAGCATGTGAAATATCAGTGTTTCTAAAAGAAATGCTGTCAGACTGCAACACAGTAGAGTTGGGTCTACTGGGCAGTTTTCTAATATAACTAATGTATAAATGCTGACTTTCCTGATGTCATCAAAAATTCATTTCATTTCGCATTTGCTGACATTTAAAGTGCATGTATACAACAATTGATTTCTTTTGGGCTTCTAAATAACTTTAACTGGTGAAAATTGATCCTTTCTTCTTTCCTGGCATGTCAATTTAAATTCAGTTATTGAGCCAAATCCTCTAAAATTAACAGATTTGTCAAGGAAAATAACAATATATGTCTAGAAATTTTAAAGCACCTTGGAATGATAGTCTGAAAAGAATAAATAATAACACTGACATCTGTATTTAGCTTACGACGAAATTTCTGAACTTAAATAGTCTCATGTTTCTTCAAGCATTTACTTGTTCAGAATGTTTGGTAACACTCTGTACTCTGTATATCTAAATCATGTTGCATCTAAGAAACAATAACATTTTTATTGGAAAAATGCAAAAAGACATATCTATTGACAGAAATAATTATTACAGATGCGGTTTTACTTGATAGACTTTAAAAACACAGTGTGTTACTATAGGAAACTTTGTAACAGGAAACAGATAAGTTTTAATCTGTTTTTACTGGCCTTCTGGAGAAATTTAAAATGTTTTCATTGAGCTAAGCCTAAGAGCTTTAGAAATTCTTGACTATCAGGAAAACACATGAGGAGTCAAATTCTCTTGCTATGTCCTGCATTTGCAGGGGTGTTAGAACTGTTTGCAGCTTACAACTTTGAAGCTACTCTCCTAATCCACAGAGAGATATATGTTTATTTCCAATGAAAGAAAATCAATTGTTTCTGTATGGTACAATCAAAATTCAGTAGGAGAATGTGTGTCTTTTTTTATCTACACAGTCTAAAACTTTCTCAAATTGCTCTGTGTTCTCTGAATGCTCTGAACTATATCAAGCACAGTTATTGCATTTTGTTAACACAGTACTCATAGGTAAAGTTCCATCATTCCATTTACAAAAGAATGTGGTTATTTTCCCACATGATTTCAGTCCATTTGACTTTGAATCAAATAATTGTAAAAAAATTCCCCTGAACTTTTAACCTCAATTTTTAGCAGCCCAAACCAGGCATTTTTGTAGCTCAGTTTATCATATTATGAAAATTTTCAACATAATAAATACCTAATTGGGTGAGTGGGTGTAAAGAAGACAATCAGTCATATCAAGAACAAGAAGCAATGGACACAAACTGAAATATGCAAAATTCAACTTGTGTGTAAGAAATTTACTTTGAGAGAGATCAAATACTAAAGCAGATTTCTCACAGAACTCAGAGTCTCCGTTCTTGGAGATATTAAAACTCTGACTGGATATGGTCGTGGATAACATGTCGCACTTGAATGTTTTAGCAGCAGACATAGAACAAAGATCTGCAGATGTTTCTTATAACTTCAACAATATTAAGAATAATGCATTGACTCCTGCAAATAATTTGATTTGTGCAGCTTTTTCAGTGAAGAAGTTATCGAATTTTGTTTCAAAGATTACGAGATATCACTTTGCCCTAGAAACATTCTAGATGGTTGTTGATCCAATCCCACTAATTTGCCCCATAAAAGACAAACAGAAAACTGTCTTTTTACACAAGACATACAAGCGTACATGCGGAATACAATCATACATGCCAAAATGTTCTGCAGGAAAATATTTTGCCTTACAGAGATTTGATGGATAGCAGCTTTTCCTTGTTTTGGCAGTACACTGTAGACACACCCTGGCCTTGGCAGAGAAGATGACCAAGTTTTTCTTACCTCCCAGTCTTTTCAAAACTAGGCAACCAGACTGATGCAATGGATAGCTATGGAAGCACTAGGCTAACTAGGTGTATGTTTGCTCTATAATGGAGCTGTAATGGAGCTTGAATCCAACAACAGAAGGGATATTCTCTGAATTTGTTTCCTACATGCAGATATTGGGAGGTGGTGGAGTCACCGTCCCTGGAGGTGTTCAAGAGGGGACTGGACGTGGCACTTGGTGCCATGGTCTAGTGATGAGGTCTGTGGTGACAGGTTGGACTCGATGATCTTTGAGGTGTCTTCCAACCTTGGCGATATTGTGATGCTGTGACATTACCCAAAGTTTTGGAGAAATTTAGTCCACTTTTTCCAATTACTTATCTTGAAGTTTATGTTAAAGGTCATTATAAACACTTCATTATAAGCTTATAAATGCAAATGACAAGGTTATGTGACTGTACAGATAAAAGATACAAACTAAAGATTAGCACTCAGTTTTAACCTCAAGAAAGCTATATTAACCAAACTTTCTTAGTGGTACTTAAAAAATAATTATTTTTTCAAGTTAACAGAGAAATATTTGTCAACTGGTAGAGGAATAATTTAGAGAGCAACTCAAGGTGGAAGTTTTTAAAGGTGAAAATTAAACTTGAGTTGCATAGACCATAATTTTAAAAATCCAGAATTAATCAAAAAAGCTTTTGCAGTGAAAATTAAAGACTAAAGCATATTTTAAAATATTACAAAAAGAAAAAAAAAAAAAATAGAGTGCTTTCTGCTGATGTAAATTCTCATTACTATATTTCAATTCAGAAGCATTTCAGGTATGTGCAGTTTCAGAAGAGCTACGTGTACATACACAACATCTGAAAAACTGTCTCTGCTTACTAAATTATCTTTTTTTTTTTTTTTCTAAATGCCAAATGAACTGTCATTAAATATTATGTCCTGTTTTGGCACTTACCTGTGATAATATGAAAACAGCAGTGATAAGAAATTATTTTTTAAGGATGAGGGATTTTCCTAATTGGAAAGGAATCGTCCAAAACCCAATGTTTAGTTGACATGGGTTTAACACCTGACTGACTTGATAAGGCAAGAAATACTCCCCCAAAAATCTAAAAAGTGTTGAAATGTGGGCTTCACAAAGGATATAGTTGAATTTAGCTGAAGTTTGAGATTCTGTTATTAATTTCAAGAAAAATGCAATTATGCTTTATCATGCTAGATGTAATCTATTCAAATGCTTAAATATTATTGTGCTTTAAAATTCAATTACCATTGTGCATAGATGTTTTGGCCTGCAGACCTTTCACTGTGTTCATAACAAAAGCTGTTAAAAAGTGTAGAAAAATGGACTAGTTCAAATAAAATCAATTAATACATTTGGTTTGTTAGGGGTTTGTTTGTTTTATGGTTGATGTTTTGTTGGTTTTGGTTTTGTTTCTTTCTTTTCTTTTTTATTATTTCTGGTCAACTCCTTCTTGTTCTTTGACCCAAAAGTGTCCAAAGGACTGTAAAATAGTGCAGATCAGAAGAGCGATTGTATGAGTGACAGGATAGACTTGAGAATGAAAGTGAATATTGAGGTCAGGAGTTTGAATGATAGCAAATGTTTGTGACTGTGTATAAAAGAAGGAAAAAAAATCAAAAGCAAGAAATCAGGGGGGAAAAAAAAGAAGAAGAAAGTATTAGCACAACTGAGAGGAACCTAAGAATAATAAAATACAGTATCACATTAAAATAGTCATCAGCAACATCAGCTTAAATTATTAAATCTTCTCTCTTACTGCGACTCTATGTTTTCCCTACCTACCATAGCTGTAATGAACAAGAGGAAGAGAAGTGCTAATTGATTTTTAAAAGGCCTAATTTATATGCTTTATGAAATAAAAAATAGGTTCTTTTATCCAAATGACTGACTGAAAAGGAAAACTTCATTTTTTCTCTGAATCTGCCTGCTGTTGGTGTTTTTTTCAATGTGTTTCAGTCAATTTAACTTCACACAGCCTATTGCAGTGCAGAGAATACCTGCAGAAATGATATTGGGTAATATAACCTTTCAATTTTCCACCTATACAGAATTGCCTTGTACTTTTAAATAGCTTTACATGTCAAAAGACCAAGTTATTGATAGTCCAGCCACATATTTTTAAAGTATAGATTTAAATTCTTTTTCAATTCTTCCTTCATAGCTAGAAACAAATTGTAACTTTAAAATGTTAAATGGTAAAAAAAGAAATTATTTTCTGAATCTTCTATTCAAAAAAGACAATAAGCTATGAATTCACAGTATTATAAGCACTAATTTTGTTTCAAGAATGAAAAGAACAACGAAACAGAGCTATAATACAGTACAATACAATGCAATACAATGCGATACAATACAATAAACCAGGTTGGAAGAGACCTTCAAGATCATCCCATCCAACCCATCAACCAATCCAACCCACCTAAACAACTAGACCATGGCACCAAGGACCCCATCAAGTCTCCTCCTGAACACCTCCAGTGACGGCGACTCCACCACCTCCACGGGCAGCCCATTGCAACGGGCAATCACTCTCTCTGGATAGAACTTCTTCATAGCATCCATTCTAAACCTCCCCTGGTGCAGCTTGAGACTGTGTCCTCTTGTTCTGGTGCTGGCTGCCTGGGAGAAGAGACCAACCTCCACCTGTCCACAACCTCCCTTCAGGTAGTTGTAGAGAACAATAAGGTCACCCTTGAGTCTCCTCTTCTCCAGGCAAAGCAACCCCAGCTCCCTCAGCCTCTCCTCATAGGGCTTGTGTTCCAAACCCCTCACCAACTTTGTTGCCCTTCTCTGGACATGTTCCAGCAAGTCAACATCCTTCCTAAACTGAGTGGCCCAGAACTAGACACAGGACTCAAGGTGTGGCCTAACCAGTGCAGTGTACAGGGACAGAATGACCTCCCTGCTCCTGCTGGCCACACTGTTCCTGATGCAGGCCAGGATGCCATTGGCCATCTTGGCCAAGATAAGATCTATATGCAAATTTTAAAGAATATTTCTCTAGGAAAAAAATAATTTCCCAATCAAAGTAAGGAAACTCAAGACAAAAATCATCACATCAAGTATATGATTTTTTAAGACCAGGACTATTAATTGACAGGAGACACCTTAAAATGGAGGGACTTGTTTGCAGATATCTCTGGTAGAACGTACAAAAACATCATTCAGAAAATGGGAATAGGGAGAGGAAAAAAGATGAACTAATTATTCAGCAGCCAATAAGAGTATTCTACTCTATGAATAAAGAGCAAAAATAAAATAACATATGCTGCTGATCAAAGTTAATGAGTAGTCAAAAATACATATTGTGTTGGACGTATGAAATACACAGGCTCAAATAATACCACTGCTGCACCTGGGAAGGCTTTCCATTGACGCTGCAAAATACAGCACTACGAGCTGGCATTCACTTTTACTACATAGTTGTTTATCAATACACTACAGTTTCAATGCATAGTGAAATTCCTGATTTAATTCACTGGAGTATTTCTGAAGACCTGTGAAAGTGAGGAAATGAACACTTGTTCATCAACACAGAGTGCAGACTGCAGCTTCAGAAACCTGCTCTCAGTAGATTGTGGGATTCGGAATTGATTGCTAGTGTTATGATTTATCCCAGAGTTAATGGAAAAAGCCTTCTAGAGTGGACTGAAGGGACATTTTCCCCACCAATCCAGACTCAGTACTAACCAAAGAATGCCTTTTTTTTTTCTTTTCAAAAAACTATTTTCTTCTTTGCCCAATGCTTCACTTGATTACACAATTTCAAGCTATTCCCCCCCCTCCCAAAGTGGGCTATAGTCATAAATAGATTAACTTTCTTTCAGAGAGGAAAAGTTATACTATGTAATGATCTGAGAACTGAAGTAATAAGGAGGAAGACATTAGTGTTTTCATAGGTTAACCTGAATCACAAAAAGTGGAACCCCCAAACTGCCTGAAGCATATGTTGGGGTACAGATGGCATCAGCTGGCATGTAAGACATGCCCTACTGTGGCTCGTGGCCAAGAAGGGCAGAGAGGTAGTGCCTCATGGCATCATTTGGACAGGGGATGAAAGCATCAGGCTTGGAGGAAACAGCATTCTGGACCAACTCCCTGAAGGGAGGTTGTAGCCAGGAGGGAGTTGGTCTCTTCTACCAGGCAACCATCACCAGAACAAGAGGACACAGTCTCAAGCTATGCCAGGGGAGGTTTAGGCTGGATGTTAGGCTGAAATTCTTCCCAGAAAGAGAGATTGTCCCATGGGATGTGCTGCCCAGGGAGGTGGTGGAGTCACCATCACTGAAGGTGTTTAGGAGGAGACTTGATGGGGAGCTTGGTGCCATGGTTTAGTTGATTAGATGGTGCTGGGTGATAGGTTGGACTTGATGATCTCTGAGGTCTTTTCCAACCTGGTCCATTCAATTCAATTAAAAAAAAAAAAAACGTGGGCAAGACTCAAATGTTGACATCTTCTCGCCACAGTTGGGCTGGGGAACCATAGAATGGTTTTGGTTAGGCAGGGACACCTCTCAACTAAACACAGCTAGTCAAGGGCTTATCTAGACTTGCCTTGAACACCCCCAGGGAAGAAGTATCCACAGCATCCCTAGCCAACCCATTCCAGAGTCTCACCAACCCACTCCCCACTCCAGACCCTCACAAAAAAGCCCAAACCAAAACAAAAACCAAACAGCCCCCCCAAAACACCAAACCCAAACCCAACCAACAATCAACAACAAAACAAAACAAAAAAAACCAAAGCAACAACAACAAAAAACAAAACCAGAAAAACAAAAATAAATGCTGGTCTGCTGTTTTTACAACGTCATTTTTCTTTCTGGCAAGCACTTGACAACCAAAACCAAGTGCTTCACAAGTGCAGTACTTTATACAGTCTTGTTTCGTTGCACCATCAGTTTTGTGCAGAGCCCTCTGGGTGTGACAAGGCAAGTGACCGTGCTGTAGAGGACTCAGGTTTGGCATGGAAAGTTGAGCTGATGTTCCCTTCTTGTGATTGCTTTAACGTGGGAAGGCAGCTCAAGGTAGGATTTTGAAAGTAACCCAGCGCCTCAAGACCTGGCTTTCTACTAGTGCTGTGCGATCTTTGTATGGCTCAGAGCCTGCTTCTGACTGCAGAGCTTAGCTTGTCTTGACTCAAAAGTGATGAATTAAACTGACATTTCTGGACCTTCACCAACATAGTAATTTTATCTTTAGATCATAAGTAAGAAAATCTTTAAATTGAAAACCTAAACAAGAAGAAAAGAAGTGTTTGTTTTCAACTTAATAACTTTTCTCCTAGGTAATATTTATCTGCAGACCTGTGGTGGGCTGACCCTGGCTAGAAGCCATGTGCCCATGAAAGCTGCTCTGTCACTTTCCCTCCTCAACTAGACTAAAGAGAATGAAAGGCTCATGGATCAAGAGAAGTGTGGCCGAGAAGTGTGGCCAGCAGGTCAAGGGAGGGCATTCTCCCCCTCTACTCAGCACTGGTGAGACCCCACCTGGAGTACTGCCTCCAGTTCTGGAGCCCCTATTACAGGAGGGATCTGGAGGTGCTGGAAGGTGTCCAGAGAAGGGCCACGAGGATGATCAGAGGTCTGGGGCACCTCTCCTATGAGGGCAGACTGAAGGAGTTGGGGCTGTTCAGTCTGGAGAAGAGAAGGCTCCCAGGTGACCTCATTGTGACGTCCCAGTATCTGAAGGGGGCCTACAAGAAGGCTGGGGAGGGACTTCTCAGGCTCTCAGGTAGTGATAGGACTAGGGGGAATGGAATGAAGCTGGAGGTGGGGAGATTCAGGCTGGATGTGAGGAAGAAGTTCTTTACCATGAGAGTGGTGAAGGCCTGGAATGGGTTATCCAGGGAGGTGGTTGAGGCCCCGTCCCTGGAGGTGTTTAAGACCAGGCTGGATGAGGCTCTGGCCAGCCTGATCTAGTGCAGGGTGTCCCTGCCCATGGCAGGGGGGTTGGAACTGGATGATCCTTGTGGTCCCTTCCAACCCTGACTGACTGATACTATGATACTATGATACTATGATACTATGATACTATGATACTATGATACTATGATAAGGACTGTCTTAGGCAAAAAACCTCAACTTGGGAAATTTATGTAATCTATCTCCAAGACCAGAGTAGGGTAGTAAGGAAAAAAATCCAAATCTTCAAAACGTCTTCTCCTCAACCCTCTCTTTTTGTCAGGCTGAACTTTGCACGCAATTTTCTCTACTTCCATTCTCCACCAGTGGCATGAGGGGACATTGAACAGGAATTATGGTCAATTCATCACTCATTGTCTCTGTTGCTCATCCTCCTTAGAAGGAGGACTTCTCACACTCTTCCTTTGCTCCAGTGTAAGGTCCCTCCTACAGCAGACAGTCCTCCATGAACTTCTCTAGTGTGAGTTCTTTCCATGGGCTGCACTTCTTCATGAACTGCTGCAGCATAGGTCCCTGTTTTGATCGTAAGGAGGCTATTGATATTCAATAGGCAGAACAATTAATAAAACTATTAATAACTCTATTAATTTTTAAAAATCCCGCAGAAAGTGTCAATAAAACCTATTTACTGGTTCAAAATATTTGGTTGTGGAAGAGATATCTCACCAGCAGGAATAAGTAACAACTTAAACAATATGAGCAAAAATCCAGAAACAACAAACAGCACTTTAAACTGTAAAGAAAAAGGGAGCATCGGCAATGGAGCTGGAGACTGCCCACAAGGGTGGGGGGAGTATCTCCAGAATTCCCTAGGGCAACAGACCTTTCACAGATGCTTATAAAAAATCAGATTTCATAATTACTCACTGATCCTGGCATCCCATGGCACATGTGGGGATTTAAACACAACCAAAATAGTGCTGACCACGTGAAAGCTGCAGGAATAGTTTCACTTTCTGTTGGTTTCTGCAGCTTGTCACTGAGGCACATTCAGGATTTATCTCCAAAGGCTTTGTAGCTGAAAGATTTGTAGAAAAGCGGTTGCTGCTGAAGCATGCAGAACTTGTTGGCTTTGTAGCTTTGACTATTTGGAGACATTCTTCTGCTGCAATTCTTTGCAGTGGTGCTTGTTCCTCCTTCCAAAAAAACAAAACTGTCACAGGGACTCAGCTCCTCCTGGGGTTCATCTCTCAGCCCAGCAAGACACGTCTGCCTGCTCCTGGGCTTTACAATGCCATGCGGTGAGGGCTATGTGCAGTCCTGTCTGGGTAAACTGAAACACAGCTTGGATTCCAAGTGAGGCTTGTGATTTCTCCTAGAGCTTGGACAATTGCAAGGCAAGGCTCTGACTCTTTGGGCTGGAATGGGCAGAGACAACAAAGACTGACAGATATAAGTACCTGACACTGTAACCTACAGAATGAGCCCTCTCCAAATGTGGCCAAAGACACACACACTTGGCCCACCTGTACTCCAGGGCATGTTCAGACAAGCCTGGACAACATGGACATTTTCCTGAAAAAACAGACCTGCTGGCTCCTGCCCCACCATCCAGCTCAGGGCATTTTTGAGGCTTTTTGTCCCTTCAGGACAGTCCCCTCCACAAGCTGTGCTTCCTCAAGAACAGACAGAGTCAACATATGTCCCTCGCAGGGTCATGAGTCCCACTAGCAAACTTGCTCTGGCTTTGGCTTCTTTCTTCATGGGTCCACAGGTTCTGTCAGGAGCTTACTCCATCATGGGTTTTCTATAGGGCCACAAGTGCATCCACCTGCTAATAGTGTGGAGTTCTTCAGAGGCTGCAAATGGTATCTGCTCTACTGTTTTAACCTTCATCAGCCTGCCTCACTGTGATCTTCACTATGGGCTACAGGGGAATGTCTGCTTTGGCACCTAGAGTGCCTCCTCTCCCTCCTTCTTTGTTGACCTTTGTGTCTGCAGGACTCTGTCATATATTCTGTCCCAGTACGGTTTGCTCAGAGGGCAAGAGATTAAGACATAGATGAATCAAATGTTGTCCAACAGTTTGTCATTTACCAAAAGAGAGGTGTAAGACAGAAAGGAGGAATGATAGCAAAGGTGCAGAAATCCAAGTGAAGGTGTCTTTACAGACTGCTAGGAAATCACTGCTACGGAGGGTCTAATTGTGCCTTGCGGGTCTGGCATTCCTGATGCGTTGGTGGGAAGGGGTTCCTTCTCTGTTGTTGCCTGGGGAGATGGGTCCTGCTCTGTTGTTCCTGATGACTTGGTGGTGGTAGAGAGTTCCAGGGAGAGGATTCTTCTTCTCTAGCTCCTTTTTAAACAGTCTGAGTCCCAAAATCATTGTCCAGTTCCAAAAATCTTCACACATATGCATGGTGGGTGCAGTGCCAGGTGATAGTAGATGCTCTCCAGTTGGGCTCAGCCTCAGTGTGCCAAGAGTGCTATTTCAAGGTTTGCATCACACAAGACCCTTCTTAAAGTCAATGACCTAGCACCCTCAAACTTGCTCAGTGGGCACTGAAAACAGCAAGACCTGCCTCAGCAGGTTGATCAGCCACAATACATCTGTCAGCAGTGCTCTGGTGCAAAACAAGCAACCTTCCAAACACTATTTAAGTCCCTTTTTAGCTTGTCCAGCCACCTCTGCTGCAAACACATTACCGTCTATGTGTTCTTATTGTTCTTTTTTGGCTGCAATCACAGTTTGTTGCACAGGGTTTGTATCTAGCCCCTTTTAAAATGTGTTATCACAGAGCTGCTCCTATTGTGGCTCATGGGCTCAACACTGACCAGCAGTGGGTCCATCCTTCAGTGCGTCCATCCTGCATCTGTCTGGCAGTGACTCTATCAAACTTACAGCAGTACCACAGAGAAACCACCCCTGTGGCACTTGCACTACCAAAACTAGGCCATGCAAACACCATTCCAGGGCCTTCAAAACTGGAATCAGTGAAAGAGGCTCACAGGGATGATGTCATTATTTGGAATGGTATGCACTTGGGGATGGGAGGATAAGGGGAACAGTAAGGCCCCTGAGAGCTGTGTAACAATTTTAAGGAGTGGACACACTGGATAAATTCAAATTTATTACTGGAATTAAATTAGAGACACATCTCTAAAGTCAGCTGGTCTGAATCCAGTTCACTCTAAGAGAAATTAATGCAGAATGTGTGCTAACACTCCCTCAGGTTGTAACCATACATTTGAACTCATTAAAAAAAAAATTACACTAATGCATTTCTAGACCTGAGAACTTTTTTCCTTTTCAGATGTTTTCTTGTACACTTAGTGACAGATATACCTAGAAGACTATCTTTGTAAAAAAAATTACAGGAAAACTGTAGACCAGTATGTTGATCTCCATCTTCAAAGGCTGAGGGACCATACAGCAGTGTGCCATGTTTATTCTGGGCGCAAAGTGCTGACTTGGTGTAGGTGGCTCTGTAAATGTCAGAAGATACATGAGTGATCTGGGAAGCTAGTCTACTGTGTTGGTGGTATGGGTACAGAGAAGAGCTGTACTCTGTGCATACCAATCAGGATACCACTAAGCTGTTTGAGCAGATTTATGAACAAATTGCTCAAATTTATGAACAAAGAATGATTGTTCACAAAGATGGTTACACTGAAACCTAAAGAGAGAGATGCTGAACTGGTTAGTGTCGACAGCTAGGCTAAATCTGCTTTATGTCTTTTTGTCTACATATTCAAAATCCATCTGTTTTCCTTTCATTAGTCTGTCTACACTGGATGTTGTTTATTAGCCATTTTTCACCTGTTGTTCAAGAGCTTCAACAGTGCTATCAAAAGACTTCTAAAAGGTAAATCTTTTGTCCAGGATCAGGAAGAGGAAGAAAGTTACTACTGTTTTACTGGGAAGAGTAATGACCCCATCTATCGTGTGACTGTCTTAAATCACAGTCTTCCCTTAGCAAAGGTAAAAATGCTGACACCTATAAAGTTTATTATCCATATTGTCTTTGGTTTCTTGTGGGATTAGAGCACAAGGCTTGGAGGAATAAGCAGCATCATAAAGAAGTGTGCTGCTCAGAGTGTGAAGAGTGACTTGCCACACTTCTTTTAAAAGAAGAATCTTTGTTGTACCAATGGCAGGCTACTTTCCTGTATTGAAGCAAACCTCCCTGTTGTTGGTTGGCATTAGTACTATGCAGATTTTCATCCTACTGGTGCCCTGCAGAGCTCAGTGTCCTTCATTTTTATCTGAGAAGTGTATTGACATTAGCACGAGAACACCTGCTTTTGAAAGGCCATTGTTAGTAGCAGAGCTCAAGCAAGTCCCTAATGTTCATAAATGTTCAGTGAGGGTAAAGCATTAGAAAATGAATGAGTTGATGAACTTTTAGAGGTCTCTAATGCCTAATTATTTCAAATTATGTCCTTCTCATAGGCTAATACTGGAGGAAGTTAACCAAAGTAATTAGCATGTACTTTGGCAGTCTGCTCAGTTTAATTATTTTGCTATATTATGTTGGGGCAGAGGATCCAGATAGCAATAATGATAAAAATGTCTTGTAAGAATGCATGCTTGGCTGAGGAGCTCCATACTATGAATGACTGCTTTTATGCTATCACTGCTGAGTAGCACAATTTTTATATGTTAGCTAAGCAGAGTCTATTGCTAGACCTGCAGTCAGATATGTAACTGCCATGGAAACTAGAGGGCTACATAACAATCAGCAGTCTTACTTGATTGGGACAGTGTCCTAAAAAAAGCACATAAATAAACAAAACCCAAACAGACAAGCCCCAAAACATTTTGTGTGCTACCTCAAACTAAATGGAAGAAAGGAGCTTTGTTTTAATGGATGGGTTTTATGAGATTCACTGGGCCAAGATCTTTCTTCTTAACATTTTTGCACCAGTCAAAAGGGTCACATTCTGGGAAAAAAGGAAAATTCTATTTGTGTATACAGCTTTGGGCAAGGGGCAGCCAGCATGGTTATAAGAAAGATATGACCAATGTAAATCCCAGCTGTGACTGGGTTGGGGTTTTTTTATGGTATAAACTGAAATCCATCTTTTAATAATGGCTTTTTTATGAGGGTGAGAATTCAGTCCAACACCTTTATCTGCCAGCCTTAGAAAAAATTACTTGCATTTTTCTTTCACCTGTAAACAGCCCACAGAGAATGTTAGTTGCTTTTTTGTTTAGTCTTTTTTTAAATCATTAACAACAAATTACATATGACTATCATTTTACTAGGAAAAACTTAAAATAATTACAGTTTTTATCCATTTTCTCTCTGATCATACTATACAGCTTGAATTGAGCTGACTTCCTGATTTCATTTTTACTGATGTAAATCAAAACCCTTGGCATTTTATACAAGCATTCATAATGTCAGAGAAGCACACCGTGTACCAGACGACTCCTCAAACAGGCTGTTTCTATGCTACATCTCTTCTCAATGTGTTTGTGTACCAGTTACAGATTATCGCTCTCACCAGCACACAGGTAATAAGCTAGGCCAAAAAAGATTGCAAGATTTTTGAAATATGTTCATCTGTAAACCTTTCCTGGCTGGGTAAACCCTACCATGTTTTGAGTTTTATAGATTCAGTCTTGATAGTAAAGTGTCCTTTCTGGACCACTTCTGTTTTCCAGTAAGAAATGTAGAACGTTTTATTGAAAAGATGTCTTGATCATGCATATGAGAATTTCCTCAGTCTCTCCTGACACCCAAGTTGAAGTGACATTATTTTTTCTTTGTTGATCCCCAGAACAAAATAAACAAGCTCAGCTAGACGACATGTTCACATATGTGGCTTTGCACATGATATTGAGGGCATAATGCCAAATGGTGTTAAGATAAAGTTGCTCTGTTAGAAATAATAGCAGAAAGTAGGTTAAAAGTTTTAGATTTATAATGTTACAGCCCTTCAGACATTAGAATCTTCACATTTAAGGGATGACAAAACTGATGAATTTGGATCGGGACATAGATGGTAATGAAAACATAATTCACGACTGCATGTATTCTACCCTTGTGAGCTGATTAATAATCATAGTCTGCAGCCACGAAGTCTAACACAGCTTTTGTGATCAAAGATCTTCAGGGAAGGAAAGAAAGATCTGTCAGAGAGGTGATCTTACAACTGGCCAGTTGCACAGCTCAATGCTGAGGCATGACATTACTTAAGTTTACTAGGATAGGATAGGATAGGATAGGATAGGATAGGATAGGATAGGATAGGATAGGATAGGATAGGATAGGATAGGATAGGATAGGATAGGATAGGATAGGATAGACCAGGTTGGAAGAGACCTTCAGATCATCACGTCCAACCTATTATCCAACCCACCTAATCAACTAAACCATGCAACCAAGCATCCTATCAAGTCTCCTCCTGAACATCTTCAATGAAGGTGACTTCACCCCCTCCCCAGGCAACCCATTCCAATGGGCAATCACTCTCTCTGTGTAGAACGTCCTCCTAACCTCCAGCCTAAACCTCCCCTGGAGAGGAGCACTACATTACTTAAAAGAGCTGACAGCAATAAAGACATGAGGATGATGATTTACCACAAGAGGCGCAAATGCAAAGATTACTCCCTCCCATGTTTGCTTCTTTACATTTGCTTTGCTGTGTATCCCTTCATGGTCTATATCTCTTCATGGTCTATCTCTCCATGAAGCATATACTCACCCCAGGGTAGGCTTACACAAGTTTTTGCTCACTGTCAGCAGTCTCAAGGCTTCTGTTGTTATTTCTGAAATGATCAAACAAACAATAAATAACCTGACCAGCACTTCCTAGAAACAATGAATACATGTGTAGTCATGACAAGTAAGGATAAACACTGAAGGTGAATCTGACATTTTCTATTATATTGTGAAACAAAGGGGCAAGGCTGTGTCTTTGGAAAACAGGGCTTCAAATCTGAAATAAGTGTATTTATGAGGCAAAAACATGAAATTATTAAAGCATTTTCTTTTTCCATATGAAATTGCTCTTTGAAAGGCCTCTCTTTCTGAAAATATTACCTTCCTGCTCTACAGAGTTCCTTGGTGTTCCCAACTAACCTAATATATAGCAGCTAAGGGGACCATTTTGGAAACATTTCCCATTCATTAGCCTAGGAATGCCTTTTTTTGTTTGTTTTTGTTCTTTCCTCCTCCCTGTATTCTGGAAATGAACTGCTCAGCTGTCACTCTCACCCATAATGCAGTCACTTTTTGAGTTTGTACCTCAACAAATGGGATGAATTTTCCTCTTCTTCACATGTGGGCACATTTTCTACTTGGCTTCCACTGCAATCTTTTCCTTGTTCTCCATTAACAAAACACATGAGGAAAACCTCTGGACACCTTTGAAGAACAGTACCAACTTGCAGATTTTGATGGAAAAAGAATATTTTCCTTGCAAGTAAATAACCTCCTCTGAGATGTCAGGCTGTTTTGACACTGGGTTGACTGACAACCATGCTCTATTCAAACAATTACATTCTAAAAAGCCTCACTGATTAAAGCCTGATCCCTTGTAATTTTGATTTGGGACTGCCACATGTCTCTTATTGATTTTTTTGCAATGCAGCCATTGAAATCCTACATAAATATCCTTGTAAGTGTAAAAAGAACATGCTTGTAAATTTCCTTTGGGTCAAAAAGATTAATTTGTTCTATTAATTAGCATTCAGGCCACTGAGATTTAAATACAACTTGTAGAATGCTAAGCAAAATAGTCTACCAGGATCTAATATCTGCTTTGTTCTACATGATTAAACACAACACAAGTGCCACTGGACCTCTTAGAACTACATAATATACTTTTATACCCAGATGCCCCAGTTTCTCCTTCATTTACATTTACTCAGACTTTTAAACTACCGTGCTTGCTATCAAATCTCCCATGCAGAGAGAAAGTCTAAAAGAAATTAGCTCTCTTCAGATCAATGCTTTTTACACTCTGGGCCCTTCCCCCACTCCCTTACCCCTTTATGGCCTAAACTTCAAATTAACTTCAGGGAAAACTGATAAGCTATAGCATGGCTTTATTTGTATAGAAACAAAGGGTCAGATTTTGTCATGCTTATTCAGTCTAAGAGGTAGTTTAACTCCTCTGCAATAATAGGGGACTTTACAGGCAATAAGATATTACTGAGAGCAAGTGTTGTGTCATCTTAAAATCTCATTCTAAAATAGTTACTTTCAAAAAAAAAATACCAAAGAGGTGTTGAAAAGTGCTATGGTTTTGTATGTTGGCTTTTTAGGAGGGAATAGTAGTCAAACTTTTTTTAAAGAAGATTTGAAGGAAAGACATATCACATTTGAACTGGAAGACAACCAATATTGTTTTAACTGGAAGACAACCCATATTGTTTTAAAGTGCAACATTGCAGTCATTGCATAGCTGAGAAAACTTATTTTTATGCCAGTATCAATGAGCTCTGAAAAGAGGTGGCTATAGAAATAGTAAAAATATTACTCATGAGCATTCCTTATAAGCCTTTGTATCAGTAGCAGAAACTAATATTACTTGAGCATTAAAGGTAATTGTGGCAAGACATGAACAACTGTGGTGCTAACAAGCACAATGCAACAGGAGGTACTATTTTGCTAGGTCCAAAATAAGAATAAGCAGTGTAGCCTGTGTGTTTGTTCAAAAAGTGCCCTCAAATAAGGAGTCAGCCTATAGGACTTGATGATCTTTGAGGTCTTTTCCAACCTTATTGATTCTATGATTCCATGAAATACCTGAGGATGTTGCATTATTCCTTTAACATGAGAAAGATCAAGGAGTACCTTGACATGAAATAACATCATTGCTATCAACCGCATACAGATGAAACTTTTTAGAAGACATTCATAAAAGAAGTATACTGCAGAAGTATATCATCACTACTAAATGGTTGACTTACTGAAACTGTTTAGAAAAGAATTTTCCTTCCAAAAACAAATGAGATAACCTTGTTAAGAACACTGAGCTTTGCAAGGTAAATATTAAGTGACCTAAGTTCTATGTTTCTGATTTATAATTTGAGGTTTCAGCTGCAGATTTTTTTTTAATTTCTTTCCTGATCAAAGGCAAATATTTTTCTTTCTGTATAAAAAAATAGCAGCAATTAAATTGAAAATAAGTTGATGTTATAATCGTGCAAAACCTGATCAATGCTGGAGATGAGAGTAAAGAATTCCATTCAACCACATAAAACATGAAGAACACACATACTGCAGTCACAAGCTCTTGTCCCTTGCCATACTATAAACATTTTTTGCCACTGAAAATGTAGCATCAAAGAACTGGTTGGGGGGAGGTTGTGTTTTATTTGGTTGTTTTGTTGTTAGTTGGTTTGGTTTGTTTTTACAATAGCACACAAAACATTAAACATAGTTAATTCAACCACTCTATCTCCTGCTAAAAGATAATTCACACCCCAGAAGTATGTTTGTGCATAGGGAGAGACTTACACAGTCTAGTTCATTCCTTAGTATTGTGGAAACCTGGTGAAATGCAAAAGTTGTGCAAAGGGTTGTGCAATGCTCTTTAACTTTTATGATTTAAGGGAAACCTGATTCCTCTATAAACAGGAAGCGTATTCTGTTTCTATACCTCTTCCGATGTAATAGCCAACACATAGCTTACTGTGGAGACAACTAGTGCATGTATGCAAAACCACAAGGAAGTTATTACTATGTTCATTCTCCAGAAATGACAGAGAACAGAATGAGACAGAAAAGAAGTATATGGGAAGTGAAGAGGTGGTTGGAGAAGCACTCTGTTGGTTATATTCTGTTTCTGTGCTTCCTGGTTTGAGAATGCCTTTTATTATTTTCATTGTATGTCTTTGGGGAAAAAACAGAAGTTAACAGTTCATCATCAGATTCTTCATCTTTCATTCACAGAATACAGGCAACCACTAGGGTTCTTAACCCATTTTTCAGTTGCATGCAGATTCTGCTTGTAAGATCAGGTAAAGATTTTTTTTCCTTTTCTTTTAATCATTTTTTTTAGCAGTCCTATCTATCTAGGCAAAATATCTGCCCTACTTTATTGAAACTCCTAAATTTATCATCATCCTATTTTAACAGCTAGTGAATGGATTCCTGGGAACATATGAAACAGGCTAATGATATGGGGTGAGCCTCTGGGCACGTAACTGAAATAACTGAAATAACTGAGACCTTATTGCCTGAAGGGAGGTTGTAGCCAGGTGGGGGTTGGTCTCTTCTCCCAGGCAACCAGCAACAGAACAAGAGGACCTAGTCTCAAGCTGTGCAGGGGGAAGTTTAGGCTTGATCTTAGAAAGTTGTTTACAGAAAGAGTGATTATCTATTGGAATGAGCAGCCTAGGGAGACGGTGGGTTTGATGTCCCTGGAGGTGTTTAAGAAAGGACTGGATGAGTGTGGTGGGTTGAAGTTTCCCCCCAGCATTGACTTTTAAGCCAGACCAACTCAGTTAGAAACAAATGAAGTTGCATTTACAAGCAAAAACTACACTCTACAATGGAATGCAAAGAATATGTACAAAATATACAGCATTTACAGTATTATACAGATATTCACAATCAGCAAACAACATGAAAACCCCCTGGTCAAAAAGACCAGGGAAGCTGCTTCACTGTCCCCCTCCCCCTCAAAAAACCTCCCAGGTCCCACAGTACCGAGAGAGAGAGAAGTTGAGAGAAAGCAGTGTTAGTCTTCTCTCAAGGCTAGCCAGAAACAGCATATTGTCTCCCTGGCAAAGCAAAACAGCCAAGATCAGAAGAGAAGAGAAAAGGGGTGGGATGGAAGCGAAATGTGAAGAATTGTTATGATACAGCTTCTCTTATCCCAGACAGTCATCCAATGAATTTTTTGGCCTTCCAGTATCTGAAGGGGGCCTACAAGAAGGCTGGGGAGGGACTTCTCAGGCTATCAGGTAGTGATAGGACTAGGGGGAATGGAATGAAGCTGGAGGTGGGAAGATTCAGGCTAGATGTGAGGAAGAAGTTCTTTACCATGAGAGTGGTGAAGCCCTGGAATGGGTTGTCCAGGGAGGTGGTTGAGGCCCCATCCCTGGAAGTGTTTAAGACCAGGCTGGATGAGGCTCTGTCCAGCCTGATCTAGTGCAGGGTGTCCCTGCCCATGGCAGTGGGGTTGGAACTAGATGATCCTTGTGGCCCCTTCCAACCCTGACTGATACTATGAGACTATGATAATAATCTTTTGTTTTCCTTTTTACACCAAACACTGATTTATTTATACTTTTCTGCTCGAAATCTGCAGCTAAATTTTAAAGGCATAGGCTAAAACTACCACAATGAGGCACTTAGTGCCATAGTGTCATTCATTAGTTAGGGTTAGGTGATCAGTTGGACTTGATGATCTTGGAGGTCTCTTCCAACCTGGCTGATTCTGTGATTCTGTGAATAAATTATAAAGGACTAAGCTACTGAAAACACCACTTGACAGTAAGGATCAGGACATGGAAAAAAAAATAACAAAATATGTCTTATATTTGCAGAGTACAAACCAAACCAACCAAATGAATGAATAAACTCAAACAAACAAAACCACACTATGTGCTAATAAATTCAAAGGGCTATAGGAGCTTTAAGAGTTAAGGCTGTATTTGTACATTTTCATCATTGTATTCATTACTCTGCTACATGGGAAAAATCTCCATGAGTTATACTCATTAAAGATACATTTGTTTTTTTTTACTTACTGGTTTGGGGAAATTAACATTTCCTTCTACTTAAAATGTTACAGGAACAAAGAATTAATTAACTGGTTTTTAACAGTCAAATAAAAATGAGAGGTCAACACCTCAACCACTCAGAACTGAACCTGTCATTGAAGGATATAATCATTACTAAGTAATCTAGGTTTCCCATGTGTTAGAACATCTAAAAAAAAAAAAAGTCTCTTATTTAATTAACAATTCATTCATGTCAGCCTGAGTAGGAAGTAATTTAGATAAAATTGTAGTGTGTGTATTATATGGTTCAGTTTTGAATTGTAAGTGAAAAATGTCCTTGGAGATGTATTCAAAAAAGGGTTCATCTTAATATTTTACTAGGTTCTACAGCTAAAAGATAATCTGCACACAGTCTCAGCTGATATAAATAGGTACAGATCTACACTGCCCCACTTGTAATTCAGTATTTGTGAAGATGTGAGGAAGTAATATGCTGCCTATTATTTGTGTGATCACGTATGAAAATCATACTATGTTCACCAAAACACAATATCCTCTTGGTCTTGGGGAGTCACATAATTTGTACAAATGTATTTGGTAGGCGCAAGCTCTTCTTTCAAGAAGTACAAGAAAGTAAACATCCCTAAAGCACATTATCATTTTTACCAGCTGTAGATATTTTGTGGATTTTTCATTCCACCAATACCAGCTTGGTTGGTCTACTGATCTCCTCATTTCACTTGGTAAAGCTGATAAAAATGGGAAAACGTTATTTATTGATGTATTACTATAGTTGCTGCAGTGACAGCTTTAGTCATACCTTACGCTGAAACAGTCATTAGCCAAATAGAAATCTCAGGCCAGAAAACGTTTCTGATGTTCAACAGGATAGCTCAGTTATTCAAAAAACAGTGTATATTTCATCACGAAAGTGTCAAATTCTTCCCCAGGATAATTTATTTTCAATCAAAGCCATCTGAACTTCAAAAAAAACCCAAAGACTCAAAAGTAGAAGGTTTTTAAAAATTGAAGTAGTGCTACTCAAGCATTCTCATTGCTTCTCAATGTTGAAATGGTTTATTAAGACAGCACATGCTTTCTGTCCTGATCTCTACACCTGCAGGCACCACGTGAGTATAAATCTGTGTTGCTTGGACGCTGTCATATTCGCTGGGTTGTACTTCCACGTTTTTATATTGACTTTATATATGTGCAAGAGCCAACAATCAGACTAAGACTTTATAGTTTACTGTAATGCCCAGTGAAATTATTTGGGAAGTCTGTCATGAGGTGTTTTTTAATTTGATTTCAGTGTTATTTCTTCATGTGTTAGCAAAGAATATCACCAGAGCATGAACTTTAACTTTAGTAGAAGCATAACTACAATCTGCTTCTTCTGCAATAACTACAATGTTGTTAAGCTCCCAAAATGTTTAAAATTAATTTGAAAAAGAAATATGCCTTCTCATATCATGCTTGACACAACCAACACACAATGCCTCGTCTGCGTGATATTGATACTAAATTAACTGTGTATTATATTTTCAGAATATTTAAGATATTCTTTTTCCTCTAGCAACCCTTTTTTAGTTATGTCTTCCTTTGAGCACTGGATAATTAAATATCATATCTTTAAATGCCAAAATAATGGGTAAGTAACAGGCTGTAGGGCCGAGCCCAGAAAGCGGTGATGAATGGTGCCATAGCCAGTCACTAGTGGTGTCCTCCAGGGATCAGTGCTGGGCCCCATCCTGTTCAATATCTTTATTGATGATCTGGATGAGGGGGTTGAGTCCACCACTAGTAAATTTGCAGATAACAGCACGCTGGGGGCAGATGTTGATCTGTTAGAGGGTAGGAGAGCTCTCCAGAGGGACCTTGACAGGCTGGACAGACAGATGGGCAGAGTCCAACATAATGGCCTTCAACAAGTCCAAGTGCTGCCTACCGCACTGTGGTCACAACAACCTCATGCGGCCCTACAGGCTGGGGTCAGAGTGGCTGGAGAGTGGCCAGGCAGAAAGGGATCTGGGTGTACTGGCTGATAGTAGGCTGAATATGAGTCAGCAGTGTGCCCAGGCAGCCAAGAAGGCCAATGGCATCCTGGTCTGTATCTGGAACAGTGTGGCCAGCAGGAGCAGGGAGGTCATTCTGCCCCTGTACTCATCACTGATTAGGCTGCACCTTGAGTCCTGTGTCCAGTTATGGGCCCCTCAGTTTAGGAAACATGTTGAGCTGCTGGAATGCATCCAGAGAAGGGCAACAAAGCTGGGGAGGGGTTTGGAGCACAAGCCCTATGAGGAGAGACTGAGGGAGCTGGGGTTGCTTAGCCTGGAGAAGAGGAGGCTGAGGGGAGACCTAATTGCTGTCTACAACTACCTGAAGGGTGATTGTAGCCAGGAAGGAGTTGGTCTCTTCTCTCTAGCAACCAGCACCAGAACAAGAGGACACAGTCTCAAGCCATGCCAGGGGAATTTTAGGTTTGAGATGAGGAGAAATTTCTTCCCAGAAAGAGTGATTGGCCATTGGAATGTGCTGCCCAGGGAGGTGGTGGAGTCACCATCACTGGAGGTGTTCAAGAGGGGACTGGACATGACACTTGAAGCCATGGTTTAGTTAGTCATGAGGTATTAGGTAATAGGTTGGACTTGATGATCTCTGAGGTCTTTTCCAACCTTATTGATTCTACGATTCTATGATACTATACCTCTGCAAGGCCATGGGAGAGAGAGAGACAAGTTGCAAGTGGAAAGAACAGAAGAACAAAGAACTGTATATACCACTACTCTATAGCCCCTTAGCAAGCCAAGGAATTGTATAGATCTTACAATTATTTTTCTTTTATATCCAATTGTAATTTATTTTTATTTTCAGTCTTTACAGTCAGGTTCTAGACTAAAGCTCCCACTTCAAACTGTAGCATGCTTAAAGTAAAAAACATTGACATTTCCACACCAGGAATCTAAGAATGAAAAAAAAAATTCTTTAAATTTGGAAATGTTACTTTTCTTTCTCAAATGCCTTGGTACATTTTATTCCTTAAATGTATTTTATTCAGGTTTGGGTTTGTTGTTGTTGTTGTTTGTTTGTTCTTTGTTGTTTGTTTTTAATGTTTAATTGTCAGAAGTATTGTAGTATCATGCTGTATTTACAAACTTTTCAACATTTTGCATTAGAAAGATACCAAGTTTACTGAACTCACTTCAGACATTCATTTACTCAGATTAAAAAACATCCAAGATTTCTGAGGTAGGAGACTAATGTGTTAATCCATTACAACAATAGACTTGATAGGAAAATTCTTATGAATTTTCAATACCAATGAAAGATTTCTTCCAAGGTGGCCTTCTGTCTTGTTCAGCATCTTTCAGAGATGCTTCTGGGCTTTCCAGATATTTGCAAGAAGCATAATAGTCTGGTCTGCATAAAATTCTAACATTTATATTAGAGCTCCTTAGAAAAAGCATATTAAACACGAAAACATCAGCCAAAATAAGAAGCTTAGGGTCTTATCCAGTAGAAACCAGATGTTGGTCTACAAAAGCTTAGACTCACACCCTCCCAGGGCCCACTGCTCTTCCAGAAAGACTTATTGCTTTGACAGTGATCATATAATACTGTACTACTAAGGACTGGAAATACTGTTTCCCCAAGCAGTTCTTCTGTATTTCACTCATTAGATGTAAAAATCAATTTATGCCTGTGAACGAGGTAAATAACATGTCACAATACACTAAGCTGGAGATATATGTTGGACACCATGTATTTTTGCACTGGCATGACTTCAAATATCTTTAATTGAGAGTCTTAACAATAATTATCACAGGTCTGCAGACATAACGGAGGAAAACAAGAATGTGTTACCATCAAACCAGGGACCTGCTACTAACTGAACCAACAAGACAGAAGCTCCCAAATCCACTTTATTTACCAAGACACCAGGTTAGGCATAAGATTTGTTTTAAGTGGGTTGTAAAGTTCATCAGCTAAGTGACAAACTTCCACGCCTTCTCTTTCCTTTGCTTTCTGACCATATGATTAGAACCAATCATTCATATGCAGTCTATGTGGAAGATGACACTGCAGATAGCTACTCACTCCAACATGAAAGGATCTATCTGTTGCCATACATAAGCAATGGTTTATTCTTCCATTACTGTACCTGATAGCTATCTTAGATTTCACTAGAAAGTATTTTTAATGAAATGGTGCCATTGCTGTTACAATTTCTTGAGCTGTTTATTGGAAACTTGTTCCTGGGGGAAAGAAAAAAATTTTTTAAAAAATTGCTCTGCTTTTAAAATAAATGTAAGGGTAAGATTTGGCAGGCATTTTCTTTGTCCATTAGAAAATTTCTTTTTAAAATTCTTTGTAATTGGATTGCTTATTATGTTACTTATATTTTATTAATGGTTAAAATGCTTTCATTTTCCACAACAACAGAAGAGGCATGTAGGACTTGTACAGAGTTAAAACCACCCATTGAAAGGTATGACATCCTGCTGATTTCAGAAGTGGCTGGAAAAACAACTTGGCTAGATATTGTGAGCAGAATTAAACTTCCACACAGTATATCAAAGAATATTCCAGGCTTGCAATTTGAACAAGTTCAAAAACAGAAACCCTGAGATTGTCCAGAGTATGTGCTTAAAGTTGCTCTTTGGGTATCCTTCCAGGAAAGGCAAATAAGAATTATAGAATAGAATAGAATAGAATAGAATAGAATAGAATAGAATAGAATAGAATAGAATAGAATAGAATAGAATAGAATAGAATAGAATAGAATAGAATAGAATTACCAAGGTTGGAAGAGACCTTGAAGATCATCGAGTCCAACCTGTAACCACAACCCCACAACTAGACCATGGCACCAAGTGCCACATCCAGTCCCCTCTTGAATGCCTCCAGGGACGGAGACTCAACCACCTCCCCGGGCAGCCCATTCCAATGGCGAATCGCTCTCTCGGTGAAGAACTTTCTCCTCACCTCCAGCCTAAACTTCCCCTGGTGCAGCTTGAGACTGTGTCCCCTTGTTCTGGTGCTGGTTGCTAGGGAAAAGAGGCCAACCCCTTCCTGGCTACAACCACCCTTCAGGTAGTTGTAGAGAGCAATGAGGTCGCCCCTGAGCCTCCTCTTCTCCAGGCTAAACAGCCCCAGCTCCCTCAGCCTCTCCTCATAGGACTTGTGCTCAAGGCCTCTCCCCAGCCTTGTTGCCCTTCTCTGGACACGTTCAAGTGTCTCAATGTCCTTCTTAAACTGAGGGGCCCAGAACTGGACACAGTACTCAAGGTGCGGCCTAACCAAAGCAGAGTACAGGGGCACAATGACCTCCCTGCTCCTGCTGGCCATACTATTCCTAACGCAGGCCAGGATGCTGTTGGCCTTCTTGGCCACCTGGGCACACTGCAGGCTCATGTTCAGCTTCCCATCAACCAGCACCCCCAGGTCCCTCTCTGCCTGGCCGCTCTCCAGCCACTCTGACCCCAGCCTGTAGCACTGCATGGGGTTGTTGTGGCCAATGTGCAGAACCCGGCACTTGGATGTGTTAAATCTCATGCCATTGGACTCTGCCCATCTGTCCAGCCTGTCAAGGTCCCTCTGCAAAGCCTCTCTGCCCTCCAGCAGATCAACTCCTGCCCCCAGCTTGGTGTCATCTGCAAATTTACTGATGATGGACTCAATGCCCTCATCCAGATCATCAATAAAGATGTTGAAGAGCATGGGGCCCAGTACTGATCCTTGGGGCACACCACTAGTGACAGGCCGCCAGCTGGATGTGGCACCATTCACCACCACTCTCTGGGCTCGGCCCTCCAGCCAGTTCCTAACCCAACGCAGTGTGCTCCTGTCCAAGCCATGGGCTGTCAGCTTGGCCAGGAGTTTGCTGTGGGGGACAGTGTCAAAGGCCTTGCTGAGGTCCAGGTAGACCACATCCACATGCCTCCCAACATCCACCAGGTGGGTCACCTGATCATAGAAGGAGATCAGGTTGGTCAGGCAGGACCTGCCCCTCCTAAATCCATGCTGGCTAGGCCTGATCCCCTGGCCATCCTGTAAGTGCTGTGTGATTGCACTCGAGATGACCCGTTCCATAATCTTGCCTGGCACTGAGGTCAGGCTGACAGGCCTATAATTCCCTGGTTCTTCCAACTGGCCCTTCTTATGGATGGGCACCACGTTGGCCAGCTTCCAGTCTTCTGGGACCTCTCCAGTGAGCCAGGACTGTCGAAAAACGACGGAGATTGGCTTGGACAGCTCATCTGCCAGCTCCCTCAGCACCCTAGGATGGATCCCATCCGGTCCCATGGACTTGTGGGGGTCCAAGCGGCTCAGAAGATCTCTAAGTCTCCCAGAGGAAAACTATGCTGCTCCCTGGCTCCTTCTGCCAGCTCTGCAGGCCAGCTGTCTGGAAGACATTCTGTCCTGCTAGTAAAAATTGAGGTAAAGAAGGTGTTAAGTACCTCTGCCTTTTCCTCATCCTTTGTTACAATATTCCCCTCCATGCCCACCAAGGAGTGGAGGTTGTCCTTGCCCTTCCTCTTGCTATTAATATATTTATAGAAGGACTTTTTGTTGTCCTTCACAGCAGAGGCCAGTCTGAGCTCCAAATGTGCTTTTGCCTCCCTAATTTTCTTCCTACAAGACCTAGCAACATCCCTAAACATTCCATGGGTTGCCTCCCCTTTTTTCCAAAGATAATACACCCTCTTTTTTTTCCCTTAGTTCCTTTAGAAGTTCAGTACCCATCCAGGCTGGCCGTCTGCCCTGGCGGCTCATCTTCCGGCACACCGGCACAGCCTGTTCCTGCGCCTTCAAGAGTTCTTTCTTGAAGTAGGTCCAGCTCTCCTGGACCCCTTTATTTTTAAGGGCTGTTTCCCAAGGAACCTTCTGAATTAGTTCCTTGAGTAGCCTGAAGTCCGCCCTCCGGAAGTCCAGAGTGGAGGTCTTCTTGCTGCCCCTCTTGGCTTGGCTGAGCCAATTATGCTTCAGAACCACAGAAGATTCAGTACCAGGGCACAGTGGCACATTTAGTATGAAATAGAAGTTGGCACACAGTACTACTATTTGGCCAAATGTTGTTTATTTTTTTATTTGTTTATTTTTATTTCAGGTTAGGTGTAGTATAAGTTTGAAGGTTTTTTATGTGACTAACATCTCTGAGAATCCAGAGGGGACCTCGAAGTGCAGAGATTTGTGAAAATAAAAGTTGATCAGAAAAAGCTAATCAAAATATGGCAATCTCCAACATAGGCCATCTATTTCTCCAGAACTGTCTGAAGCAGCAGCATGTTTGGAAGTGTACACCATTTCTATTGAAGATACAGATTGCACATTATATACTAAGCTCTAAGAGAGCACAACAGCATTGGGTTTACTCATTTATCCCAGTCTTGTCCAAAAAAAATCAGAATCCTCCATCTTTCAGCATGCAGCTACCTCTAAATGCCAACGTCCCACCCCACGGCCTTCCCTCACTACTCAGCACTGATCTAGTCACCAGAGGCAGGCTGTGCTTGGTACTAATTACACAGCTGGGCACAGCCCTGCATGAGGGCTGGGAGAAATCAGCTCCATTTATTAGTAACAGCCTTTGTAGTACAAATCACAGAAATAATCTACCAAGCTTAAAATGTTATGAGAGAAATGCTATCTCTCAAGACAGATTTGGATTTCTTAAGGAAATATGAGAAGAGGTCAGACTCAAGTGCAACTTGAAAATAAGGAGGTGGAAAAATAGTCTTATGGAAAGATGCAATGCAAAATAGTGAAAATTCCTGGGCTATCAACAAGGATGGCACCACACAATAACACAGTTGGTCTGTTCTTACCACATTTCTCTCTCTTGAATTCCTTACTAAGAGCTCTAGGGATTTACTGTGAAGCCAGGAATTGCTGGAGCAGAAAGGAACCAGTGTCATCCATGTTTCATTTTTCCCCTTATACTTATTATGGATGGCAATGACATACTGGAGCACCTGTGACAGTCTTGCATATTTAAGGACCTTGCTACACAAAGGATACAGTCCTGTGCTGTAGTGGTACTATAAATCTCCTTTTGCAGGAATATTTCAGCATATTTTATGATAACATTGTCAAAATTTGCTAGATCATTGAGAAGTTCAAGGCAGAGTCCGCCCAGTGTTTGAAGCTAAAAAATTTTTAGCTCAAAAGTTTCATTTCCCATTTGGTGCTTTTTAAATGTATCAGGAGGAAAGAAAGTCTTTCAAATAAATACAGCTGCTTAACACAAAAAAATATTATAATTACAATTTAAATGAATGAAATCAGATATCTATTTAGTTACTTTATCTACTTTTATAAATTTTAGCATTGGGTATATATCTTTGAAGTACTGTGTATGTTACAAACAACAGTTCAGAAACTCTCGTCATTTAGGTGTTCTTGTCATGACTTCATCAATGACTTCTTGTCATTTAGGTGTTTAAGGCCAGGCTGGATGAGGCTCTGGCTGGCCTGATCTAGTGTGAGGTGTCCCTGCCCATGGCAGGGGGTTGGAACTAGATGATCCTTGTGGTCCCTTCCAACCCTGACTGATACTATGATTTTATATCTATTATTATTAGTACCTGACTTCTTCAGTGCTCAGAAAATTTCTAGGCAACCTAGTGATTTTGTCCTTAGAAAGTGAAGAAGAGCATGTGCAACTGTTGTGTATTCAACAGTGTTTTGGAAGCAGTATTTCTTCATAGCTCTTCAGCTTGACCTAAGTGTTAAGTTTAAATTAGATCAGCTATTTAAAATGGACTCCAGAAAAACACATGCATAGTTTATCACAACAAAGTTCATCAGAATAAAGATGCTATGTCCCTAAGCTACAGATCTTTTGTCACACACAAGAAATTCTGAATTTTTCCAATAATCATAGGATTATAGAATGCCTCAGGCAGTCACAGTTTGTATTGGACCACTACTCAAGCCTGTCATGATCCTTCTGGATGGCATCTCTTCCCTCACAGAATCACAGAATTAACCAGGTTGGAAAAGACCTATCACCCAGCACCATCTAATCAACTAAACCACGGCACTAAGTTACTCATCCACTCTTATTTTAAACACTTCCAGGGGTGGTGACTCCACAACCTACCTGGGCAGCCCATTTCAATGGCTAATCACTCAGTGAAGAATTTCTTCCTAACATCCAGCCTAAACCTCCCCTGGCACAGCTTGAGACAGTCTATGTTGTAAAAGTCTAAGTTCTCAAATGAGTTCACCACACAGCTTGGTGTCATCAGCAGACTTGATGAGGGTGCACTCAATGTCACTGTCCATGTCACTGACAAAGATGGACTACACTGGACTGAGAACAGACACCTGAGGAACCCCACTTGTCACTGGCCTCCACCTGAGCATCAAGCCATTCATCACAATTCTTTGAATGTGACCATCTAGCCAGTTCCTTACCCACTGAGTGGTCCATCCATCAAGTCCATGGTCTCTCCCTCTTAAAGACAAGGCTGTCACATGGAAAAATTACAAATGCCTTGCCCACGTTCACACAGATGATGTCAGTTGTTCTTCCTATGTCTTACAGAGCTGTAACTCTATCATAGGAGGCCACCAGATTTATCAGGCATGATTTACACTTTGAGAAGCCATTTTGGCTTTCCCCAATCAACTTGTTATTTTCTATGCACATTATCTCAGTTGCCAGGAGGACCTGCTCCATGATTGTCCTGAAGGCACAAGCCACAAAACATGCCCTAACCCAGATCATGGGTTAAGCACCTGTGAATGTGCAAACCTGAATACTTCCTGGGATTCAGATGGTTCAGGCACATGTAATTAACTGTACAATCCTGTGTGCCCGTGGCCATATTTGGATATGCCCCATCCTATAAGTTCAGCTTTCAGGTTTCTCTGTTACCAAAGGGCATTAATTGTCTTTGGATAGTATTTAAACTAGCCAAGATGGTAGGCAATTTGCCTTGTTCTCACCCAGAAAGCAACAAGAGCCAAATGCTGCCAGAGTTGCAGCTGAAGAGCAGTCCTAGCATGCAAACCGCATCTGGGCCATGCACCTGGACCAAGGCAACCAACACTCCAAGAACCCAGCCCTGGGGGCAGAAACAGGAAAAGCCCCAACAGAACTGAATCCCAGAAGAGCCACAGAAAGGCTAGAACACAGTGACAGAGCACATGAAAGAGAGAGGGCCCTTAACCCTCTCCAAGCTGTGCAAAGCTCCAGACAAGACTGTGAACTGGGCACAAAAAGAGAGAGGCCCCTTAGCCCTCTCCAAGCCCTCCTGAATTATAGTTACAGTGTCTGGGAAGTTATTAGGAAAGGGGGTAGTTATTAGGGAAGGGGGTATATAAGGAAGCTGCGCGAGCAGCAAGAGGCCTGGTTAGGAAAGCCAAAGCAGAGTTTGAACTGAATCTAGCCAGGGGGGTTAAAGGGAACACTAAGAATTTCTATAGGTATGTTAATGGCAAGAAGAAGACTAGGGAAGGTGTGGGCCCCCTCAGAAAGGAAACTGGTGAATTAATCACAAGTGATGTGGAAAAGGCTGAGGTACTCAATCACTTCTTTACCTCAGTCTTCACTGCAAGGGCCTCCAGCCACACTCCTGGTGTCATGGCAGACGATGCCAGGGACGGGGAAGAAGAACTGCCCATCATAAGTGAAGCTCAGGTTCGTGATCACCTGAAGAACCTGAAAGTGTTCAAGTCCATGGGACCCGACGGGATACACCCACGGGTGCTGAGAGAACTGGCAGATGAGGTTGCCAAGCCCCTCTCTATTATATTCCAGAAGTCATGGCAGACTGGGGAAGTCCCCACAGACTGGAAAAGGGGAAACATTGCTCCCATTTTCAAAAAGGGCAAGAAGGAGGAACCGGGGAACTACAGGCCAGTCAGTCTCACCTCTGTGCCCAGAAAGATCATGGAGCAGATCCTCCTGGAGGCACACCCCACCTGGAGTACTGCCTCCAGTTCTGGAGCCCCTATTACAGGAGGGATGTGGACGTGCTGGAGCGTGTCCAGAGGAGGGCCACGAGGATGATCAGAGGGCTGGAGCACCTCTCCTATGAGGACAGACTGAAGGAGTTGGGGCTGTTCAGTCTGGAGAAGAGAAGGCTCCCAGGTGACCTCATTGTGGCCTTCCAGTATCTGAAGGGGGCCTACAGGAAGGCTGGGGAGGGACTTCTCAGGATCTCAGGTAGTGATAGGACTAGGGGTAACGGAATGAAGCTGGAAATGGGGGGATTCAGGCTAGATGTGAGGAGGAAGTTCTTCACCATGAGAGTGGTGAAGGCCTGGAATGGGTTATCCAGGGAGGTGGTTGAGGCCCTGTCCCTGGAGGTGTTTAAGACCAGGCTGGACGAGGCTCTGGCCAGCGTGATCTAGTGTAGGGTGTCCCTGCCCATGGCAGGGGGTTGGAACTGGATGATCGTTGTGGTCCCTTCCAACCCTGACTGATTCTATGATTCTATGATTCTATGATTAGACAGAGGAGCAAGCCGTGAGACCCTGGCTAACTTTCTACAGAACCCCCTTTGTGGGGAACCGCAGGTCATGGCATCAGAATTTCCAATTGAAATCACTGTGTTGGAAACTCTCAGATTTCTCTTTAAATCATTTAACTGTCTTCATATGTGAAGTGTATCACTGACAACCGAATAACAGAAAATGTAAATATACATTGCAAATAAATTACAGCAATATTTGCAGTTGCCCTCACCAGAAAATATTAAACATAAAATAAATAAATATTTTATTACCTGGTACAGAGGTAAAATTGACTCATCTGTAGTTCCCTGGGTGCTCATTGCTCCCTTTTTTAAAAATGGGGATTATGTTTCCCCTTTTCTGCAGTATCACAGTATCATTAAGGTTGGAAGAGACCTCAAAGATCGAGTCCAACCTGTCACCACAGACACCATGACTAGACCATGGCACCAAGCGCCACGTCCAGTCCCCTCTTGAACACCTCCAGGGATGGTGACTCCTCACCTCCCCAGGCAGCCCATTCCAATGGTGAATGACTCTCTTGGTGAAGAACTTTCTCCTCACCTCCAGCCTAAACTTCCCCTGGTGCAGCTTGAGACTGTGTCCCCTTGTTCTGGTGCTGGTTGCCTGGGAGAAGAGAGAAACCCCCACCTGGCTACAACCACCCTTCAGGTAGTTGTAGAGAGCAATGAGGTCACCTCTGAGCCTCCTCTTCTCCAGGCTAAACAACCCCAGCTCCCTCAGCCTCTCCTCATAGGGCTTGTGCTCAAGGCCTCTCACCAGCCTTGTTGCCTTGTTCCAATCTGTGGGAACCTCAACAGACTGCCATGACTTCTCAAATATGATGGTGTGATGGAGTGGTTATTACTTATGATTTATGCAGTTTGAATTATGAAAATTAATTTTTATTAATAATTGAAAATGATTAATAACCAATTAATCACTATTTTATACGGAGATCCTAGCACATGATTGTGAGATATATCCCATAACTGAAGCTGCAGCTGAGCTGCTGGTGGGCCTATGGGGTGGGCTTCCCTCACAATGGTGATGGTGGGGGAAGCCTTCTCCTCCCACAGCAGCAGGAGAGATGAAACTTTTGTTGGTTGATGGGCTCCCTTAGCAGGGTTTGGTGGTCCCTTGGCACAGTTGTGGCTGCCGGCCGCTGGTCCTTGCCAGAAGCATGGGGCCTGCAGGGTCGGTGCTGGCTCCCTGGGGAGTGTCCCTGGTGGGGTCGGCCCAGTGGGGCAGGGCAACAATTCTTTGTATGCAGGCTCAGATGTCTCTTATCCTGCGCTCTGGCAGGCAGTACCCTTCAGGATTGGCCTGATGCAGCAATAGTCTCTTCCAAGGTTGGCCTGTGCTATACCATGGCCAGCAAAGCAGCTCCAGATTGGGGGTGTGAGGAAGTGGCACAGCTGCATGGAGCAGCAGCTTCCCCTTGGCTCAAAGGAGCTGGTGGGAGTCTCTCAGGGTGGTCCTGGCTTTGTGTTACCCTGGCATTTACATGGCTGAGGAGCAGGCACAAGTGGCGGCTCCCTTTCTCTTCTAGTGCAAACGGCGGGGTCACGCAGGATGCAGCTAGGCACTGCTCCTGCTTTAGCACACTCAGTTGTGGCTCATCATCTGCTGCTTTAAGGCTGTGGCAGATGTTTGGACTGCCAAAACTCAGGCTAGTCCTGCCTCCCCATCAACTGGGCAGTCTAACCCTCAAGGGTATAGTCCTCTTTAAGACACAGCGGACTCTCTTCTGATCCAGTGGGACTGTCAATACAGCACTGGCTGTCTGTAGCTTCAGTGATGGACTCTCCTTTGCAGATTTCTGGGGTCTGAGGCTCGGTGGCCCTTCCTGTTTGTTGACTTCCTTCCATATTGCAGAGGCCGTTAGTATGCCTGTGAACAGAACTTGATAGAAGAGATAGCAAGGAGCTTGATAGCTATGAAGCTTGATAGCAAAGAGAGAGGGTGACTTGTTTACAAATTGGAGTAATACTTGTAAGTTTCTCCAGGCTGGATTTGGCCAATAGAATAGAATAATAGAATAGAATAAACCAGGTTGGAAGAGACCTTCAAGATCATCCCATCCAACCTATCAACCAATCCAACCCACCTAAACAACTAAACCATGGCACCAAGCACCCCATCAAGTCTCCTCCTGAACACTTCCAATGATGGTGACTCCACCACCTCCCCGGGCAGCCCATTCCAATGGGCAATCACTCTCTCTGTATAGAACTTCTTCCTAACATCCAGCCTAAACCTGCCCTGGTGCAGCCTGAGACTGTGTCCTCTTGTTCTGGTGCTGGCTGCCTGGGAGAAGAGACTAACACCTGCCTGTCTACAACCTCCCTTCAGGTAGTTGTAGAGAGCAATAAGGTCACCCCTGAGTCTCCTCTTCTCCAGGCTAAACAACCCCAGCTCTCTCAGCCTCTCCTCACAGGGCTTGTGTTCCAAACCCCTCACTAACTTCGTTGCCCTTCTCTGGACACGTTCCAGCAAGTCAACATCTTTCCTAAACTGAGGGGCCCAGAACTGGACACAGGACTCAAGGTGTGGCCTACCCAGTGCAGCAATGGGCAATCTTGTACACAGGCAGCTTTAGCCTATAGAAAGTGTGAAGCTAGAATTATACACTTACTTGGCAGTAGCACAAGCATCCCATGCAATGGGTGCGTGTTGCTGTTTACTCCTTAGAAGGCAAGCTCGAGTTGTTTATGATATCTGTCTGCTGCCCTGGTTGTTGTTTCCCTCAGGTCTGGGCTGAGTACCCACTCTGGAAAGGAGGGTGGAAGGGGGGATGCGGCTAAACATGTTGGGACAAGTTTCATAGTGTTTGGGGCATAATTCTGGATATATGGTGCCTTCACCACAGATGGTTAGTGGCCTGTCAACCTCAGCTGCCAGTTGCTTCAGGACCCATGGATGTACATCATTAGGTCCCATGGATGTACTTCATCAGGTCCCGTGGACTTGCACACCATCAGGTTCTTTAAGTGTTCCTGAATCTTATCTGCTCCTAAGGTGGTTGGCTCTTGACTCTCTCAGACCCAGCCACTTCCCTTTGTGGCTTGCATGGTGTTTTAATTCATTAAGGAAACAGAGGACAAGGTACATTTGACTGCTTAGCCATGTGATACTCATCTTTCCACTGTAAAGTACACATTTATGAAAAGACTTTTATGTTTTAAAGACTGACTCCAGGAGTTCTGATGCCAGCAAAACAAAACACTGACCCAGCTGGAAGGACATCTCGCACCTGCAAGAAGATTAATGTCTGTCCTTTCTTACCTCGACAGTTAGTTAAGAAAAAGCACTGTACAGACTACAGAATAAGGGCCTGATCCTCTGTCAGGCCTTTTATGGCAATAAGGCACTTATGGGTGTAGAACTTTTCTGAAGTAATGACTGTGAATAATGCTAACTTTTATCCCTTTAGGGATACGTCAAACGTGTCTTCATTGTGCTACAGGACTTGGGTGTGGGGAAGTAATTAAAAAAATTGTACTCAGAATTTTTTTCTATAAAATCAACTGTGTTGAACAGCAAGAGAAATGCCTAAAAATATTTAAATGATTAGTTGTTTGCTTGTTTGTTTTCCCATCTTGGTTCTTATCCTAAGATTGTCCTTATTTCTTCTTTCATATTGTGTTTTGTGAGACTCTTTAAAGAAGCAAAGTTTTTATTACCAGCAGCAGGAGCTGGGCTTAGGCAATGGATCACAGGGAATGATCTCTTGTATTATTCAGTGTGCATGAAATGGAGTTTTCAAGGGTGCTCCAAGATTGCTGAATTCTCAAGTCAGTGGAAAGTTTATTATTGACTTCAGCAGCAAATGCCTATAGTGAAGCTGCATCACTATGAAAATCCCACAGCACATTAACTATACACAGTATACTGAAAGCTTTTATTTTCTGGACTGGGCATCTTTTTAATATGGACATACAAATCATAAATTCGGATCTCTCAGGTGGTTCTCTTGGAAAACTATGATGGAAAGAAATGTTACTACTAAGAATATGAGCAAAACATTTTTATATTCAGAAATAACCAACCAAACAAAGCAATCAACCAAACAAAAAACCTCAAAGCCCACAAACTTTTAAGTAGCTCCATTCAGAATGGTAAGAGCGATGTAAACATAATCATCTGCAGTGGGGGAAAACACTGGGCTTTAAACACTAACAACAAAAGAAAAATAATATCAAAACAACAGCACCAACTAGTCTATGAACTTATTTGAAGAGTTCAAAGCACTTAACAAAGACAGACATAATTTTGTAAGTACTGTATTCTGATTACATGATCACACTTGGAGCCCCATTGTTATGGGGTGTTTTTTTTTTTAATCATTATGCATATCAGCAGGGTGCTTTCCAAATCATATTTTAACAAAAACACAACAAAAGAAAATCAAAGACATTTCAGAGTATTTACTTTAGATATCTTCAAAGGTAGTTTTACCTATAAAATTTAGTAAAAGATTATTTTAACTCATATTATACTTTCTTTTAGAGCCTTAAGCTATCACTGTTGTGCCAAACTAAAAAACAAAAACAAACCCAAACCAACCAACCAAACAAAAACCCCCAAAACCCTCAAAACAAAGAGTTATGTCAAAATTCAAATAACTTAAAGATCTTTACTTTCTTTAACACTGACTTGCTTTATTCTTGAGTGCAATCACACAGCACTTAGAGGATGGCCAAAGGATCAGGCCCAGACAGCATGGATTTAGGAAGGGCAGGTCCTTCCTGACCAACCTGATCTCCTTCTATGATCAGGTGACCTGCCTGGTGGATGTGGGGAAGGCTGTGGATGTAGTCTGCCTGGACTTCAGCAAGACCATTGACACCACCCTCACAGCAAACTCCTGGCCAAGCTGTCAGCTCATGGTTTGGATGGGAGCACTCTGCACTGGGTTAAGAACTGGCTACAAGGCCAAGCCCAGAGAGTGGTGGTGAATGGTGCCACATCCAGTTGGCAGCCAGTCACTAGTGGTGTGCCCCAAGGATCAGTGCTGGGCCCTATCCTCTTCAGTATCTTTATTGATGATCTGCATGAGGGGATTGAGTCCATCATCAGTAAATTTGCAGATGCCACCAAGTTGGGAGCAGGTGTTGATCTGCTAGAGGGTAGGAAGGCTCTGCAGAGCGACCTTGACAGGCTGGACAGATGGGCAGAGTCCAATGACATGGGGTTGGCGTGCTTAGCCTGGAGAAGGGGAGGCTCAGAGGAGACCTTATTGCTGTCTACAACTCCATGAAAGGAGATTGTAGCCATCTGGGGGTTGGTCTTTTCTCCCAGGCAACCAGCACCAGAACAAGAGGACACAGTCTCAAGCTGCACCAGGGGAGGTTTAGGCTGGATGTTAGGAAGAAGTTCTTTATAGAAAGAGTGATTGGCCCTTGGAATGTGCTGCCCGTGGAGGTGGTGGAGTCACCATCACTGGAAGTGTTTAAGAAGAGACTGGATGATGCACTTGGTGCCATGGTTTAGTTGATTAGATGGTGTTGGGTGATAGGTTGGACTTGGTGTTCTTGAAGTTCTTTTCCCCTCTGGTTAATTCTATTCTACTGAAAATTATTCAGATTTTTGATCATTGGGTTAACATCTAAAATATATAAATAAAGCCTCATTTACAAAGTTATGCAGTTAGTTATGGTTAAAAGCTTACAGTATTTCATCTTGCCTTCTTTACACAACAGCACACTTGGAAGTGGTACTCATTTTACTGAGGAAAAGTCTGAAACCTAACTTTAAAATTTTCATACCAGAAATGACAAAGGATCTGTATGCTGGATATTTAAATCACTGAAGCATAAAAGACAAAATTTAATATGAAGGTACATTTCTCAATAGCATAATATTACTGGAAGTACAACACACATTGGAAATAAAGTTATTTTTCAACAGGTGGATCTATGGTCAATTCAGCACGATTTGCATTAACAAATACCATTATGCATTGGTCATTGCACATGATGAATAATATACCTGAGTGTAATGCCATGGAAATTTCCCTGTCAGGATACCTCAAGATAAGTATTTTACTATTTCAAACTTTTGTTCAAAAATAACAACAATTTCTAAGAGTGAATTTAGGCAGGGAGCATGACTTAGCACATAGTAGAAGCTTCTGAAATTGCTTGAATCCAAGAAACCCCATTATTTATAGAATCACAGAATTGTTAGGGTTGGATGGGACCTCAAGGATCATCTATTTCCACCCCCTGCCATGGGCAGGGACATCTCACACGAGATCAGACTGCCCAGAGCCACATCCAGCCCGGCCTTAAAAACCTCCAGGGATGAGGCTTCTATCACCTCTCTGTGCAGCCTGTTCCAGTGTCTCACCACCCCTTCCTAATATCCAATCTGAATCTACCCATTTCTATTTTTGCTCCATTCCCTCTAGTCCTATCACTCCCTGACACCCTAAAAAGTCCCTCCCCAGCCTTCTTGTAGGCCTCCTTCAGATACTGGAAGGTCTCAATAACGTCTCCTCAGAGCCTTCTCTTCTCCAGACTGAAGCGCCCCAACTGCCTTCATCTGTCCTCATAGGAAAGGTGCTCCAGATGTCTAGTCATCCTCATGGCCCTTCTCTGGACATGTTGCAGCACCTCCAGATCCTTCTTGTCTCCAGAACTGGATGCAATACTCCAGGTGGGGACTCACCAGAGTGGAATATAGGGGGAGAATCACCTCCCTCAACCTGCTGGCTATGCTTCTCTTGATAATGTGTTCACACATTCTGCATTATCTCTACAGCAGCCTTAGATAGCAGAAAAAAATGTATTGGGATGTCCCAGCACACGTATTTCATGAGATTTTTACCTGCCATGTACTATTCAGAACAAGAGGCCACAGTCCCAAACTGCACCAGGGGAAGTTTAGGCTTGAGGTGAGGAGAAAGTTCTTCACTGAGAGAGTTGTTAGCCATTGGAATGTGCTGCCCAGGGAGGTGATGGAGTCACTGTCCCTGGAGGTGTTCAACAGTGGACTGGACGTGGCACTTGGTGCCATGAGGTCTTGGGTGACAGGTTGGACTTGACGATCTTTGAGGTCTTTTCTAACCTTATTGGTTCTATGACTCTATGGTTCTATGCTGCATATTTGAGTACAATAACGTAGCAGGACCTTATCAGCTGCTGCTACTCAGATGAGTGAATCTGTGCTTTCTTGCTTTTGATATTCTTATGCTGAACCAACTTATATGAAACAAAGAAAGACAAACGCGGGAGGAACAAAAAAAAAAACACAAAAAAAATGGACATGCAACATATATGGGAGGATGGATAGCAGTTTAGAAGAAAAAAAAATCTATTTGTGTGGAACTTACTGCTGGTCACTGATGGGGCAGAGTCACCTCAGAGGAAGAAATAGGAATAGATGAGCAAAAAGGTGGGGAGTAGACATGCAGAAAGGAAACTGAGGCAGGAGGCATGAAACAAAAGACAACGCAGATCAGACTGATCTTGGCAGGGCAAGATTTCATAGGATTACAGGTGAAATGAGATGTACAAAGGCTAATATTTACCAACCTAAGTCTCATCAGGGTATGCCCTACTTGTGAAATCTTCTTTCTCCTTTTAAATTACTGTAGGAAAAAATTATCATTCTGATATTTATATAAGTGAGCTGAGAACAGAAGGAGGATTTCTGAGGGTGGGCTAATCATGCCTCAGGCACATTAAGAACTTAATTTCTAATTTAATTCTAAGCCATTGTGCATTCATTTAAAATAAGCTATTTCTCATGGAAGAGTACGCTAAAAAAAAAAAGAAAGATGTCAGAAGAAGTCCTAAAGCCAATTGGGTTTAATTCAGCAAAGACATCAAGAGAACGAAATAGTAACGCAAAGCAGCACTTTCAAGTAAATATGTTAGAAGTTAAGTTTAGAAAATACTGTTCTGGCAATAAGTAAAACATATCCAAAGTTCAGGTTTAATATTCTGAGTCACCCAAATCTAAAATGTGAAATGTGCTCAAGCCATAAATTCCATCTCCAAAACAAAGAAAAAGATCTCGGACATGCTGATGAGTCTAAATACAGGGAATTTAAGAAGGATTTTCTAGATTTTATCTGCAAGGGTTTGACTGACTGATTAATTAGAAAAGCAGCAAGAATTCAGTAATGATATAATGGCCTATTTAGAAATCTTTCAACATTCAACTTTCCTTTCCCTCTTTAAGAAAGTTAGGTTTGCTTAAAAAAAAAACCCTTTCATTTTTCCTTTTGTCTTTGCTTTTATTTCTTCAGATACAGATTTTGATTGATACGGAAAGTTACAGGGGTTTTTGTTTTAGGATTCTGTACAAAGATTTCCAAAGATGTATTAAACAGCTGCTAAGTCCTATCAGTTCAGAATGATGAATGTTTTTCTATCAGAGTATATCCCAAAGTTAGAGCCAGAGAGAACATTTGAGGTCTGATTCATTTTATTTTACTTTATTTTAAATTTTTTTGAGATACTGAAGATATGTGGGGAACTCATAAACTCCATTGATTCCCAATGACTGCAGAGATGGGTCTTGATTTGTTTTATAGATTATTGCACAGGGCTTGATCCCATCGAAGCCCCATATAGTGAATAACAAAATCTCCCTGCCAATAATGGGGTTTTGAATAGTCCTTTTGCCTGAGATTGCTAAAACAGATTCTGAAAAGGAATGAAGTGAAGATTTTCCTTACAAAGTGCCTTTGGTATGCATTACTGAGATGAATATCACAGCAGTGAGCATTTAGGGACTTTACCAATGAGAAGAAACCACTTTGTAACATAGATACAGATGCCCTGAAAATGGATTCAGGGAATTAGCAAGGATCTGCTTTGATTTATCAATAAGAAATGAAGAAAGCATATATAACAACATAATAATGACCTTACTGTTTCACATGGAATATAAAGAATAAAGCCAAGTATGAACTATAAAAATAGCTCATCGCAGCTAACTAAGTACCCCGTCTCTGATAGTAGTCTCTAAATGTTGCTTCAGAGGAAAATAAAACCAGGTCATGCACATATAGTGTGCTTCCCTATCTATTAGCAAATAAGGTTTAGGCAAAGACAATAATATGTCTTTGGGTTTAAATTGCTTTTAATGAACTTTTGCACCACAAATTTCTTGGTGCTTGGTTTTGTTGCAGATGCACTGCAGCAAGCTCTCTTCCTTTATTTTGATCTTGAGGTTGTCTGGATATTTTGCAGTTTGAAGAATGACATTCAAAAGCAGACAAAATGGGTGATGCTTTAATTTAAGATTCTGTGCACTGGGACTCACACATAGCGTGATAACCTTATTCTCTGTCTTCAGTGTAAAGTGACCTTGCCCATCAGTCAAATCTCCTACAAGTAAAAGCACTAACTTTAAAACCTCCCTATTCTCTGTCTGTATGCTCAGATATTTAATTCCAACTCTCATCACATATTTTGCAGCTAATAATCTGAAAACACCTGGCAGATCAGCACTATCTTTCGGATTTTGATGGAATTTAGCAGATGAGCTGGCCATGAGGATTTTCTTTACTGTAGATGGTGAGAAAAAAAAGGAACAATTCATCTCATCCTTAATCTAAAAGCTCATCTAACTTAAAGTAGATTAGATGATTTAGATGGCTATGTTCTGCAAGCGACTATTTCTCTCCTTTGGCTAAAAAGGGGAATGCTAGCGACAAGCACTGCAGGCCTATTAAGTTATGGATGTGCCAGGGTCAGTGGAGTGTGGAAGAATGATCTATGTTTTTTCTAAATCATTTTATAGCTAAAAGTGTTGTAAAGCTGATAAAAAGAATGTGACCTATTGCCTTTTCCTGTCAACAACCTTAAATTTCTTCACACCTTTTGGTATTTTTGGTTTCTTAAGCCGTTATTCACATCTGTGCATGCACACAGACACAGACACACATGCATGTGCAGAGACACATAAACACAGCTCTATAGAAAACTTATTTATGGGCAAAACTCACATGTACATAACCTTTCTTTCTGTTTTTTGTTTTGTTTTGTTTTGGTTTGGTTTGTTTTGTTTTGTTTTGGTTTGGTTTGGTTTGGGTTCTTTTTTTTAGTGGTAGATTAGTTGGTTGGTTAGGGGTTTGGTTTTTGTTTGCCTGGTTTTGTTATGCTTGTTTGTTGGATTTTTGTTTATTTTTGTAAGCAACCGTTATTTTAAGCACAGAGGAAAAAATTACGTTTCCCTAGACATAAAATCATTCTGATTTAGTGGTTTCTACATAGTATGCTGCTAGTTATTTATTGTAGAAGTAGTGATTTGCTTTAGGATTATTTTAGGCTTCTATTCTTCCTCAAAGAAATCTTTATGGGGGGACATATTTTGTAGAATAAAATCTGCTCCAAATTTTATTAATAGGTTACTGTCTTTCACTTGTTACATCTCAATTAAGAATGCAGTACTTGGACTCAAGAATATTACCAACAATTATGCAAGTTAGAATTACATGAGATTCCTAAACCAAAGCAAAAAAAACATGTGAAGAGCTGCAGAGGTCAGGGGAGATTTTCTTCCACAGCATGGGATTTTCCAAGCTCTTCCCATCACTTTTTTTATTAGGGGGTTTAAGGTTTTTTGGGTTTTGTTTGTTTGGTGGTTGTTGTTGTTTTAATCTCTGATGTGTTTGATAACAACCTGAGACCCAGTTCTGCAGTGAGGACATTTGATCATTTGTTTGAAAATTGCTGATGTTTTCGATACCAACTTTTATGGAGGAAGTTCCTCTAAATGACATATTATCCAAAAGTATAGCTCTGCTGCGACATATCTTGTGTCCTGAAAGACAAGCAGTCAATGCTTGCTAAAGGAATTTTGCTTCCAAAATCTATGTATTTTGTAGGCCGTTTACCCCCACAAGTGAAATGAGATATTGTGGCAATGCCAGCGACAAGCAGTGTGAGCAATCTGGTAGTGAAGGCTTCGAGCCTGACATGGTGGTAGGCCATGCTCAGCATAAGTGCAAAAGTTGCTAGCAGTGCTGTGCCTGCACCATGTAACTAAAGCAGGACACTGGTAGCTATAAACACAGAAAGTTACCTGGGAATAACAGGACACACACCTGCATCAACAACTGCGCTTGTTAGTAGTAGTGTGACCAATAATCTATAATAGTGCATCACAGTATCTGAGTATTGCTAAGGTTGGAAGAGACCTTGAAGATCATTGAGTCCAACCTGTCACCACAGACACCATGACTAGACCATGGCACCAAGTGCCACGTCCAATCCCCTCTTGAACACCTCCAGGGATGGTGACTCCACCACCTCCCCAGGCAGCCCATTCCAATGGCGAATCGCTCTCTCGGTGAAGAACTTTCTCCTCACCTCCAGCCTAAACTTCCCCTGGTGCAGCTTGAGACTGTGTCCCCTTGTTCTGGTGCTGGTTGCTAGACAGAAGAGGCCAACCCCTTCCTGGCTACAACCACCTTTCAGGTAGTTGTAGAGAGCAATGAGGTCCCCCCTGAGCCTCCTCTTCTCCAGGCTAAGCAACCCCAGCTCCCTCAGTCTCTCCTCATAGGGCTTGTGTTCAAGGCCTCTCACCAGCCTTGTTGCCCTTCTCTGGACACGTTCAAGTGTCTCAATGTCCTTCTTAAACTGAGGGGCCCAGAACTGGACACAGTACTCAAGGTGCGGCCTAACCAAAGCAGAGTACAGGGGCACAATGACCTCCCTGCTCCTGCTGGCCACACTATTCCTAATGCAGGCCAGGATGCCATTGGCCTTCTTGGCCACCTGGGCACACTGATGGCTCATGTTCAGTTGGCTGTCGATCAGCACCCCCAGGTCCCTCTCTGTCCGGCCGCTCTCCAGCCACTCCAACCCCAGCCTGTAGCTCTGCATGGGGTTGGTGTGGCCAAAGTGCAGCACCCAGCACTTGGATTTGTTGAATGCCATCCCATTGGACTCCACCCATCTGTCTATCCAGTTGAGGTCCCTCTGAAGAGCCCTTCCACCCTCTAACTGACCAACATCTGCTCCCAATTTGGTGTCATCTGCAAACTTGCTGATGACTGTCTCAATCCTCTCATCCAGACAGTCAATGAAGACATTGAAGAGGATGGGGCCCAGCACTGATCCCTGGGGGACGCCACTGGTGACTGGCCTCCAGCTGGATGTGGCACCATTCACCACCACTCTCTGGGCCCGGCCCTCCGGCCAGTTCCTAACCCAGTACAGAGTGTTGCTGCCCAAGCCACGAGCTGACAGCTTAGCCAGCAGTTTGCTGTGGGGGACGGTGTCAAAGACCTTGCTGAAGTCCAGGTAGACCACATCCACATGCCTCCCAACATCCACCAGGTGGGTCACCTGATCATAGAAGGAGATCAGGTTGGAGAGGCAGGACCTGCCCTTCCTGAATCCATGTTGGCTGGACCTGAGCCTTTGGCCATCCTGCTGGTGTGCAGATATTGCCGCCAGGATAATCTGCTCCATCATTTTCCCTGGCACTGAGGTCAGGCTGACTGGCCTATAGTTTCCGGGTTCCTCCATCCGTCCCTTCTTGTGGATGGGGACCACATTGGCCAGTTTCCATTCATCTGGGACCACACTGGTCAGCCAGGACTGGAGGAAAATGATGGAGAGCAGCCTGGCTAGCTCATCTGCCAGCTCTCAATACAATACAATACAATACAATACAATACAATACAATACAATACAATAAAACAGGTTGGAAGAGACCTTCAAGATCATCGCATCCAACCCATCAAACAATCCAACCTACCCAACAACTAGACCATACAGCCAAGCACCCCATCAAGTCTTCTCCTGAACACCTCCAATGAAGGTGACTCCACCACCTCCACGGGTAGCCGATTCCAATGGGCAATCACTCTCTCCGTGTAGAACTTCTTCCTAACCTCCAGCCTAAACCTGCCCTGGCGCAGCCTGAGACTGTGTCCTCTTGTTCTGGTGCTGGCTGCCTGGGAGAAGAGGCCAACCTCTGCCTGGCTACAACCTCCCTTCAGGTAGTTGTAGAGAGCAATAAGGTCACCCCTCAGTCTCCTCCTCTCCAGGCTAAGCAACCCCAGCTCCCTCAGCCTTTCCTCATAGGGCTTGTGTTCCAAACCCCTCACCAGCTTTGTTGCCCTTCTCTGGACACATTCCAGCAAGTCAACCTCCTTCCTAAACTGAGGGGCCCAGAACTGGACACAGGACTCAAGGTGCGGCCTAACCAGTGCAGTGTACAGGGGTAGAATGACCTCCCTGCTCCTGCTGGCCACACTGTTCCTGATGCAAGCCAGGATGCCATTGGCCTTCTTGGCTGCCTGGGCACACTGCAGGCTCATGTTCAGCCTACCATCAACCAGTACCCCCAGGTCCCTCTCTGCCTGGCCACTCTCCAGCCACTCTGACCCCAACCTGTAGCACTGCCTGGGGTTGTTGTGGCCAATGTGCAGAACCCGGCACTTGGATGTGTTAAATCTCATGCCCTTGGACTCTGCCCATCTGTCCAGCCTGTCGAGGTCCCTCTGCAAAGCCTCTCTGCCCTCCAGCAGATCAACTCCTGCCCCCAGCTTGGTATCACCTGCAAATTTACTGATGATGGACTCAATGCCCTCATCCAGATCATCAATAAAGATGTTGAAGAGCATGGGGCCCACCACTGATCCCTGGGGCACACCACTAGTGACTGGCCGCCAGCTGGATGCGGCACCATTCACCACCACTCTCTGGGCTCGGCCCTCCAGCCAGTTCCTAACCCAACACAGTGTGCTCCTGTCCAAGCCATGGGCTGCCAGCTTGGCCAGGAGTTTGCTGTGGGGGACGGTGTCAAAGGCCTTGCTGAGGTCCAGGTAGACCACATCCACAGGCCTCCCCACATCCTCCAGGCGGGTCACCTGATCATAGAAGGAGATCAGGTTGGTCAGGCAGGACCTGCCCTTCCTAAATCCATGCTGGTTAGGCCTGATCCCTTGGCCATCCTGTAAGTGCTCTGTGATCGCACTCAAGATGACCTGCTCCATAATCTCTCCCAGCACCCTAGGATGGATCCCATCTGGCCCCATGGACTTGTGAGTGTTCAAGTGACTCAGCAGGTCCCGAACTAATTCCTCATGGATATCCAGGGCATTACACTGCTCCCTGACCCCATCACCCAGCTCAGGAGGCCACTCGTCCTGAACTCCTCCTGCCTTGCTGTTAAAAATTGAGGCAAAGAAGGTGTTCAGGACCTCAGCCTTTTCCTTGTCTTCAGTCACCGTGTTCCCCTCCAGCTCCAATAGGGAGTGCAGGTTCTTCCTGCCCTTCTTTTTTGCATTAACATATTTGTAAAAATGCTTTTTATTGTCCTTCACAGAGGTGGCCAGCCTCAGTTCCAACTGGGCCTTTGCCTCTCTAATTTTTTTCCTACATAATCTAACAACTTCCTTAAACATACCTCGAGAAGCCTTCCCCTCCTCCCAAAGGTGATACAGCCTCTTTTTTCCCTTAGTTCCTCCAGGAGCTGCTTGCTCATCCAGGCTGGTCGCCTTCCCCACTGGCTCATCTTTTGGCCGATGGGAACCGCCATTCCTGTGCTTTCAAGAGCTCCTGTTTGAAATAGGTCCAACCCTCCTGGATGTTGGATGGTTGGTGTGATGTGTGGCCGCTCATGGGGAACCAATGAAGCTATGCCAACGATGCTCCCCAAGTTTATATAAGTTGTAGAAGTTCCCTTAATACGCACTTCACTTCCTTTTCTTCTTCACTTCACTTTACTGTGCTATACTCACTATGCTCGCCCTATAGCCATACAATACTGGAACAATAGAGGAACAGTACTAGATCATATTGGTCATCTGTATGGACCTCAGTCTCTGTCACCGATAAGAAATAGTCACTTTTCTGAGACATTTTACAAAATTAGAAGGACCAACATTTTGAATCATTCAAAACTATCAGCTAAGCACCTTTTACAACCCTAAACAGAAACTCAACACAATAGATCAGCATTGATACAATTTATCTCAAAGAAGACAGAGAGGGGAATATGTGGAAGAAACAGAGCAAGGAAAATATCTAAGGTTCCTATAAAGACTACAGTAGAAAAAGTGTTAGAAATATTGATTTGTAATAATTAAATAATGTAACTAATGGGAAAAAAATAATTTGCTTAGGTAAGGTTAATTTAATAGGGAATGTTTGATCCTGTTAACAGACTCTTTACCATGATGAAGTATATGATACTGAAATTATTCTTGATTATTAAGTCAATAAAAATGTTAAAAGGAAAAATGTAGACAGAACAGTGAAGAAATAAGCATGAAAGATTTTATGTCATAAAGATTCCTGATGGTGCATAAATGAGGATGTGTTTACCGTGCACACTGTATGCAAATAGGCATTGCCATAGCAGAAATGCTTGTGTTAGTTAATTTAACTCATTTGGCATTAAATACTCCATCCATACAACTTCAGCATGTACTGAAGACATATACAAAAGGAAAAAAAGTTATCTTAATTAAAGTTTTATTTTCTAATGACATTTTTAATTGGCATAAGCTATTCCTCCTAATGTTTTCCCATTCATTAGGCAAGCACTGGCATCAGACTTCCCAGGATCACTTCACAATGGTCTCATCCATACAATAAGTCACAAAACCTCCATTAGCATCACTGAAAGCACAACTGAGATATAGAAGTACAATTTCTAGATCATAAGCTATACTGAATTAAGTATATTTTTATTTAAAGTTCTATCAACATATGTGTTAAACAGCTACCATAAATGAGTATTTCTCATTTATCAGGAAACAAAGCCTCCATTATATCGTTCACTCATAAAAATAACACTTAGCTACATGCTATTTGGGCATTTCTTTCACAAATAGGTTTCAGCATATGCTTAATATTAGTGTTATTATAAAGTAAGATCTTGTGTGTGTTATTCTTAACCTCAAGATACCTCATAAAGCATTTATTTTCAAATTTTATGTGCAAAGGAAACAAGGGTTTATGATATAACTGAGAATTTTTAATTAAAGTCATTTATTCAAATTTGATGTTAACCAAAAATTACCTTTCATAAAAGTAATTTGTTTCATCACTTTTAAAATCCATATCACAATGTTCTGGTTTGAACTAGACTAGAACTAATTCCCATCAGTGATTTCACTTTTCATCTCAGTCTCTTCTAACTGCACTTTCTGAAGATAATGGCATGTTTTTGCAGACAGTGTCTGCCTCTAAAAGCACTAACACTGATGTTTAGGCTTACCACCAAAGACTGATGTGCAGAAAGTCTTTTGCTTGTACTTGCTCCTGTCTTGCAAGGTCTCTTCTAAATATTCTGTACTACACTGAGTATGCTGAAGCCAAGAGGTCACAACTGCAGAGAAGTTCAAATAGAACAGCTGACCCTAAACTGTCCAACAGACTATTCCATTGCATATACATTATATTTAGTATAAAGCTGAGAGTTCACCAGGGTCAAGCCTCTTCTTCAGTGGTCAATGTCAGACAAAGACTCTTCCCTTTCAACCTTTGGTCTCAATACATATGTTCCTAAATCCAGTTCCCATCTGCCACTGAGCCCAGTCTGGGACTTCCCCAGTGCCTGGCCACATCAGTGGTGGCAATAGTCATTGTAAGTAGGGTTTGATACTAGTTTTGTATGATTGGTTATAATTATTATTGTTGTTGTTGTTATCATCATCATAGTATCATAGTATCAGTCAGGGTTGGAAGGACCACAAGGATCATCTAGTTCCAACCCCCCTGCCATGGGCAGGGACACCCTGCACTAGATCACGCTGGCCAGAGCCTCATGCAGCCTGCTCTTAAACACCTCCAGGGATGGGGCCTAAACCACCTCCCTGGATAACCCATTCCAGGCCTTCACCACTCTCATGGTGAAGAACTTCCTCCTCACATCCAGCTTGAATCTCCCCACTTCCAGCTTCATTCCATTCCCCCTAGTCCTATCACTACCTGAGATCCTGAGAAGTCCCTCCCCAGCCTTCCTGTAGGCCCCCTTCAGATACTGGAAGGCCACAATGAGGTCACCTCGGAGCCTTCTCCTGGCTTAGTTTTCTTCTCCAGCTCGTCAGTCTCTCTCTTCCCCTTTGGAAAGGGAGAGGGATTAATAGAGAGCATCTGCTACTAAATCTTGACACAGACACTGTCATGATTTTTGAAATAACTTTCAATGTTCTGCTATAACCTAACCATATTTTTCTGCCCGAGACAGGGTCTTCCTGAAACACAGTAGTTCAAGCTAAAATTATGTTGGGTGAACTTTTACTTCATTTCATAACAACCAAAAGTACCTTTTTTTTGGGGGGTGGGGGTGTGGGGGGGTGGTGTTCTGTGCCTGCAGTACAACTGAAAAAAAATAAATGAAAAAGAAACAAAAGAAGAATTAAAAAAAGCTAAAATATTATTTTTTATAGTAATATAATTTCATAAAATAAAAAAAAATCCAAATATAAAACCTAATAAATGGGTAATAACATTATGTTCTGCAATTTTGTGTTGCTGAAATAACATTTATATTTCACTGTATACTGCAAAGGACAAAAATCTGAAGTAGGAATTTCCTGATATCATAAATTCATTTCAGGCTATCTTCAGAAAAATATGATATTATGTTCTGGTAACTGAGCTTGAATTTATTATTAAAAATCAGCTGCTTTCATGTAAATTGATAAAATTAACAGAGCTGTGTATGTTTAGGATGGCTGACAGTGTAAACCATATCCATGTCTAAGTCTTGCCATTTCCTTAAAATTACAAGGGATTATTCTAATTTGTAGACTTTTCAGGACTTCACTGAAAGAAAGGAATGGATCTGTGCAAAATTAGTTTCATTCAACATGTGTTCAAACTTTGTTCTTCAAGTGCTATTTGATTTGCATCAACAAATCCAAGTATTTACTTTTAAAACATTTTAAAAACTCATAGCTAAACCAATTTGTTAAAACTGTCTGGAAGCTTGTCCCATAATCAACAGTCAGCAACTGGTCCTGGTGGATCTTTGTATGATTTCTGTGGAAATGCATTGTCCACAATTGTCCAGTCATAAAATCAGTAGGAGTTTACAATTTCAGTTTAAAATATGCACCATACTTTAGGGGGAAATAAACTTAAAACATTGAAAGACAGTGTTCCAATTGGGTTTACAGGGCCCATCTGTTTTAGTCATTTAATACAAACGTATTAGTTACCTATTTCATAATGTGGCTGGTAAGAGGTCTTCAGCACAAGCCCTATGAGGAGAGGGTGAAGGAGCTGGGGTTGTTTAGGCTAGAAAAGAAGAGGCTCAGGGAAGAATTTATTGCCATCTACAATTACCTGAAAGGAGGCTGTAGACAGGTGGGGGTGGGTCTCTTCTCCAAGGCAACCTGTGACAGAACAAGAGGACACAGTCTCAGGGTGTGCCAGGGTAGGTTTAGGCTTGAGGTGGGGAGAACATTCTTCACAGAAAGAGTAATTGGCCATTGGAATGTGCTGCCCAGGGAGATGGTGGAGTCACTATCCCTGGAAATGTTCAAGAAAAGATTGGATGTGGCATTTGGAGCCATGGTTTATTTGTCAGGTGGTGTTAGGTATTAGGTAATAGGTCGGACTTGATGATCTCCGAGGTCTTTTTCCAACCTGGCTGATTCTAGGATTCTGTCATCATCATCATTTTTAAAAGCTATTGAATAAAAATTGTGTTAATTACCCCTGTCTGAATAAAATTTTGAAACATTCAAACAAACATTAAGTACTTAACTCCTTGTAATCTTCAATAAGAATTAAATATTAAGTACTTAACTCCTTGTGATCTTCAATAAGAATTCTGTTTAACTTACCTCTTTTCTTTCTACCATTTCCTTTCCTTGTATTCATAGTAGTTGACATGAAAATTCCTAAGTTATCTCACTTTTCCTTGAACCAGAGGTAAGCAAATGCTTAGAACAAAGCTTCTGAAGACTTGTCTTATGGCACAACAGGAAAATTTACATTTTCACCATCAGAAAAAAACTTTCAAATAAGGAAGGGGAGGGAAGAGAACGGAATCTATGAAATCTTCTGCAAGAGTATTGGGCAATAACCTGTAAGCATTAAAATCCCATAATTCCATCAACTGTGTAACTCTTCTACCCTACTAAGACTTACTGTGTCACAGAAAGCTCAGTGAGGGCTATTCAGAGGAACTTCAGATCCATCCTAAAGAACAATTATATCCAACAGGTCAGACAGGTTCCTGGACCATTGTACTCATACGGGTTAGTGTACCCTTAGCATGGTCAATAAAGTGACATTGCACTGAACATGATATAAAAGCTTGCACCAAGCACCACTATGATATCTAAGAGGAAAATCAGCAAATTATTTCCTGACTATGACTGGACATAAGACTTTATATATCTATGCATTCTTTTAAATATGTTATCACTTTTGGTATTAACTTTTCTGCCTGCAGTTACACAGGTAATTGGTAGAGTGAGGTCTGAAATAAGTGCTTCTACTATGATGGCAAAAAGATTCATAGATTCATAGAACAGTTTAGGTTGGAAGGGATCTTCAAGATCATTTAGTTCCAACCCTCCTGCAACCTGGCCTTGAACATCTCCAGGGAGGGTGCATTCATGACCTCCCTGGGCAGCCTGTTCCAGCATCTCACCAATCTCACTGTACAGAATGTTTTCTGAATATCTAGTGTAACTCTAACGTCTTTAAGCTTAAAGATGTTCCTTCTCACTCTATCACTACAAGCCCTTTCCAGGTTTCTTGTAGCTCACTTTAGGTACTGGAAGGGCCCTGCAAGTTCTCCCCAGAGCCTTCTTTGCTCCAGACTGAGCAGCCCCAACTCTCGCAGCCTGTCTCCACAGGGGAAGTGGAGCCCTCTGGTCATCTTTATGGCCCTCCTCTGGACCTGTATCTAGATTTTCTGCTTCAGAAAAGCTCACATTATAACATACTTTACTACTTCATTCTACACCTTGCTATGAAAATAAACTTTGATCCCAGGATCAATAGAAGAACATCAGTGTGTCAATGTATTTGAACAAATGCATTTTTCCAAAGTGTTCATTATCCCAAATGACTGGTAGTTATTTTATTAACTTGATATTTGCATTGTATAACCTGTAGCAAAGCAATGCGTGCACCAACGCTGCTGTATTGCTTTCAGTTTGGTGGCTGTGGGAGCTTGGGTTGCTAAACCTAGAGAAGAGGTGGCTCAGAGGAGACCTTGTTGCTGTCTGCAACTATCTGAAAGGAGGTTGTAGCCAGGTGGGGGTTTCTCTCTTCTCCCAGGCAACCAGCACCAGAACAAGAGGACACAGTCTCAAGCTGCACCAGGGGAGGTTTAGGCTGGATGTTGGGAAGTAGTTCTTCACAGAAAGAGTGATTTGCCCTTGGAATGGGCTGCCCATGGAGGTGGTGGAGTTGCTATTACTGGAAGTGTTTAAGGAGACTGGATGGGTGCTTGGTGCCATGGTTTAGTTGATTACATATTGTTGGATGATAGGTTGGACTTGATGATCTCGAAGGTCTTTTCTAACCTGATTAAATTCTATTAGATTCTTTCTATTCTATTCTATTCTATTCTATTCTATTCTATTCTATTCTATTCTATTCTATTCTATTCTATTCTATTCTATACTATTCTACTCTATTTTACTCTATTCTAATTTGTTCTGGCTTGGGCACAGTGGGATGTCTAATGTAAAATGTGAAATGCTCCTGTGCTTGCCACAGCCTTAAAACGTTTACTGCAAGCAGAAGCCAAGTCAGGCCTATCTGGAGAAGAGCAACACTACATCAGAACTTCCTATGACACATGAAATGTCAAGATGTTGGGAAGCAACTGTTGCAGAAGCTGTGTAACAGTATATAAAAGAGACTAGGACTCTAGGATATTGCATGCCTAATTTCTAAAGATAATTTGAAAAGGAAAAAGAAGGATTATTTTTTTTTTTATTAAAAAATAATCTACTACAATAATTTACTACAAATTATCAAAATGTTATGATCCAAGCAAGAACAAATAATAATAATACAATATAATAATACAATACACCAGGTTGGAAGAGACCTTCAAGATCATCGCGTCCAACCCATCAAACAATCCAACCCACCCAACAACTAGACCATACAGCCAAGCACCCCATCAAGTCTTCTCCTGAACACCTCCAGTGAAGGTGACTCCACCACCTCCATGGGCAGCCGATTCCAATGGGCAATCACTCTCTCCGTGTAGAACTTCTTCCTAACATCCAGCCTAAACCTGCCCTGGCGCAGCCTGAGACTGTGTCCTCTTGTTCTGGTGCTGGCTGCCTGGGAGAAGAGGCCAACCTCTGCCTGGCTACAACCTCCCTTCAGGTAGTTGTAGAGAGCAATAAGGTCACCCCTCAGTCTCCTCTTCTCCAGGCTAAGCAACCCCAGCTCCCTCAGCCTTTCCTCATAGGGCTTGTGTTCCAAACCCTCACCACCTTTGTTGCCCTTCTCTGGACACGTTCCAGCAAGTCAACATCCTTCCTAAACTGAGGGGCCCAGAACTGGACACAGGACTCAAGGTGTGGCCTAACCAGTGCAGTGTACAGGGGCAGAATGACCTCCCTGCTCCTGCTGGCCACACTGTTCCTGATGCAAGCCAGGATGCCATTGGCCTTCTTGGCTGCCTGGGCACACTGCAGGCTCATGTTCAGCCTACCATCAACCAGTACCCCCAGGTACCTCTCTGCCTGGCCACTCTCCAGCCACTCTGACCCCAGCCTGTAGCACTGCCTGGGGTTGTTGTGGCCAATGTGCAGAATCCGGCACTTGGATGTGTTAAATCTCATGCCATTGGACTCTGCCCATCTGTCCAGCCTGTCGAGGTCCCTCTGCAAAGCCTCTCTGCCCTCCAGCAAATCAACTGCTGCCCCCAGTTTGGTGTCATCTGCAAATTTACTGATGATGGACTCAATATTTACTGATGATGGACTCAATATTTACTGATGATGGACTCAATAATGGCAAATTAAAGCTGGAAGCAGCTGCCATATCTCCTCTCTGTTCAACCGGAAGTAGAAAACCAATTTACAGTACTCCAGTAAAGCATTTAAAATAAGTCACTAAGATTCCTTTCTATTGTATACCACCTCACTACAAATACAGACACAAATCTTTTATAATGCCTATCGAAATGACTCAGCTAACTATACTAAAGTTTCTAAAAAGGGGAAAACACCTGAAACAGTAAATACATATAAAACAGCTCCATAGAGACTACTCCAGCCGCAAGGAGCATCAGTTGCTCTGAAGTTCTTCTGCACAGAGTATCAGAAAAGAAAATACTCTGTTTAACACTTGAAATATTAATACATATAGTTCTGCTTTCCCAAATCTCAGGAACTCCAAATCACACTTTGAACTCCCACATTAATGACCAGTTCTTTACTGTGCTTCAATAAGAGCAGTCTTTAACATATTTGGTATTTGACTCCACAACATTAGGCATTCACAGCTAACCTGAAAGAAAAATGATTATTAATCAGTCCTTTACATAGAAAATGCATCCTTCAATGAGCCTGGCCCTCCAAGTTTTGCTTGTAAGAGTAAGTAATCCCCTTTAAGGATAGCTAAGCAATATCCCTAAGCTACAGATCAAGCTCTTTTCCTGCACATATAAATACTGTCTGCTGTCTATATTTTCTTATACAGCAAAAGTAATGCCTCATTAGACTCTTGACGTCAGTGAAGACAAGATATTTCCTTATCTAAGCACACTGAATTTTTAGAGGCCTCGGAATTGTTTTCTGACCTGAGTGATGGAACTGTAGGTTTTAGAAAATATGTGTGATTCTTAATGAATTATTCAACGATGGGAAAGAGCTGATAAGTTTTTCTACAGATAACTTTAAGAAAAGTTCCCTTTTTTCTCTTCCCTTCCTCTCTTTCTTTTTTTTCCCTCCTTATCAATGGCTTCCAGGTTGCATTAATTAATTGCTATTAAAAGCTTCCATAATCTTTTAATGTCTTCTAGAGAGACAGCGTTTCTCCTTTTAATGAAAGGACTTAGAATTTTGTCTTCGTTTAACTTGGGAGGGGAACATGTTTTTATGTGGTTCTTGAGACTTATTGAAGATGTGGGGTTACTTAGGCTGAATCTATCATATGATGGGAAAAGCCTTATATTTTCCAGATATTCATTTTTGATTAAGCAGTGTCCTTATAAAAGTTATGACTGGTTTACTTGATATTATGGTAAGCATTGGTCCAGTATAAGAAAAACAAAACAAAACAAAACAACCAACCAAACAAAAACCCCCCAAAAAACACAAAACAACCATAAACCAAACCAAACCAAATAAAACAAAAAAACCAACAACATAAAAGTTTAACTTTCCTTAAAGGAATTAATTTTTCTGTCATCAAAGGAAACCTCAAAATAGGGCAAAATGGCGTGATAAAACTAAATAAAATAAATGGTGTGAAACAGATTTCTGTGCTAAAAGACTTCATGTCATGCAAATCAGTGGTTTATATGGTACATGGGAGTATGTAATGTTAGAAGGTGTCAGCTGAAGGAGGAAGGGAAAATGGATGGGGAGAGGAAGGAGAAAGGGCAAGTCCAACCATAAAAGCAAAAAGATTGACATGTCCTGTTCTTTTTATCCTAGAAGTTCAACGGACAATGTTCCTTCAGTACACCAGACTGCACAAACCCAAACTGTTTTCATATACTCATACGTAAGGTTGCTAACTGTTAATGAATCAGCAGAAGTGCTAATAGTTTTGTTTCAGCCTACAGGGGAATGTATGAAATAATTTTGTATTGGGGTGTAAGTTGGAAAAAAGTTTGACAGTAAAAACACAAAAAGAAAGTCTGAAGATTATATGTTAGGAGAATCCACAGTTTGTGTTCTTAAAGAAGATCATCAAATCATTACTGAGTCGTGTCATCCACACTGATAAGTTATTCCTGTGTTTCTCTGTAATTTGACTTTATGACTAATGACAGATGTTAATGATCACAACGCAGGGTAATTTACCAATTTAAAGCAATATATAAAAGTTTACCTTTTGCTTCTCTATTTTCATATACTTTTGCCAAGAATTAATTAATCTCTTGATAATCAGTTAAACTAAGGAAAAACTATCAACCTAAATCCAGTAGAATAGAACAGAATAAACCAGGTTGGAAAAGACCTTTGAGATCTTCATGTCCAACCCATCATCCAACACCATCTAATCAACTAAACCATGGCACCAAGCACCCCATGAAGTCTCCTCCTAAACACTCCCAATGATGGTGACCCCACTACCTCCCTGGGCAGCCCATTCCAATGGGCAATAGACAATATTATGGTGAACAGCCTGGAACTACCAAAGCATGCTTACCAGAAGTATTTTCATCCCTTTCATAATGAGGATGGGGATCTAAGCAAAGGTCAGACAAACAGTTAGAAACACTTCCAGTGCCTGCAGTGACATCCTAGAATCATAGACTTGTTAGGGTTGGAAGGGACCTCAAGTGTCATCTAGTTTCAACCCTCCTCACACTAGATCAGGCTGTCCAGATCCACATCCAGCCTGGCCTTAAAAATCTCCAGGGATGAGGCTTCTACCACCTTGCTGGGCAACCTGTTCCAGTGTCTCACCACCCTCATGGTGAAGAACTTCTTCCTAACATCCAATCTGAATCTACCCAATTCTATTTTGGTTCCATGCCCCCTAGTCCTAACATTACCTGACACCCTAAAAAGACCCTCCCTAACTTTGTTGTAGACCCCCTTCAGATACTGGAAGGACATCCATTAGCCCGGAAAGCCAATCAGATCCTGGGCTGCATCAGGAGAAGTGTGACCAGCAGGTCAAGGGAGGTGCTTCTCCCCTCTACTCAGCTCTGGTGAGACCCCACCTGGAGTACTGCATCCAGTTCTGGAGCCCCTATTACAGGAGGGATGTGGACGTGCTGGAGCGTGTCCCGAGAAGGGCCACGAGGATGATCAGAGGGCTGGAGCACCTCTCCTATGAGGACAGACTGAAGGAGTTGGGGCTGTTCAGTCTGGAGAAGAGAAGGCTCCGAGGTGACCTCATTGTGGCCTTCCAGTATCTGAAGGGGGCCTACAGGAAGGCTGGGGAGGGACTTCTCAGGATCTCAGGTAGTGATAGGACTAGGGGGAATGGAATGAAGCTAGAAATGGGGAGATTCAGGCTAGATGTGAGGAAGAAGTTCTTCACCATGAGAGTGGTGAAGGCCTGGAATGGGTTATCCAGGGAGGTGGTTGAGGCCCCGTCCCTGGAGGTGTTTAAGCCCAGGCTGGATGAGGCTCTGGCCAGCCTGATCTAGTGTAGGGTGTCCCTGCCCATGGCAGGAGGGTTGGAACTAGATGATGCTTGTGGTCCCTTCCAACCCTGACTGATTCTATGATTCTATGATTCTATGATCCATTTTCTTGTTCTAACACCTCTTTTAAAAAGCACTAGAAACATTTGTAGATTTCATACTTTATACAATATTACCAGCAGTATTTATTTAAGAACTGTTTCATTCTCTCCTGCCATATGTTCAGCAAATAATATTCAAAATCTTTAATTATTTGTTTACACATTTCTGAAACTCTGTTTAGCATATTGTCTGCCTACTGTCTGACAAGACATAACAAAGAATCTTATAAATCATTAACTGAAAATACATTACTCATATATAGAAGACGGTTGGACGGAGAGAAAGATATTGATACTAAAGCATGAATCTGTCAACATCTTCTTCTGAAAATAACCAATCTCTCAGAGAGCAGAGCCAACTTTTTAGTAACAAGTTTCGGCTAGATGCGGCACGACCGTTTCTCCATGTGCTTGCTGCTCGGGATCGCTCGGGCTCCCGCGTCACTGCCGGCGGCTGGTTTAAAAGCCATCGGCGGCTCGCGCAGCCCTGTTCCCGCTGGGGGCCTTGCCGCCTGCTCTCGCTCGGCACGCGCCGCCGCACTTGTTCTAAATTTTGTCCAGCGGGTCCCGCGGGCAGGGCACCATGGTGGTGACGCGCCGCAACCGCTCCTTCAGAACATCAGTCTCGACTCAGACTGAGGGGGAATACAAGCAGGTAGGCAAGTGTCACAAGCAAGAGGTGGGTGTCCAGGCTTATGGCTGCAGAGAGTGCTGGAGCCTGGCAGTTGAGATGCAGGGTAGTGGGGACAATTCCTGCATCAGATGCGAGCAGATTGACTATCTGCTTAACCTGGTGGCCAGATTGAAAGATGAGGTGACTAGACTTAGAGATGTCAAGGATTGTAGAAGAGAGACCAACTTGAGTAACCAGGCTCTGCAGGCTCCCCAGCAGAGGCTGATTATCCAAAAAGCAGAGGGGAATGGACGAAGATTCCTCTCAAAAGACACAAATTAAAACCTCCCTGTCTCCTTCACCTCCCCCACTGCCCTTGGACAACAGGTATGGGGCACTGGAGGTCGAGGGGGAGGTGATTCTGATGCTGGAGGACACACCATCTGGGGTTTTCCATGAGGCAAAACAACCCAGGGTGAGTCAGCCCAGGGTGAGTCAGCCCAGGGTGAGTCAGCCCGGGGGTGAGTCAGCCCGGGGTGAGTCGGCCCGGGGTGGGTCGGCCTGGGGGGGTGAGTCGGCCGGGGTGGGTCGGGGGGGGTCGGCCCGGGGTGGGTCGGCCCGGGGTGGGTCGGCCCGGGGTGAGTCGGCCCGGGGTGGGTCGGCCCGGGGTGAGTCGGCCCGGGGTGGGTCGGCCCGGGGTGAGTCGGCCCGGGGTGGGTCGGCCCGGGGTGAGTCGGCCCGGCGTGGGTCGGCCCGGGGTGAGTCAGCCTGGGGTGGGTCGGCCCGGGGTGAGTCAGCCTGGGGTGAGTCAGCCTAGGGTGGGTCGGCCTAGGGAGAGTCAGCCTGGGATGGGTCGGCCTGGGGTGGGTCAGCCTGGGGTCAGGCAGCCTGGGGTGAGTCATCCCAGGGTGGGTAAGCCTGGGGTGAGTCAGCTTGGGGTGAGTCAGCCTGGGCTGAGTCAGCCCAGGGTGAGTCAGCCCGGGGTGAGTCAGCCCGGGGTGAGTCAGCCTGGCGTGGGTCGGCCCAGGGTGAGTCAGCCTGGGGTGGGTCGGCCCGGGGTGAGTCAGCCTGGGGTGGGTCGGCCCGGGGTGAGTCAGCCTGGGGTGGGTCGGCCCGGGGTGAGTCAGCCTGGCGTGGGTCGGCCCGGGGTGAGTCAGCCTGGGGTGGGTCGGCCCGGGGTGAGTCAGCCTAGGGTGGGTCGGCCCGGGGTGAGGCAGCCTGGGGTGAGTCAGCCTAGGGTGGGTCGGCCTAGGGAGAGCCAGCCTGGGATGGGTCGGCCTGGGGTGGGTCAGCCTGGGGTCAGGCAGCCTGGGGTGAGTCATCCCAGGGTGGGTAAGCCTGGGGTGAGTCAGCTTGGGGTGAGTCAGCCTGGGGTTAAACAGCCTTCCCCTGGCATCAAGACTTGCTCCCTTAAAAAAAAGAGGAGGGTGATTGTTATTGGTGATTCCCTACTGAGGGGAACAGAGGGCCCCATATGTCGGCCAGACCCTGCTCACAGGGAACTTTGTTGTCTCCCAGGAGCTCAAGTTGCTGATGTTACCAGAAGGCTGCCTAGTCTGGTGCAGCCCTCTGACTACTTTCCATTAATAATTATGCAGTTAGGGAATGACGATGTTGCAACTAGAACTCCCAGGGCTATCAAGAATGACCTCAAGGTCCTGGGGGATCTAGTGGAGGACTCAGGTGCACAAATAATTTTTTTGTCTATACCCTTAGTTGCAGGAGGGAATATGAGAAGGAACAGGTCAGCAGCTGTAGTCAACAAGTGGCTTAGAGGTTGGTGCAGTCAGAAGAATTTTGGGTTTTTTGATCTTGAAAAACTTTCTACTGCACCAGGTCAGCTGGTAACAGATGGAGTACATCTGTCCCAGAGGAGGGGAAAGGTCACAGTACATGAGAATGGCCTGTCCCCCAAAGGTAAAAAGATTCTGGGAAGGGAATTAGCAAGTCTCATTGACAGGGCTTTAAACTAGCTTCGAAGGGGGAAGGGGCTGAAACCAGTCCCCCCAGACAGGAGTCTGAGGGTGGTAAGCTGGAGTCAGGGGCAAAACCAGCAGCTCAGCTGAAGTGCATGTACACTAATGCACGAAGTATGGGCAACAAACATGAGGAGCTGGAAGCCTTGTTGCAGCACGAAAGATATGATGTAGTTGCCATCACGGGGACATGGTGGGATGACTCGCATGACTGGAGCGCTGCAATTGACGGCTACAGGCTATTCAGGAGAGACAGGCAGGGAAGAAGGGGTGGAGGGGTGGCCCTGTACATCAGGGAGGCTCTTGATGCCATTGAGCTAGAGATCAGGGATGATCGGGTTGAGTGCGTGTGGGTAAGAATTAGAGGGAAGACCAGCAGGGCAGACATGCTGGTTGGAGTCTGTTCTAGACCACCCAACCAGGAGGATGATCTTGATGAAGCATTCTATAGGCAGCTTAAGGCTGTCTCAAGATCGCCTAACCTTGTTCTCGTGGGAGACTTCAACCTGCCTGATATCTGCTGGGATCACAACATAGCAGAGAGGAGGCAGTCTAGGAGGTTCTTAGAGTGCATGGAGGACAGCTTCTTACCCAGGTGCTGCGTGAGCCTACCAGGGGTAAGGCTATGCTTGACCTCCTCTTCACCAACAGGGAAGGGCTGGTGGGTGATGTGGTGGTCGGAGGGTGTTTAGGCACCAGTGACCACAACATAATAGAGTTTTCGGTATGCAGCGAAGCCAAGAGGGGTAGCAAGAAGACCTCCACTCTGGACTTCAGGAGGGCAGACTTCAGGCTACTCAAGGAACTAATTCAGAAGGTTCCTTGGGAATCAGCCCTTAAAAACAAAGGGGTCCAGGAGAGCTGGACCTACTTCAAGGAAGAACTCTTGAAGGCGCAGGAACAGGCTGTGCCAGTGTGCCGGAAGATGAGCCGCCGGGGCAGATGGCCAGCCTGGTTGGGTAATGAACTTCTAAAGGAACTAAGGGAAAAAAAGAGGGTGTATTATCTTTGGAAAAAAGGGGAGGCAACCCATGGAATGTTTAGGGATGTTGCTAGGTCTTGTAGGAAGAAAATTAGGGAGGCAAAAGTACATTTGGAGCTCAGACTGGCCTCTGCTGTGAAGGACAACAAAAAGTCCTTCTATAAATATATTAATAGCAAGAGGAAGGGCAAGGACAAGCTCCACTCCTTGGTGGGCATGGAGGGGAATATTGTAACAAAGGATGAGGAAAAGGCAGAGGTGCTTAACACCTTCTTTACCTCAATTTTTACTAGCAGAACAGAACGGCTTCCAGACAGCTGGCCTGCAGAGCTGGCAGAAGGAGCCAGGGAGCAGCATAGTTTTCCCCTGTTCCAGGATGGGAGAGTTAGAGATCTTCTCAGCTGCTTGGACCCCCACAAGTCCATGGGACCGGATGGGATCCATCCTAGGGTGCTGAGGGAGCTGGCAGATGAGCTGTCCAGGCCGCTCTCCATCATTTTTCAGCAGTCCTGGCTCACTGGAGAGGTCCCAGAAGACTGGAAGCTGGCCAGCGTGGTGCCCATCCATAAGAAGGGCCAGTTGGAAGAGCCGGGGAATTATAGGCCTGTCAGCCTGACTTCAGTGCCAGGCAAGATTATGGAACGGGTCATCTCGAGTGCGATCACACAGCACTTACAGGATGGCCAGGGGCTCAGGCCTAGCCAGCATGGATTTAGGAGGGGCAGGTCCTGCCTGACCAACCTGATCTCCTTCTATGATCAGGTGACCCGCCTGGTGGACGTGGGGAGGCCTGTGGATGTGGTCTACCTGGACCTCAGCAAGGCCTTTGACACAGTGCCCCACAGCAAACTCCTGGCCAAGCTGGCAGCCCATGGCTTGGACAGGAGCACACTGCGTTGGGTTAGGAACTGGCTGGAGGGCCGAGCCCAGAGAGTGGTGGTGAATGGCGCCACATCCAGCTGGCGGCCTGTCACTAGTGGTGTGCCCCAAGGATCAGTGCTGGGCCCCATGCTTTTCAACATCTTTATTGAAGATCTGGATGAGGGCATTGAGTCCATCATCAGTAAATTTGCAGATGACACCAAGCTGGGGGCAGGAGTTGATCTGCTGGAGGGCAGAGAGGCTTTGCAGAGAGACCTCGACAGGCTGGACAGATGGGCAGAGTCCAATGGCATGAGATTTAACACATCCAAGTGCCGGGTTCTGCACATTGGCCACAACAACCCCAGGCAGCGCTACAGGCTGGGGTCAGAGTGGCTGGAGAGCGGCCAGGCAGAGAGGGACCTGGGGGTGCTGGTTGATGGGAAGCTGAACATGAGCCAGCAGTGTGCCCAGGCAGCCAAGAGGGCCAACAGCATCCTGGCCTGCATTAGGAATAGTATGGCCAGCAGGAGCAGGGAGGTCATTGTGCCCCTGTACTCTGCTTTGGTTAGGCCGCACGTTGAGTACTGTGTCCAGTTCTGGGCCCCTCAGTTTAAGAAGGACATTGAGACACTTGAACGTGTCCAGAGAAGGGCAACAAGGCTGGTGAGAGGCCTTGAGCACAAGCCCTATGAGGAGAGGCTGAGGGAGCTGGGGCTGTTTAGCCTGGAGAAGAGGAGGCTCAGGGGAGACCTCATTGCTCTCTACAACTACCTGAAGGGTGGTTGTAGCCAGGTGGGGGTTGGCCTCTTCTCCCTAGCAACCAGCACCAGAACAAGGGGACACAGTCTCAAGCTGCACCAGGGGAAGTTTAGGCTGGAGGTGAGGAGAAAGTTCTTCACCGAGAGAGTGATTCGTCATTGGAATGGGCTGCCCGGGGAGGTGGTGGAGTCTCCGTCCCTGGAGGCGTTCAGGAGGGGACTGGATGTGGCACTTGGTGCCATGGTCTAGTTGTGAGGTTGTGGTTACAGGTTGGACTCGATGATCTTCAAGGTCTCTTCCAACCTTGGTAATTCTATTCTATTCTATTCTATTCTATTCTATTCTATTCTATTCTATTCTATTCTATTCTATTCTATTCTATTCTATTCTATTCTATGCTATTCTATTCTATTCTATTCTATTCTATTCTATTCCTCATATATTTCAAAGTGTGATACTGACTAGTAGCATCTATGTGCTAGCAACAGGAAAAGCTTCATGAGTTTCATCCTAAGTTCAAAGGCTCATGAGTTTCCTCTTAAATTCAGCCTAACATCTTAAGCCTATTTCAAAGAAGCCACTAGCTGAGAATTAACATTACTTAATTTCTCATTAAACAGAAATATATCCTTTTAATGTGACAAGCTAGATGATACTTTAAGGTCAGTATTTGACAATACTTGCAATATTTTTACTCTTCCTGCATTGCCACAGTTCTCCTAATAATTTTGCAATAAATAACTATGAGAGAATACTTCTATGTTTTCTTTAAATGTAGCTTCTGAGAGTCTCCTATATATCTATTACACTGCAAAAATCTTTTTGCCTGGTCAGGAATCAGTATCACCCACTCTTAGAGCAAAGAGTAGGCACACAGAGGATGCATTTATTTTGTCCATAGTGGGGTGATAAAGAACATGCTACAGCACACTGGTCTTTCTGAACTTTATTTTGTACTTCTGCACTTTACTATAAAGAGGACATTTCCATCACAATAGCCTCCAGTGACCGCAGTGTGATAAGCAGCAGGTGGAGGTGACATATATTGTCCATGCTATGTGGTTAAGTGATGCTCCTAGAAAGCCCTGTGGGATATGTCATATCTTACTGCATGACATCAGGAGGGTATGTATTGGTTCTCTGTAGCAGCATGACTTTGAGTGTTGCTTCAGGTAGTCCAGGTAGTTCATGGCTTCATTTTAGCATGCATCTAAGCAGTGCTGACCATTCCATTATGTGTGTGGTAATTCACTAAACACCTCACAGAAACTCAGAACTAGTGACATTAGTCTCCAGTTTGTTTCCTAAACACTGAATGAACTCATCTTCTGCAATTACTGTTGTCTTCTTGTAAATCACCTCTTTTAGAGACAGATTCTCATGATGAGCAGCTAGATGGAAAAAAAACTTTATGCAGATTACTTTGAAGTGCAGCATTTCCAGACCTCCCGAGGGATCAGAGGATGATGCATATGTATAGCTATGCAGGAAATGCAGCATTAGCACACTTGTCTCCTATGTATGCAGCCATGACAGTTTGTCAGGCATGAGAAAGGAGCAGTCTCTTAATTTGCATCATGGAAGACACTGTCAGAATGTCAAGCAGGCAGAAGGAAGAGGCTTAAACACTTCCACTTTTGTGGCCTGGTACAAGTAAAGCAAGTGAGGGGGGTGAGAATTAGCTCTACAAGGCAATTATAGTATATTTCAAGCCTGAAAAAGGAAAAAAAGTATATATAGAATTGAACTGAAAATGGAGATGAAATATTTACCTAGCTATATAAATTGTTACCTAAATACTTGCTTTGAAAGAGGGTCAGGTACATTTTTATCTGAAAGTGGTCTACGATTTTTGAAAGTAGATCTCAAAAGAAGTCAATCACAGGATGTTAGGGGTTGGAAGTGACCTCTGAGATCTTTGAGTCCAACACCCCTGCCAGAGCAGAACCATAAAATCTAGTCAAGGTCACATGTAAACACATGCAGACAGATATGGAAAGTCTCCAGTGAGGGAGACTCCACAGCCTCTCTGGAAAACCTGTTTCAGTGCTCTGTGACCCTTGCAGTTGAGGTGGAACTTCCTGTGATGTAGTTTACATTCATTGCCTCTGGGCCTGTTGCAGGGTACAAGTGAGGAGAGGCTTTCCCTTCCCTTCTAACACCCAGTCCTCATACATTTATTTGATCTCCTCTCAGTATTCGCCTCTCCTATCTAAAAAGCCCCAGGTCTCCCAGTCTTTCCACATAAGACAGCGCTCTAGTCCCTTAATTAACCCTCTTGAGTAGATCTCTGTCCCTCTTGAACTGAGGTACCCAGAACTGGATGCAATATTCTGGGTCCTCCCAGGCATAGGACTCTGCACTTGTCCTTGTTGAACCTCATCAGGCTCCTTTCTGCCCAGCTCTCAGTCTGTCTAAATCTCACTGAATGGCTGCACAGCCTTCAGGGGTATCAGCCAATCCTCCCAGTATCACAGTATCATAGTTTCACAGTATCACAGTATCTTGGAAGTTGGAAGGGACCTCAAGAGATCATCCAGTCCAACCCCTGCCAAAGCAGGATCACTTAGGATAGTTCACACAGGAGTGCATCCAGGTGTGTTTTGAATGTCTTCAGAGGAGACTCCACGACCTCCCTGACCAGCTTGTTCTAGTGCTCCGTCACCCTCACTGTAAAGAAGTTTTTCCTCATGTCGAGGTGAAATCTTCTATGTTCATGTTTGAACCTGCTGTTCCTTGTCTTATTACTGTGCACCAGTGAGAACAGCTTGGCCCTCTGCACTTGACACCCACCCCTGAGTTATTTATACACATTGAAGAGATCCCCTCTCAGTCTTCTCAAGACTAAACAGCCCCAGTGATCTCAGTCTCTCTTCATAGAGGAGATGATCAAGTTCTCTAACCATCCTCATGGCTCTCCATGGGATTCACTCCAGCAGCTCTCTGTCTTTCAGGAACTGGGGAACCCAAAACTGAATGCAGTATTCCAGGTGTGGTATCACCAGGGCAGAGTAGAGAGGTAGAAGAACTTCCCGGCTGGACACATGGAGGAAATTATATGGTGTTACCATGGAAGCATAATGGGGAATGACTGAGACAGGAAGCTCAGTTCCTGAGCTCCTGTAAAATGTCTATGAAGAGGCAATCCTGCCTTAAAAAACAAACAAACAAAACAAAACCCAACCAATGCACTCAAAGCACGCAACAAGCAATACGCGTAATAACTTAACAAAATACAGCAGTTGCTAGCACTACCTAAACTATTTGCACTTAAGAGAAGTTTTCATTAGATGATACAACTGGGGGGAAAAAATTCTAAAATGTTCCTTCCAATTGGCTTTAATTCAGAGACATGTCTGAGAATCTGCAGGGGAATCTAAAAGAGTCCTGCAGACTGGAATCCCTTTATTGTCCCCTCCTGCAACGGCTTCCAAGCATCTGGCACCTGTGTGCCTCAGCATTTTAGGTATTATGGAAGTCTGTTACACTTCAATATAACAATTCCAAACACATAATACTAGATACATGGAAAAGGTCTTGTAGGGTAGATAGAGATCACAGATTATTTCCAGACACTTTACAGCAACTTGTTTTCTTCCTGTTTCAAGACTTTTCACACAACTAAAAGCTAAAATATAGCAGTGCTTGTTTTCTTAAAAACAATTTCATCTTCTTAATAGCATTTATGAGAACTTACAGTACAGTATAGTACAGTACAGTATCACCAAGGTTGGAAAAGACCTCGAAGATCATCAAGTCCAACCTGTCACCACAAACCTCACGACTAGACTATGGCACCAAGTGCCACATCCAGTCCCCTCTTGAACGCCTCCAGGGATGGCGACGCCACCATCTCCCCGGGCAGCCCATTCCAATGATGAATCACTCTCTCTGTGAAGAACTTTCTCTTCACCTCAAGCCTAAACTTCCCCTGGTGCAGCTTGAGACTGCGTCCCCTTGTTCTGGTGCTGGTTGCTAGACAGAAGAGGCCAACCCCTTCCTGGCTACAGCCACCTTTCAGGTAGTTGTAGAGACCAATGAGGTTGCCCCTGAGCCTCCTCTTCTCCAGGCTAAACAACCCCAGCTCCCTCAGCCTCTCCTCATAGGGCTTGTGCTCAAAGCCTCTCACCAGCCTTGTTGCCCTTCTCTGGACACGTTCAAGTGTCTCGATGTTCTTCTTAAACTGAGGGGCCCAGAACTGGACACAGTACTCAAGGTGCGGCCTAACCAACTATAACTATATAACTATAACTATACAGCACAAACAAATTACAATGTGATGTTTCATCCTTCTGAAAAGAATGACTGCATTTCTCAGTTATGTTTTCACTCATGAGTAGAATAGCCACAGCAAATGAGGAACAATTAGGTCTTCATTTGCTCCAACAGACGCCACTGTGCATTCCCTCTTTCTGTGCAAGAAACTGAGGAAATCTGATCAATGTAAGTTGCTCTCAGCAACATTCAAGAAACAAACAAACAGGCAAATAAATCCCAAATTGAAAGTACTCAAGGAGAAAGTTGTGGTTGTGTTAAATTGTGCCTTTTCTACTTTTTCTTCTTCTTAACAAACCATCAGAAACTTGAAGCAATTGCTACTTCAGCTGTATCCATGAGGTGGACTATAAAAATTGTTGCCTCAGCAATTAGATTTGATTGAGTTGGATTTTTGTAGATGGTTGTGGAAGGACCTTTTATTTCTAATAATTTTTGTAGACAACACTTTTAAAGGACAAATAGTTATTGTGTAGAGATTGGAAACTGGTGATATACTGGAATGAAGCAGAACTGAGAGTTTATTAAGTTAGAGTTGTACAAACTATTCATTTGATGTTGAAAGTTTTATCAGTTGATCAATATATCATGCAGTGACCCTCCCTCTTCTGAATAATTCAGTTTTTATTGAACAGCTTTTCTTATTCTTGTTTTCCTGTAGATTTAATTCCTGTCTGTAATGGCTTCATGGAAAAATGAAAGAAACTGACCACACAAAATAAAGGAGAATAAATGCAAACCTAAGGGCATTGTTTTGCAACTGCTAATTACCATTTAAAACAAATAAATAAAATTTCATAGTGCTACATGGGTTTATAGCAGATGTTGAGGAATGCCTATCTTTTGCATATGTTATATGTATGTCATAAACATCCTCAGCCTTGTCTGTTGTTAATGAAATGTGGTTTTCTTCATTCAGTTTGCTTTTATTAGGTTTTAATTTGATTGAGTCCTCTGCACACTTATTTTAACACCATGTGTTACATTCATTTGTATGTGGATTAAGAAATACAATCATAGAATGCTTTAGGTTGGAAGAGACATTTAAAGGTCACCTAGTTCAACCCTCCTGCAGTGAGCAGGGACTCCTTTAACTGGATCAGATTTCTCAGGGACCTGTCCAACCTGACCTTCAGTGTTTCTGTGGATGGGACATCTACCACCTCTCTGGGCAATCTGGGACAATGTTTCACAACTCCTACTGTAATAAAATTATTCCATGTTGTCTCGATCTGGAGAGGGAAAGAGATTCAGGTTTTTAATGAATATTCCCGTGTTGTGAAATTAGAGGCACAAACGAGGCCAAAATATCAACAGCTAGACTATTTATTACATAACTACAGTGGATGGACATAAAGTGGAGGGATCAGAAGGGGGAGAGAGAGAGAAAATAGGGAGAGAGAGAAGAGAGGGAGAAGAGGGAAAGAATTATATTACCACACCCCTCACCCCCAAGACAGTTTGAGTCTGTGGAGGAAAGGTGCTGCAGGAGATGTTGGGTCTGTAGAGAAACGGTGCTGCAGGAGATGTTGGGTCAGTAGAGAAACGGTGCTGCAGGAGATGTTGGGTCTGTAGAGGAAGGGTGCTGAGGCTTTGGCTGTAGAAGGGATGAGGTCCTCTGGGCAGCTTCTTCAGCTCCATGAGTTGCAGCAGGAGGAACTTAGGGCATGGAGAGTCCAAGATCCATTGTGTTGGCCCCGTGGTGTTTCCAGTGTGTGGTGCCGTCTACTTTCTTCTGCATCTTGCTTCTCCAGTTTTCTCCTCCTCCTAAAGCCAGTAGTTGCTCCAGTCTTTTATACAGTTTTTTAGCCCTTAGGCAAGTGTATCATTCCCCAGGAAATCTTTCTGTGTACTCAGGTGAGTTTGGGCAGCCACTGGATGGAGGAGGGGAAGGCCTCCGCCTCCTCCTGCTCCATCTACCTACCCACACACTCTTTTCACATCAAGAGCCATTGTCCTTTCCTGGGGTATCTGATGGCTGGAAATGATCTTGTCCTGAAGGTGTGAATGCTGGGCCCTTGGGCGATTGTTGTAGGCCAGCTGCAGTCCCGTGAGCAATGTTATCTTTGCACCTTCCAATAGTCCTTCCAGTGGCTCTGCCCAACGCACCTCAGCTATTGTCTGGACAAGCAGCAAGTGATTTTATCTTTGTTGAGTCACATCAGAAGACACAAGCTTTAGTCTCTCACACATGTATCTAGTCTAAACCTACCCTCTTTTAGTTTCAAATCATTAACCCTTGTCCAGTTGCAGAAGGTCTTGCTAACAAGTCTGTTTCCATCTTTCTTATCAGCCCACTCAAGTACTGAAGTTTCTATGGAGCCTTCTCTTCTCCAGGATGGATAACACCAAATCTCTCAGCCTGTCCTAGTAGGAGAGCTGATCCAGCCCTCTGATAATTATTTTGGCTCTCTTCTAGACCTGCTTCAACAGGTTAATGTCTTTCTTGCGCTGAGAACTCCAGATGCAGTACTCCAGGTGAGGTCTCACCAGAATAGATGGGAAGAAGCCCCTTCCTTGACTTGCTGGCCATGCTGCTTCTTCTAGGATGCGATTGGACCTCTAGGCTTCAAGTGTACATTGCTATCTCATGTCCAGCTTTTCACCCACAAGTACTTCCAAGTCATTCTTCACATGACTGATAAAAATCCCTTCATTCTCCAGCCTATATTGATACTGAGGATTGTCCTGACCCAGGTGCAGAACCTTGCACTTGGTCTGGTTGAACCTCATGAAGTTCACATTTTACCCCTTCTCAAGTTTGCGCAGGTCTCTATGGATGACATCCTGTCCTTTAGGCATGTCATCTACAGCACTCAGCTTGCTGAGGATGCACTCAGTCCCACTTTCTATGACACTGATGAAGATATTAAACAGAAGACAAGATAAAGACATGTTAAGGGAAGCTATTGATCAACTATCGATCATTCAGTCAGTAAATCAGGCTACCTTTCAAAGAACAGCAGAAATAAAAGGCTGGTAAATCACAGGTGCTAGCAAATACACAATCTCTCATCAGGGTAGGCTTTACATTAGGGTAGGACTGTAAGAAAAACTTCTCTCCTAGCTTACCCAAGCACTGTATATTACTCAAGTAAAATCAGCTTTTTGTTTGCCGTTATGCTAGCTAATTTCCATGGTGTAGAATGAAAAATAACCACCTGTGCTTAAACTCCAGGAAGGAATTTTGATATCTTGTTACTCAAATATCCATTTCTCATTTCAAGATTTGATTTGCTTGATTATTTGTAGTAACACATATCTCTTTCTTGCAATCAACTGCAAGTATTTTTACATTTCAGTACTGGCAAATATATTAAAGATGTTGCTAATATCCTTACAGTTTAAAAACTGACCAACTAAACCAAACACTTCGATTTTTAAAACCAATCATATTGAAGAGACTGCCAAATATATCAAAGATGGGACAAAACTGTTTTTTTCCAGACAACAAATACAGTAATTGCTACTTGTGCATATTGCTTGCTTTGAAAGATGTTCAACATCTCAGTCATGAATGTCCACATGATTCCAACTCATTAACTGGTGGTGCTGTTAAGAAAATTCCAGCGGGGATCTTGCTCGGGAGCTCACCGCGACCAGCACCCTCGGGAGCACTAGCTGCTTCCCTTTCAACCTACGGGGATCGGCAGGGCACCCAGGGCTCTCGGCACTCGGCTAGATTCGGCACGACCGTTTCTCCATGTGCTTGCTGCTCGGGATCGCTCGGGCTCCCCGCGTCACTGCCGGCGGCTGGTTTAAAAGCCATCGGCGGCTCGCGCAGCCCCTGTTCCCGCGGGGGCCTTGCCGCCTGCTCTCGCTTGGCACGCGCCGCCGCACTTGTTCTAAATTTTGTCCAGCGGGTCCCGCGGGCAGGGCACCATGGTGGTGACGCGCCGCAACCGCTCCTTCAGAACATCAGTCTCGACTCAGACTGAGGGGGAATACAAGCAGGTAGGCAAGTGTCACAAGCAAGAGGTGGGTGTCCAGGCTTATGGCTGCAGAGAGTGCTGGAGCCTGGCAGTTGAGATGCAGGGTAGTGGGGACAATTCCTGCATCAGATGCGAGCAGATTGACTATCTGCTTAACCTGGTGGCCAGATTGAAAGATGAGGTGACTAGACTTAGAGGTGTCAGGGATTGTAGAAGAGAGACCAACTTGAGTAACCAGGCTCTGCAGGCTCCCCCAGCAGAGGCTGATTATCCAAAAAGCAGAGGGGAATGGACGAAGATTCCTCTCAAAAGACACAAATTAAAACCTCCCTGTCTCCCTTCACCTCCCCCACTGCCCTTGGACAACAGGTATGGGGCACTGGAGGTCGAGGGGGAGGTGATTCTGATGCTGGAGGACACACCATCTGGGGTTTTCCAAGAGGCAAAACAGCCCAGGGTGGGTCGGCCCGGGGTGAGTCAGCCCGGGGTGGGTCGGCCCGGGGTGAGTCAGCCTGGGGTGGGTCGGCCCGGGGTGAGTCAGCCTGGGGTGGGTCGGCCCGGGGTGAGTCAGCCTAGGGTGGGTCGGCCCGGGGTGAGTCGGGCCGGGGTGAGTCAGCCCAGGGTGGGTCGGCCCGGGGTGAGTCAGCCTAGGGTGGGTCGGCCCGGGGTGAGTCAGCCTAGGGTGGGTCGGCCCGGGGTGAGGCAGCCTGGGGTGAGTCAGCCTAGGGTGGGTCGGCCTAGGGAGAGCCAGCCTGGGATGGGTCGGCCTGGGGTGGGTCAGCCTGGGGTCAGGCAGCCTGGGGTGAGTCATCCCAGGGTGGGTAAGCCTGGGGTGAGTCAGCTTGGGGTGAGTCAGCCTGGGGTTAAACAGCCTTCCCCTGGCATCAAGACTTGCTCCCTTAAAAAAAAAAGAGGAGGGTGATTGTTATTGGTGATTCCCTACTGAGGGGAACAGAGGGCCCCATATGTCGGCCAGACCCTGCTCACAGGGAACTTTGTTGTCTCCCAGGAGCTCAAATTGCTGATGTTACCAGAAGGCTGCCTAGTCTGGTGCAGCCCTCTGACTACTTTCCATTAATAATTATGCAGTTAGGGAATGACGATGTTGCAACTAGAACTCCCAGGGCTATCAAGAATGACCTCAAGGTCCTGGGGGATCTAGTGGAGGACTCAGGTGCACAAATAATTTGTCTATACCCTTAGTTGCAGGAGGGAATATGAGAAGGAACAGGTCAGCAGCTGTAGTCAACAAGTGGCTTAGAGGTTGGTGCAGTCAGAAGAATTTTGGGTTTTTTGATCTTGAAAAACTTTCTACTGCACCAGGTCAGCTGGTAACAGATGGAGTACATCTGTCCCAGAGGAGGGGAAAGGTCACAGTACATGAGAATGGCCTGTCCCCCAAAGGTAAAAAGATTCTGGGAAGGGAATTAGCAAGTCTCATTGACAGGGCTTTAAACTAGCTTCGAAGGGGGAAGGGGCTGAAACCAGTCCCCCCAGACAGGAGTCTGAGGGTGGTAAGCTGGAGTCAGGGGCAAAACCAGCAGCTCAGCTGAAGTGCATGTACACCAATGCACGAAGTATGGGCAACAAACATGAGGAGCTGGAAGCCTTGTTGCAGCACGAAAGATATGATGTAGTTGCCATCACGGAGACGTGGTGGGATGACTCGCATGACTGGAGCGCTGCAATTGACGGCTACAGGCTATTCAGGAGAGACAGGCAGGGAAGAAGGGGTGGAGGGGTGGCCCTGTACATCAGGGAGGCTCTTGATGCCATTGAGCTAGAGATCAGGGATGATCGGGTTGAGTGCGTGTGGGTAAGAATTAGAGGGAAGACCAGCAGGGCAGACATGCTGGTTGGAGTCTGTTATAGACCACCCAACCAGGAGGATGATCTTGATGAAGCATTCTATAGGCAGCTTAAGGCTGTCTCAAGATCGCCTAACCTTGTTCTCGTGGGAGGGAGACTTCAACCTGCCTGATATCTGCTGGGATCACAACATAGCAGAGAGGAGGCAGTCTAGGAGGTTCTTAGAGTGCATGGAGGACAGCTTCTTATCCCAGGTGCTGCGTGAGCCTACCAGGGGTAAGGCTATGCTTGACCTCCTCTTCACCAACAGGGAAGGGCTGGTGGGTGATGTGGTGGTCGGAGGGTGTTTAGGCACCAGTGACCATGAGATAATTGAGTTTTCAGTATTCAGCCAAGCCAAGAGGGGGAGCAAGAAGACCTCCACTCTGGACTTCCGGAGGGCGGACTTCAGGCTACTCAAGGAACTAACTCAGAAGGTTCCTTGGGAAACAGCCCTTAAAAACAAAGGGGTTCAGGAGAGCTGGACCTACTTCAAGAAAGAACTCTTGAAGGCGCAGGAACAGGCTGTGCCGGTGTGCCGGAAGATGAGCCGCCGGGGCAGACGGCCAGCCTGGTTGGGTAATGAACTTCTAAAGGAACTAAGGGAAAAAAAGAGGGTGTATTATCTTTGGAAAAAAGGGGAGGCAACCCATGGAATGTTTAGGGATGTTGCTAGGTCTTGTAGGAAGAAAATTAGGGAGGCAAAAGCACATTTGGAGCTCAGACTGGCCTCTGCTGTGAAGGACAACAAAAAGTCCTTCTATAAATATATTAATAGCAAGAGGAAGGGCAAGGAGAAGCTCCACTCCTTGGTGGGCATGGAGGGGAATATTGTAACAAAGGATGAGGAAAAGGCAGAGGTGCTTAACACCTTCTTTACCTCAATTATTACTAGCAGGACAGAACGGCTTCCAGACAGCTGGCCTGCAGAGCTGGCAGAAGGAGCCAGGGAGCAGCATAGTTTTCCCCTGTTCCAGGATGGGACAGTTAGAGATCTTCTCAGCCGCTTGGACCCCCACAAGTCCATGGGACCGGATGGGATCCATCCTAGGGTGCTGAGGGAGCTGGCGGATGAGCTGTCCAGGCCGCTCTCCATCATTTTTCAGCAGTCCTGGCTCACTGGAGAGGTCCCAGAAGACTGGAAGCTGGCTAACGTGGTGCCCATCCATAAGAAGGGCCAGTTGGAAGAGCCGGGGAATTATAGGCCTGTCAGCCTGACCTCAGTGCCAGGCAAGATTATGGAGCAGGTCATCTTGTGTGCGATCGCACAGCACTTACAGGATGGCCAGGGGCTCAGGCCTAGCCAGCATGGATTTAGGAGGGGCAGGTCCTGCCTGACCAACCTGATCTCCTTCTATGATCAGGTGACCCGCCTGGTGGATGCGGGGAGGCCTGTGGATGTGGTCTACCTGGACCTCAGCAAGGCCTTTGACACCGTCCCCCACAGCAAACTCCTGGCCAAGCTGGCAGCCCATGGCTTGGACAGGAGCACACTGCGTTGGGTTAGGAACTGGCTGGAGGGCCGAGCCCAGAGAGTGGTGGTGAATGGTGCCACATCCAGCTGGCGGCCTGTCACTAGTGGTGTGCCCCAGGGATCAGTGCTGGGCCCCATGCTTTTCAACATCTTTATTGAAGATCTGGATGAGGGCATTGAGTCCATCATCAGTAAATTTGCAGATGACACCAAGCTGGGGGCAGGAGTTGATCTGCTGGAGGGCAGAGAGGCTTTGCAGAGAGACCTCGACAGGCTGGACAGATGGGCAGAGTCCAATGGCATGAGATTTAACACATCCAAGTGCCGGGTTCTGCACATTGGCCACAACAACCCCAGGCAGCGCTACAGGCTGGGGTCAGAGTGGCTGGAGAGCGGCCAGGCTGAGAGGGACCTGGGGGTACTGGTTGATTGTAGGCTGAACATGAGCCAGCAGTGTGCCCAGGCAGCCAAGAGGGCCAACCGCATCCTGGCCTGCATTAGGAATAGTATGGCCAGCAGGAGCAGGGAGGTCATTGTGCTCCTGTACTTTGCTTTGGTTAGGCCGCACCTTGAGTACTGTGTCCAGTTCTGGGCCCCTCAGTTTAAGAAGGACATTGAGACACTTGAACGTGTCCAGAGAAGGGCAACAAGGCTGGTGAGAGGCCTTGAGCACAAGCCCTATGAGGAGAGGCTGAGGGAGCTGGGGCTGTTTAGCCTGGAGAAGAGGAGGCTCAGGGGAGACCTCATTGCTCTCTACAACTACCTGAAGGGTGGTTGTAGCCAGGAAGGGGTTGGCCTCTTCTCCCTAGCAACCAGCACCAGAACAAGGGGACACAGTCTCAAGCTGCACCAGGGGAAGTTTAGGCTCGAGGTGAGGAGAAAGTTCTTCACTGAGAGAGTGATTCGTCATTGGAATGGGCTGCCTGGGGAGGTGGTTGAGTCTCCATCCCTGGAGGCGTTCAGGAGGGGACTGGATGTGGCACTTGGTGCCATGGTCTAGTTGTGAGGTTGTGGTTACAGGTTGGACTCGATGATCTTCAAGGTCTCTTCCAACCTTGGTAATTCTATTCTATTCTATTCTAAATTCTTACCTTTGCCTGTTTGCTTGGACTTCTGCCTTTAAATATTACAAAGCATTATAAATGTGTGCCCAAGCAGCCAAGAGGGCCAGTGGCATCCTGGCCTGTATCAAGAACAGTGTGACCAGCAGGAGCAGGGAGGTCATTCTGCCCCTGTACACTGCACTGGTTAGGCCATACATTGAGTACTGTGTCCAGTGCTGCACCCCTCAGTTTAGGAAGGATGTTGACTTGCTGGAGTGTGTCCAGAGAAGGGCAAGGAGGTTGGTGAGGGGTTTGGAACACAAGCCCTATGAGGAAAGGCTGAGGGAGCTGGGGTTGCTTAGCCTGGAGAGGAGGCGGCTTAGGGGCAACCTTGTTGCTCTCTACAGCTACCTTAAGGGAGGTTGTAGACAGGCGGAGGTTGGTCTCTTGTCCCAGGCAACCAGCACCAGAACAAGAGGACACAGCCTCAGGCTGTGCCAGAGCAGGTTTAGGCTGGATGTTAGGAAGAAGTTCTACACAGAGAGAGTGATTGCCCATTGGAATTGGCTGCCCAAGGTGTGGTGGAGTCCTCATCATGGGAGGTGTTGAGGAGGAGACTTGATGGGGTGCTTGGTTGCATGGTTTAGTTGTTTAGGTGGTGTTGGATGATAGGTTGGATGCAATGATCTTGAAGGTCTCTTCCAACCTGGTCTATTCTATTCTATTCTATTCTATTCTATTCTATTCTATTCTATTCTATTCTATGCATTGTAAATCACACTGCTCTTTGTACTGACTTTTTTTTTTTGTGTAATAATGGTGGATATATTTGAAAATCCTGAGGAATGATGGCCTTATGTTCTTATTCAGGAAGTTCCAGATTTTGAAAATTAATCTGATTACTATTGTTAAAACAAGGTACAGGAACTGCTCCTCAGTTCATAAGAAAGTAGTTCATACTAAAGCTTCCCTTTTTGCCCTTTAGAAAAAGCAATTATGAGTCAAACAAAAACATATAAAGAGGAGATGTCATCATAAAATAATGAGCTAATAATGAGCTAATGTGTAACTTTTTTAAGTGCGTGGAAAAGAGAAGTGATAAAACCAAAAAAACAAGCTGCAAACTGAGTACAAAAAGCATTTAAAGTTCAGCTAGAATGCAAATTGTGTACTACAGTAAATGCTTGTCATCTATATTGTTAGAATGGAATGGAATGGAATGGAATGGAATGGAATGGAATGGAATAGAATAGAATAGAATAGAATAGAATAGAATAGAATAGAATAGAATAGAATAGAATAGAATTGACCAGATTAGATGAGACCTTTGAGATCATCGAGTTCAACCTATCATCCAACACCATCTAATCAACTAAATCATGGCACCAAGCACCCCATCCACTCTCTTCCTATACATCTCCAGTAATGGTGACTTCACCACCTCTCTGGGCAGCCCATTCCAATGGCCAGTTATTCTTTATATGAAGAACTCTTCCTAACATCTAGCCTAAACCTCCCCTGGTGCACCAACTTTATGTGTAATAGTTTATGTGTCATAGTTTTAGTCTTTAAAATTTCTGGCTAAATGTATATTTCTTGTAAGTGTTCAAAGTGTTAACGTTTTTTCATGGATAGCATGTCTTGTTATTGCAGATAAAAGGCAGAGAGAAACATTTATTCTGTCTTATCTACAACCAAAAAAAATACAATTATAAAATTAATTGCATTTACATTTCCAAAATATCTGTATTAAATAGCAATTAAAAAAAGGTAATTTCTCTGAAAGCAGTAGAACTAATTTAACCTAGTTCTCTACATATGTTGTGGAGTCTCTTCATTTATTTTGTCAAAATCTACTGCACTGTCTCTAGGACAGTCCAACTGTGATGATCTCTGTTCTCCACATTGCAGTACAAGCACACTGCAGTACCACCAGGTCACACTCTCCTAATGATTTATTAATATTTCTCCTCCAAAACACAGTATTTTGGCCTCTTTTTTGATTACTTTATCTCCTCTGTTTATTTTTCTCAGTCTTTGATAATATTTCTGATTAGTTCCTGTGGTCTTCCAAATAAAAAGAACCTCTGGTCCTTCTTCTGTTTTCATCAGTGTGAGCAACAGCTGTCTAAATTATGAGTGCCCCTGCCCAGGGAGAAACAAAAATGTCTCTTTAGCAACTGATCTTCCTAACATTCTAGAATCACAGAATCACAGAATCATAAAGGTTGGAAAAGACCTCAAAGATCATCAAGTCCAACCTGTCACCACAGACCTCATGACCAAACCATGGCACCAAGTGCCACTTCCAATCCCCTGTTGAACACCTCCAGGGATGGGGACTCCACCACCTCCCTGGGTAGCACACTCCAATGGCTAACAACTCTCTTAGTGAAGAACTTTCTCCTCTCCACGAACCAAAACTTCCCCTGGTGCAGCTTGAGACTGTGTCCTCTTGTTCTGGTGCTGGTTGCCTGGGAGAAGAGACCAATCCCCTTCTGGCTACAACCACTCTTCAGGTAGTTGTAGACAGCAATAAGGTCTCCCCTGAGCCTCCTCTTCTCCAGGCTAAACAACCCCAGCTCCCTCAGCCTCTCCTCATAGGGCTTGTGCTCAAGGCCTCTCCCCAGCCTCATTGCCCTTCTCTGGACACGTTCAAGTGTCTCAATGTCCTTCTTAAATTGAGGGGGCCAGAATTGGACACAGTACTTCAGGTGTGGCCTAACCAGAACATGCAATAATCTTTCAAATAGCTGGAGTCTAGAAGTTATTGTCAACAGTTCAAAAGAAAAATCCTGGTGTTACTGTGTGAGTATAGTCTTCATAGTATCATAGAATCAGGGTTGGAAGGGACCACAAGGGTCATCTAGTTCCAACCCCTGCACTAGATCAGGCTAGCCAGAGCTTCATCCAGCCTGCTCTTAAACACCTCCAGGGACGGGGCCCCAACCACCTTCCTGGATAACCCATTCCAGGCCTTCACCACTCTCATGGTGAAGAACTTCCTCCTCACATCCAGCCTGAATCTCCCTACCTCCAGCTTCATTCCATTCCCCCTAATCCTATCACTACCTGAGATCCTGAGAAGTCCCTCCCAGCCTTCCTGTAGGTCCCCTAGTCTTCCAGAAGTTTCATGTCCAACTGGAAAATGGGTTAAGAAATATGGATTAAAAGAATATTGAACACACAGTCTTGCTCAGAAAAAAATACCCCAGAAGGACAGAGGAATTTTAGAGCAACTAACCCGGATTGAAGGAGCAAAGCTTTGGGTGACAGGGAAGGCTCCTGAGTAGAACTTGAAGCCATTCAAACCCACATTTTCTAAACTTTAACAAAGAAATGATGTTTTCAATATAAAGTGAACATACTAAGTTATGTGTTTGTTTTTTTTGGGTTTTTTTGCTGGTTTGGTTCTTTATTTTTTAGGGGGTAAAGTTGTTTGGTTTTGTTTGGGTTTGGGTTTTGGGATTTTGGGCCAAAAAATTAATAGACATTCTTATTTGGATAATCATTGCTTTTGAGCAATATGAACTAGGTAGCTATATCAGATTTCTCTTGTGCAATTCACAGAGTGGCAGGTCAGCCTTGGGAGGCTCCAGTAGATCAAGTACAGGTGTAACTTTTATTATCTCTGATGAGGATTTGCTTCATTGCACCCCAGAGTAAAGAATGCATTTTTTTCTTTCAACCTTACAACAAAAGGACAACATCTGCAGAAACAAATGAACAGGATGAAAGAAACTCCTCTCTCTAAAGGAGTGGTTGGGCCACTGCTTTGATCTCTAGGGGCTTTAGTTGCCAGAAGCAGGAACAACATATGAATCAACAAATAACAGTTTGGCACAGAAGTACAACTCTTCTCTGTCCATCTAATAGAATGTGACTTTTCTTCGGGCTCGAAGGTCATAATCTTTTCATATTTCAGATACAATATTCTTCTATTAATCTAAGGTCTGTAAAAATGAATTTAAAGCTTGCCTGGCTGCAAAAGTTGGTTTTCCTCCCCCTCCTCCTCAAAAAAAACCTGTAAGTGGGCCATTTCTACCTGCATGACATATATATATATATATATATATATGGTTGAAAAGCTGGATTCTAATCATCAACTTGTCAAAGGTTAATCATCAAAATGTGTTTGTGAATTGTGTCTTTGGCTGCTCTTATCAGCTTCTGCATTTTTTATTCTCCTTCCCCCATCATGCAAACAGAGATTCTGAGATTGGACATTCTACTTCTCTGTGACTGCAGTGGCCCAATATTCGCTATTTGATTACTAAAGTTACAAAACTATACTTTTGAGATTAGTCACCATGGTATCTCTGGTGAATGGATATACAACATTTCTAAGATGCAACCTAATTTGCAAGATAATGAAATATTTGACTACTTATATTTAAAAATACCTCAACAAATAATATGCTTCCATACTATATCTATCCATATTTTATAATTGAATTTTGTAGTGGTAATTAATCTTCCCTGTTTAGCTGACTAGTGCCAAAGGACTTGAAAGAAAACTACCTTTCTGTAAATTCTGAGTACCATATTTAAAAATAAATACAAACAGATTATTCCTTTATCATACTCTTCACTTTCATATTCTTGTCTAAGGAAAGCTCTTCAACAGGAAGCTTTCCCAGAATGACTAAAGTGAAGGATGGAAATTACCCTTCAAAGTATTCTTCTTAGGGGACAAAACTCCCAATTATAAATATTAAACAAAGCTTTTGATGTGACAAAACCAGCATTAAAAGTAGTCCTTCAGGATATCTAAAAGGAATAAGCAGAGGGACATATGTAAAAATGTTGGAGGAAAGAAACATATGTGTGAAATATTTTAATATAATTAAGTTTTATCAATGATATTAGAAACATGTAGTCATAATACATTATAAATTCTGTTGTGTAGTACGGTCAGGACACTCATCCAGAGATTACATAAATGTCTGCTCTATGTGCCTATACTTAAATATATTTCTAGCTTTCTGAATGTCTTTTTTATTTTCTTAATAATAATAATAATAATAATAATTTTATTATTATTATAACTACTACTACTATTACTATTGCTATTACTATTAGTACTATTACTATTAGCACTATTACTGTTATTAAAATTGACAGTTAGTGTGGTAAACCAGCACTGTAGCAAGCTCCTGATCCCAGGAGGCACATCCTGATTTTGAACTCAAAACAAATGATGTTGGTGGTGCTCTGGGACCCCTTAGGGTACAGATGTCAATCTGAGGGCTGAAGGAGCTCCTAGATCAGATAACTCAAAACATCTTCAAATTATTCCTATCCCAATATCTGTATCCAATGCAGTTAATACCATAAATAGAAAAATAGTTACCTGGATAGATCTCATTTATCATAAAACATTTTTTTTTTCCCTCATTCTTTTGCCCTTTCACTTTGTTTCTCTCCTGTATTTTGTGGGTTTAGCTGTAACTGTAAATTAGGAACCCCTAGGGAAGGAGTTTTGGCTTCAACACCTTGGCAGGGTTTCTAAGGTGATGCAACCTCAAACCCCAGCCTTTACAACAGCTATTTGAAAAATATGCTTTGACTGTCAATAGGGATAAATCCAAAGGAGACAAAATGAAGATTTCTCCAAATTATCATAAGAAACAGACTACTCATTTGAAAACTGTAGTCCCTGAGCAGAAGCTAACAGCCAAGATATTTAATTGATATACCATAAAGCCAGATGAAGCAGATGTACTGCCGGAATCAGAGTCTGGGTAGGAGTCTCAGCATCTTGTGTCAGAGAAGTTTTCTGTCTGCTGTGTCACTAACAATCTAAAAAGAAAAGCGCATCATGTGTCGTTCTTAGATGAGTATGCCCTTTTCCATCTTGTAGAAAAAGATTCTACTGGTCATGAAATATATTACCTTTCTGAAATGTAACTGCACCCAGCATAGTTTTTTTGTTTGGTTTGGTTTTGTTGTTGTTGCTTTGTTTGGTTTTGTTGTGGGTTTGTGTGTTTTGGGGTTTTTTTAGTGATAAAAATAAATTTCTAACAGATCACAGTATCACTAAGGTTGGAAGAGACCTCGAAGATCATCGAGTCCAACCTGTCACCACAGACCCCATGACTAGACCATGTCTCTAGGTCTTACCTCAAGGGGAAAAAAAGAAACAAAAACAACAAAACAAAAATGCATTGGAAACAAGCAAACCAACAACCCAGAAAACCCCACCCAAACCAACCATAAATCCATAAATACTTAAACATAATTTTATATGACAGGGAAAAGTTGTCATATGTTGAGACAGGGTGGCTTTGTCAGTTCACTGCAGTGGCGTGAAAGTGTTCCTAAAACCTCTCACATTGTCAGATTCCAACCTGAATGATTTACAAAATGTTATGACAGGCTGCTTGCTCATCAGAAGACAAAAGAAAAAGTTTTGGTTAGTTGTCTGCTTGTTGCAGACAAAACTAATAATTTAAACATATTAAGTGCATGAAATGTTGATTTGAAATGCATTGCACCTTGAGAGACCAGGTGTCAAAAGTCTCCCGGCTCCAATAATATTCTCCTATTTTGAAATCACAAGATCTTTGGCTCAATTTGCAGTTAAGTCTCTGAAATGCAGATGGCACAACTCCATTAAATACTTTATTGTGATTTAATGGCTCCTCCCCTGGGTTCCAAAATTCAGTGTGAACGAGCTGTTAAAACTAACTGTGCAATACAAATGCTGAAAGTTAAGACAAAATAATTTTAAAAATTATGTCTCACATGTTTTTTTTTCTCTATCAGAATAAAACAAAAAAAAAAAAAACCCCTAAAAAAAAAAAAAAAACAACCACCCCCCCCCAAACAAAAAAAAGGCATAAGCTCTTCTTACTTATTGGAATGATCTGCAGCAGCACATGTAGGGAAAAGCAGCATGACAGTTTAAATGGTTAAAGCATACTCTTGCTAGGATGAAAGTATCTTTGGTAGGTATGTGAAACAAACTCTTTCACCAAGATAATTTCTGGTGTTGTCCTTGGAATTCTAATATAAATAACTGTAGGATGCAGACCTTGGTGTAACACGTTTAACTTTGTAAAACTGCAACTTCAGCATTTATGTAGCAATAAACAAACAAACAAAAGACAACAAACAAACAAAACCAAACCCCAAACAGCACCTTGATCATTACAGATTTAAAGTCATAACAGAATAGAATAGAATAGAATAGAATAGAATAGAATAGAATAGAATAGAATAGAATAGAATAGAATAGAATAGAATAGAATTACCAAGGTTGGAAGAGACCTCGAAGATCATCGAGTCCAGCCTGTAACCATAACCTCACAACTAGACCATGGCACCAAGTGCCACATCCAGTCCCCTCCTGAACGCCTCCAGGGACGGAGACTCCACCACCTCCCGGGCAGCCCATTCCAATGACGAATCACTCTCTCGGTGAAGAACTTTCTCCTCACCTCCAGCCTAAACTTCCCCTGGTGCAGCTTGAGACTGTGTCCCCTTGTTCTGGTGCTGGTTGCTAGGGAGAAGAGGCCAACCCCTTCCTGGCTACAACCACCCTTCAGGTATTTGTAGAGAGCAAACTTCAGACTTGCCTTTAAAAATGGTATTTGGAATATTACCAGCTTTCTTCTACCACTCTATTTTGCATATATTTGGCTATCAAGTGATAGAAACATCAGGAAACACGCATTTCAAAGACTGCAACATTTATTCATGCAGTCATAGGTTCACAGACTGCATTGGGTTGGAACGGACCCTCAAAGGTCATCCTGTCCAACCCTCCTGCAGTGAGCAGGGACATATTGCATGAGAATGAATCAAGCCAGCTTTTGCAAACCTGGCTTATTGGACTGCACTTCATAGATGTTCCTGCAATGATTCAGGGAGCTAATAGATCCTAATATTGAGGGATGAAAGGAAAAGTGAACTATGATAGAAATATCAAAGAAATTATCTTCCCTTTTCTCTAAATAGCTGTTTAGAATGGTTGAAATGTTTGATAGGAACTGTACACTCTCATTAAAGATCATGATTTAGCTTTGCCATAAAAGGGACTATAAACAAGCAGGGAAGAATAATCTTTACTAGTGCAAGGCAGCCAGTGTGCACATGGAGAAAACAGGAATCATTCACCAATAGAGAAAAAGGCAAGCTAAAAGTACAGATGCGTGAATTAACTTGCTTTCATAGGAAGCTGTGTTCTGTTCAGTCAGGCTTTCTTTCAATTATTTTCTTTAAGTATGAAAATTTGCAGCTGGAAGTGGTATGTAGGCCATGGAGGGTACAGAAAAAAATATCCTAGATGCCTGTAATACTACTTTTCACTATCAAGTACAAAGACATTATATAAACTGATGTAGGTGACAAAGCATGGGGTTAAACACTGTCATGGACACTCTGGGTGATCACTGTCCACTGTAGCACTTAGGCTGAGGAAATTACACTCACTTGATAACAGCAATAGGGAAGAAGTGGGTCCATTGCTAAGTAAGGTGGGAGGCGTGGTACCAGATGATGTGGAGATGGTGGAATTACTGAATGCCTTCTTTGCCTCAGTCTTTACTGCTAAGATCACCCCACAGGAATCTTAAGACACTGGAGGTAAGAGCAAAATTGGAGGGAGGAAGACTCTCCACTGGTGAGTGTGGACTGGGTTAGACATTGATTGGATAGGATGAAAATGTACAGATCCTTGAGTCCTGATGGTGTGCATTATGAATGCTGAGGGACCTGTCTGATGTTGTTGCTGTACTAGCCCCCTTTTTTAAAGCTCATGGGAAACAGAGGAGGTCCCTGAGGACTGGGAAATAGCCAGTGTCACTCCAGTCTTCAAAAAGGGTAAGAAGGAAGACCTGGGCAGCTGCTGACAAGCCAGCCTCACCTCCATCCATGAAAAGCTAATGGAGCAACTTAATTCTGGAGGCCATCTCTAACCACATAAAAGAAAAGAGAGTTATCAAGAGTAGCCAAAGAGAGTTATCAAGAGTAGCCAGCATGGATTCACTAAAGGAAAATCTTGCTTGACCAAACTGATAGCCTTCCATGAAGGCATGACCAATTGGATAGATGAAGGGAGAGCAGTGGATTTTATCTATCTTGACTTCAGCAAGGCTTTTGATACTACCTCCATAACATCCTCTTAGGTAAACTCAAGAAAAGTGAGATAGATGATTGGCCCATGAGGTGGGTTGGAAATTGGCTGAACAACACAGTTCAAAGAGTTGTGATTAGTGGTGCAGAGTCCAGTTGGAAGCCTGTGGCCAGTGGTGCTCCCCAGGGATCAGTAGTGGGTTCAGTTTTGTGCAATATCATCATCAATGACCTAGATGAGCAAACTCACTGATGAAACAAAACTGTGGGAGGTGGCTGACAACTCATCAGGCTGTGCTGCCATCCAAGGAAACAGGCTGGAGGGCTGGGCAAAGGGCAACCTCATAAAGTTCAATAAGGACAAATGCAGAGTCCTACATCTGGGGAGGAATAACTCCAGGCACCAGCTGGGGCTTGCCCTGCTGGAAAGCAGCTCCATGACCTTGGAGTCCTAGTGGACAGCAAGCCCTCCATGGGACAGCGATGTGGTCTTGTGGCTAACAGGGCCAGTGGCATCCTGGAATGCATTAAAAGCATGTCCAACAGGCCTAGAGAGGTTCTCCTCTTCCTCTGCTCTGCCCTGGTGAGACCACACCTTAAATACTGTGGTCAGTTTTGGACTCCTCAATTCAAAAGACAGGGATTTGCTAGAAAGAGACCAATAGAGAACCCTGAGGATGACTGTCAGACTAGAACATCTCTCCCAGTAAGAAAGAATGAGAGACCTGGGGATGTTCAGTCTTGAGAAGAGAATGCTGAAAGGAGATCTTACCAATGTCCATAAATATCTGAGGGGTGGGTGTCAAGATCAAGGTGCCAGTCTCTTTTTGATGGTGCCCAGTGATAGGACAAGGAACAATGCAACAGTGGAAGTTCCACCTCAATATGAGGAGACATGTCTTTACTGTGAGGGTAATGGAGCACTGGAACAAACTGATCAGAGATGTGCAGTCTCCTTCTCTGGAGACTTTCAAAACCCATTTGGATCTGTGGCCTGCTCTAGGTGACCCTGCTTTGGCAGAGAGGTTGGACTCAATCTTCTCTGGAGGTCCCTTCCAACACCTAACATTCTGTGATTATCACCTGCTGGTGCAGAATCCTGAGTAGAAACCAGTTTGCACTCACATCAGGAGACTCACCATGTGCAGCCTGCTGTGAGTGACTACTGGAGTCCATCTTTGTCTTGCTACTTAAACATCAACATTGCAAACCTTCCTGTGAAGACTGTAAGGGAACCACATGGCATTGGTGACAAACTGTTTTAGAGGCAGTGAACAGACATGCATTAGCACTTGTCTCCTACATGTCTTATTGCTGGCAAAAGAGCCAGCATTCACTGTTCTCATAAACCTAAATTCCTAAATGTCTTCATTTCACCAGTGGACAGGGAGTAATTTCAACTGAAATCAGTTAGCATTTAGTTCCACAGTTTCAGTGGTGAGCAGAAAGAGATGCAGAGCAAAACGCAGGAATGCTTAATTTCAGGCATTGCTCTCACACCTTAGCCTGTACAACTCTTTTCCTCCTTTATGTTCTTGTGTGTGCTACACTTTCATATTATGGGACTCATTTCAAAACATACTTAGAGATCTAGCCTATGCATGGGATTCTTAAGCATCTGTCTTCTATAGAAAGTCAAGGTTTATTTCAAGATAAGAGAAAGGAAATCAAACCCAGTTATGGCACTGACTCTGTTGCCTCACTCCTATAAATAGTCAAAAAGGAAAAAAAAATCCTATACTCCAGAAGATGGAAAGGCAAAGTACTTCTAAACAAAACAACAATAAAAAAAAATATTTTGCTTCCCTGTCTTTCACAGTCATTTCTTCAACCCATCCCTGTGATGCAGTATTACATGACACTCTTTTTGAACCAGAAAGTTTTGAGGAAAGCAGGATCTTCCATGCTTTGTGCAATAAAAAAACCCCACATTGACATAACCAGAAACCTTGCATGCTGAAGAAGTGATGGATCAGGCTCTGCTCAGGAGGAGATGAAAGAATGAATTGTTTCCTTTTTTTCCAGAGGCAGTGTCAACCAAAAGGAGTCATTCTGGGAGTGATGTGGTGGCAGTGATAGACAGATATAATACCTGTTCTCTTCTCTCTGGCAAGTATACACCAATGACTTGCAGAATCAGAGTAGCCGTCTATGGTGAATGGTGTACAGCAAATCCCTGATGAGCAAAGAATGCATTATTAGAAAACATTATGGAAAGTTCTACTGCCTTTGTGTAGCAGTGGGCTTTTATAGTTCTAATTATAACAGAGATGGCACTATAATCTCTGCCTGTACACCAAGGGCTTTGAGGTTGTCCTGATCCCTCGTTTTAAGAAGGCTCAAATCTGGCCAGGGCCTTGATGGGAGCCAGTGATAAAGCTAATCTAAGCAAAGCTGGTATCCAAGATACCCTAAAGGTGTCATAGGATAACTGACAGGTTACATTTAGGATTACCAGATTACTTCTAAAATTGGCAAGAGGCTGGAGAATAGTAAGGCTAAACTCTTACTTCTTTACTACTGCAGCAGAAGTACTGCAGCACCTTTTGTGCAACAAGTATTAGACCTTGTGTCACTACTGTTAAATATTAACCATCATTCTGTTTCTTATGCTAAAATTATGTGTTCATATTATCCATTCAAGATTCATCACTGTTATTGCTTTAGCAATAGCCTTTTATGTAAAGGGAAGTGTGGCAAGTGCTATGGCTGCCTACATGTCTAACGGCTATATTTTTTTCTATTTAAAGTACTACAAAGCTTCAAAGGGTTAATTTTAGCATCTGGGGAAGGACAGGAAATAATGTAGACAAAAGATGAGGAAAAATAAGGTACTAATGAATGAAAGATGAAGATAAAAATGGGGACATTAACAGATGTGGAATAGCTCTTCATAGAATCGTAGAATTGTTAGGGCTGGAAAAGAACTCAAGGATCAGTTGTTCCAATCCCCCTTCCATGGGCAGGGACACCTCACACAAGATCGGACTGCTCAGAGACACATCCAGCCTGGCCTTAAAAACCTCCAGGAATGAGGCTTCAACCACCTCCCTGGGCAACCTGTGCCAGTGTCTCACCACCCTCATGGGGAAGAACTTCCTAACATCCAATCTGAATTTACCCTTTTCTAGTTTGGTTCCATTCCCCCTAGTCCTATCACTCCCTGACACCCTAAAAGTCCCTCCCCAGATTTCCTGTAGGCCCCCTTTAGATACTGGAAGGCCTCAATAAGGTCTCCTCAGAGCCTTCCCTTCTCCAGACTGAGCTGCCCAAACTCTCTCAGTCTGTCCTCATAGGAGAGGGGCTCCAGCCCTCTAATCCTCCTTGTGGCCCTTCTCTGGACATGTTCTAGCACCTCCAGATCCTTCCTGTAATAGGAGCTCCAGAACTGGATGCAATACTCCAGGTGGGGACTCACCAGAGTGGAGTAGAGGGGGAGAATCACCTCCCTTGACCTGCCAGCTGTGCTTCTCTTGATGCAGCCCAGGATGTGATTGGCTTTCTGGGCTGAAAGTGCACACTGCTGGCTCATCTTGAGCTTCTCATTCACCAGCACCCCCAACTCCTTTTCTCTAGGGCTGCTCTCAAGCCAGTTCCTGCCCAGCCTATATTGGTGCTTGGGATTGTTCCAACCCAGATGCAGGACCTTGCCTTTGGTCTTATTGAACCTCATAAGGCTGTCACGTGCCCACCTCTCCAGCCTGTCAAAATCCTTCTGCATGGATCCTTTCACTCCAGCATGTCTGCTGCACCACACAGCTTGGTGTCATCAGCAAACCTGCTGAGGGTGCCTTCGATACCACTATCCATGTTACCAACAAAGATGTTAAACAAAGACTGGTTCCAGGACTGATCCCTGAGGGACTCCACTTGTCACTGGTCTCCACTTGGACAGCCACCTTTTGGGTGTGGCCATCAAGCCAGTTCTTTATCCACTGAATGGTCAACCCATCAAACCCATACTGCACCAGCATGGAGACCAGGATGTGGTGCAGGACAGTGTCGAAGGCTTTGAACAGGTCCAGGTAAATTATGTCAGATGCTCAGCCTTCATCTATTAATTTTGTGACCTTTTCATAGAAGGCCATCAGATTTGTCAGGCAGGACTTGCCCTTGGTGAAGCTGTGTTGGTTGTACCCAGTCACCTCTTTGTTATTTTTCTGCCTCAGCAGTGCCTCCAGGAGGATCTGCTTCATGATCTTACCAGGCACAGAGGGGAGACTGACTGGCCTATAGTTCCCTGGGTCATCCCTCTTTCCCTTTTTTGAACATGGAGGTTATATTTCCCCTTTTCCAGTCAGTGGGGACTTCCCTGACTTTTGGAATATAGTAGAAAGAAGTTTAGCAACCTCCTCTGCCAGTTCCCTCAGCACCAGTGAGTGTAACCTATTGGGTCCCATAGACTTGGAACACTTTCAGGTTCTTCAGGTGGTCACAAACCTGATCTTCTTCTTTAGAATCATAGAATCATAGAATCAGTCAGGGTTGGAAGGGACCACAAGGATCATCTAGTTCCAACCCCCCTGCCATGGGCAGGGACACCCTACACTAGATCAGGCTGGCCAGAGCCTCGTCCAGCCTGGTCTTAAACACCTCCAGGGACTGGGCCTCAACCACCTCCCTGCACAACCCATTCCAGGGCTTCACCACTCTCATGGTAAAGAACTTCTTCCTCACATCCAGCCTGAATCTCCCCATTTCCAGCTTCATTCCATTCCCCCTAGTCCTATCACTACCTGAGATCCTGAGAAGTCCCTCCCCAGCCTTCCTGTAGGCCCCCTTCAGATACTGGAAGGCCACAATGAGGTCACCTCGGAGCCTTCTCTTCTCCAGACTGAACAGCCCCAACTCCTTCAGTCTGTCCTCCTAGGAGAGGTGCTCCAGCCCCCTGATCATCCTCGTGGCCCTTCTCTGGACACGCTCCAGCACGTCCACATCTCTCCTGTAATATGGGCTCCAGAACTGGACGCAGTACTCCAGGTGGGGTCTCACCAGAGCTGAGTAGAGGGGGAGAAGCACCTCCCTTGACCTGCTGGTCACACTTCTCCTGATGCAGCCCAGGATCTGATTGGCTTTCCGGGCTGCAAGCGCACATTGAGAGCTCATGTCGAGCTTCTCGTCCACCAGCACCCCCAAGTCTCTCTCCTCGGGGCTGCTCTCCAGCCAGTCACTGCCCAGCCTGGATTTGTGCCTGGGATTGCCTCGACCCAGATGCAGGACCCTGCACTTGGTCTTGTTGAAGCTCATGAGGTTGGCTTGTGCCCACCTCTCCAGCCTGTCCAGGTCCCTCTGGATGGCATCCCTTCCCTCCAGGGTGTCCACTGCACCACACAGCTTGGTGTCATCAGCAAACTTGCTGAGGGTGCACTCGATGCCACTGTCCATGGCACCCACAAAGATGTTGAACAAGACAGGTCCCAGGACTGATCCCTGAGGGACTCCGCTTGTCACTGGCCTCCACTGGGACATGGACCCGTTGACAGCCACTCTTTGGGTGCGGCCATCAAGCCAATTCTTTATCCATCTAGTGGTCCATCCATCAAACCCATGTGTCGCCAGCTTGGAGACCAGGAGGTGGTGCGGGACAGTGTCAAAGGCTTTGCTCAAGTCCAGGTAAACGACATCAGTTGCTCGCCCCTCATCTATTAATGCTGTCACCTGATCATAGAAGGCCACCAGGTTTGTCAGGCAGGATTTGCCCTTGGCAAAGCCATGCTGACTATTCCCAATCACCTCTTCACTATTCTTCTGAGTCAGTAGTGCCTCCAGGAGGATCTGCTCCATGATCTTTCCGGGCACAGAGGTGAGACTGACTGGCCTGTAGTTCCCCGGTTCCTCCTTCTTGCCCTTTTTGAAAATGGGAGTAATGTTTCCCCTTTTCCAGTCTGTGGGGACTTCCCCAGTCTGCCATGACTTCTGGAATATAATAGAGAGGGGCTTGGCAACCTCATCTGCCAGTTCTCTCAGCACCCGTGGGTGTATCCCGTCGGGTCCCATGGACTTGAACACTTTCAGGTTCTTCAGGTGATCACGAACCTGAGCTTCACTTATGATGGGCAGTTCTTCCTCCCCGTCCCTGGCATCGTCTGCCATGACACCAGGAGTGTGGCTGGAGGCCCTTGCAGTGAAGACTGAGGTAAAGAAGTGATTGAGTACCTCAGCCTTTTCCACATCACTTGTGACCAATTCACCACTTTCCTTTCTGAGGGGGCCCACACCTTCCCTAGTCTTCTTCTTGCCATTAATATACCTATAGAAATTCTTAGTGTTCCCTTTAACCCCCTGGCTAGATTCAGTTCAAACTCTGCTTTGGCTTTCCTAACCAGGCCTCTTGCTGCTCGGGCAGCTTCCTTATATACCCCCTGTTCTATCTGTCCTTCCTTCCACTTCCTGTAGAGTTTCTTTTTACGTGATAGTGTGTCCAGCAGCTCCTTGTTCATCCAGGCAGGCCTCCTAGCATTCCTTCCTGCTTTTCTCCTTATAGGTATACATAGCTCCTGGACACAGAGGAGGTGGTCCTTGAATACTGACCAGCTTCAAAGATACTGACAATACTGTGTTTTCCCTTTGAAAGGCAGAAGTTGCTCTGTCTCCCTACTCTGTCCCTTCCATTCCAGAAGATCAATATGATTCTCAGCTTAAGAATGGGGTGTCACAGATTTGGATAGTTTTCATGGTCCTTATCTGGTAATTAGAATCAGAATTAATTAATCAATTAATTAAAATTAAATTTTTTATTTTGATAATTTATTTTTTATAAAATTAAAATAAAGAAATAATTAAATTAAATTAATTAATTAAAATCAGAAATTCCTAGTAAAAAATGCTGATTATTTAGAGGGAAGAAGCCAGAAAAAAAAATAGGTGTGAAAGGCTTCCTCACCCTGAGTTGTTAACAAACAAATTAAATTAATATTTGGATATTGAATTGAAGCTGATTAAAGTTCATCAGAATTATCCTAAAGTCTGGAAACAATTTGGAAAATGAAAAGTGGTCTTTGTGCCCTCTGTTCATGAACGGAATGGCAGAAAAAAAGAAGATGAGTAAGGAGTAATATCTAGAACCTCTTGAGGCTACTTCATTACTAAATTCCAGATCATATTGCATATCACATGAATTCACATGACAGAAAGGAGAATTTTGCATTACCGATGAATATCAATATACGAAACTAATATTGTAATATTTATATGTTGCATACAAACACCAAAATGCATAACAAACATGAGAATATCAGCTTGTCCTGCAATGGATTCTGCCATTCCAGTTCAATCTTGTCCATATTTCAGCCAAGGGCTTTTGTTGTGGGAAGTAATTTTTGCAGATATATAAGGCAATAAGGGAAGAACAACCTTCAAGATGTATTGGGTCCTGGGCTTTCTGATATGAAAATTACGTCCATATACATACAATACTTATAAATGGTAGCAGAATCACTAGTTAGGTTTTTTTCTAGTCAAGTAAGGCAGATGTTTCAAGAAAGGTGTATACAACAAATAGCAAAAATCCACCATTTCTAACTTTAGAGAAAAACAAAGGACGCCAGGTCAGCTCCTTCACTGTAAAGATCAGGTCAGGGAATGATCACTGCACGTGTAGAGTGTTATGACATGCTGCAACCACAACCCTAATGACAAAGCTGAAGACATAGCACTGAAAAACTGCAGGCCCATAGTACAATTACAGAGAGAGACTTGAGTAAAGCTCATGCTAATCTGTGTAAAAGTTTGGTGTATCAGAAAATCCATATTATGAAAACCAAGATGCAAGCAATACTATATTCAAGTTGGGAGGAAAGAACAGTCTGTACCCTGGAGCGGTCTTCACACCACTGAGGTGGAGCAAGGTATTTTTTCTTTGTGTTAAGAAAAAGGACTGGGCTAGAGTGAAGGTACTGGATGAAGGGGAACTCCCCCAGCATCCCCACACCAGGGTCCTTCCCGAAACAGAGGGGAACAAGCAGAAGAAACCAGCATGTGAAGAGGATCTTGGCAGAGAGGAGCAGCAAAAAAAGCTGCAGGAACAGCCTGACTGCTCTGAAGTGGGGAGACAGATTTTGTTAAATAAAACTTATTCAATATCTGAAAACAAAAAGGGCATTGCACTGTAGGTAAGAACCAAACATAAAAACCTTTTGGTTGTTTCACCCCTTTTGGCTGAATAAACAATGCTTGGCTTTGAAGAAGCTATTTCTGTGTCATTCTAATCAGCTGCTAGTCACAGGCTCACAGTGGAACAAGGCTTGCTAGTACCAAGCATAGTGAGGCCCTTTAGATTCATCCTAATTGGGGAAATAAAGAGGGTGCATTACTGGATTATTCCCCCAAGAAAAATAAAGAAAAGAAAAGGCAAGCCTACCACTTGGGGGTGCCGGCATGCTGGGCTGCCACAGCAGCTGAAGTGCAGCTTGCCTTGTAATTATGACAGCTGGATTCTTGGTTGTAAACCAGAGATAAGCAGTAAAATTAGCACCGTTGTGGAGAAAGGATGCATTAATATCAGGAGCTTTGTTAAGGCTTCCTAAATTTCCACTATCTCTGTACTGATAATAAAGCAACCCATGAGGAGAAATAGAAGTCTTTTCTTTCCAGACAGTAGTTCTTCAGGGGGATCTCTGGCACAGAGGCTGACATGTAAAATCCAAGTTGCTGTAGAAGTAGTGATGCAATCACAGAGCATGTCTGTGCAGCAGAAGGAAGGCATGACTGTAGTCCATGCAAGCACTGCCAGGTGAATTTCACTAGCACACAAAACAGCAAAAGTTTTGGTGAATCCTACCAGCTACTGCATGTCCAGAGATATGCTGGACTGAAGCCCATGCTAACATATCTTCTCTGCAAACATGAGCTTCATTAGTGTATGGGGTATTTCATCTTCCTTTATCTGTCCTAACCTGCTGGATGATTTTTCAGTGCCCCACCACTGCTAGCTAAGTGCCACCAGAGAGGTTTGTGCCTCTGTGATGAGTGAAGAGCATGCTTAGTGTATGCACCTGTGCTCTTTGTGCAAGAAGAAAATGCTCTGTGATTCAGGGTGTAAAGTGCTTTTTATCGAGTGTGTGTTATTTCTAGTAATTTCATAGGTTAACTAATGCAAAAAGACAGATCCTTTTAATTCTTTCCTGACAATGCAAGGTGTTGAAACTGAAATACTTCCAGTGTCAGAGAAAAATGTGATTAATTCCAAGCTCAGATGTAAAACTGGAGCTTTAGGGAAAGGCTGTCACCCTGCCACTTACACGCATTTATTGGTCGACAAAAGGCTTGCAAAATGAAATGCTGGAAATTATTGTGAGATGTAGTCAAAGTAGCCAATAGATTAGGTGATTTATGCGGTCATTTCCATTCTTAATCTCATGATGTCTCCCCTTGTTGTCAAACAACCATCCCAGATACTCAGATTGTATCAATAGAAATGCTTCTCTCCACACTCTAATGCTGTTAAGTGCATTCTTCATACTTAGCAATATCATTAGCGTTTAATATAGTATTAATATGGGCTCTTTTACTATGAAGGCATATAGAGGGGATGCAAATTAAAGATATAAAATATCTGAAGAGCCTTTTGTCTCCTTTGGAGCAATTAGTACTTAGTTCACTCTTGTAGCTGTATATATGCAGGTAGAAAAAAAAATCAAATTGTGAGTAGTGGTCTGACATGGGACCTCAAAGTACTTCCAGAATTTCACCACATCTTGCAGTCTTCCTTTGATTTTCTTCCAGGCAGTGTGACATCCTACCTGGAGAGGGAAGGATGGACTTTTTACATTTCATGTAAATTCGTTATCTGGATGTTCAGAGAGGACTTTAATTTGGCAGGTGAAGCAGTGCACAGCAAAGCACAGGGTTTAGACAACACCTACATGACAAAAGTTTGTGGAGGGTAAAATTACTTCTGTGAACTGTGTCCATTTCCCTAATAGAACACGACAGCTACTCACAGGGCCAAGAACTAAACTACAGTCACAGAATTACAGAACGGTAGGACCTCTGGAGATCATGGAGTCCAACTCCCCGCCAGCACAGGGTAACTAGAGTAAATCACAGAGGAACACGATCAGGCAGGTTTCGAATGCCTCCAGAGACTGACTCCACAACCTCTAATGTCTCATGCTAATGAGACACACTGATTTGTCACGGATCTCTAGGGGTGCAGCCCTGATCCTGCTCCCTAGACCGCCGTCCGGACAAACGTGACCCGGGGGCAGAGGGTGCACGGGAGCGGCCTTTGGGGACAAGGCTGTGTCGGAAGCCTCCCTGCCTCGCCTTGCCGCGGTACTTCATCTCACACCACCTCTACCCGCCCCGCCGCCGCCGGCCCCCGCATCTCCCTCCGCAGCGGCGGGGAGGCGCGGCCGGGGAGGGCGGAGCAGGTGCCCGGGTGTGCCGAACAGCACCGCCCGCCGCCGGCGCCTCCCCCCGAAGGAGCCGCTTGTGGGGCGCAGAGCGGGAGGGGGCGCAGGGCAGAGCGGCTGCGGTCGCGCAAGAGGAGGAGGAAGAGAAGGAGGAGGAGAAGGAGGAGGAGGAGGAAGAAAAGGAGGAGGCGGCGGCGGGACGGAGGCAGGCGGCCGGGCCATGCTGGAGGCGCGGCGGCACCTGGCGGGCGCACAGAGCCGGTGGGCGGCGGGGCAGCCTCCGAGCTGCTGCTAGGGCGGCGGCAGCGGGAGCCGCACCGAGCTGGGAGAGACCTTCTTCGCTTAGCTTCGCTTCGCCCCACCTCGCCTCGCCGGGCGAAGGAGCAGCCGCCAGTCGCCTGCCCGCTTTCCTGCTTCCTTCGGTAGAGGCGGCGCGGCCGCAGGAGGAGAGGACCATGAGCCGCCCGGTGCTGGCATGGCTGGTGCTCTGCGGGAGCCTGGCGGCGCCGCGCCTCGCCCGAGGTGAGGGGACGGGGGAGCGGGCACCGGCGGGGAGTGGAGGGGACCGGGATTCGGGGTCGCGCCAGAGCTCTCACAAAGTCAGAGACGAAGTGCGCTAGGGAGCGGGCAGGCGCGACCGGCAGCCGGGAGCTTCTGTCTGGGCTTGCCTTCATTTATTGTTATGAGTAATAAAAAGAAAAAAAATACTTATCTCTACATTCTAAATAGAAGCCGACGGAAGATCCATCCTGAGGCATGGTCTGTTTTGAAACTACGCTTAATTAGTGGGGGAAAGAAAAGCCGTGAGAGCTTAAATGTAATCCAGATGAGCGGCTGGGAAGATTTAATAATATCCGCAGAGCTGTCCACATTTCTTTTCCCATCCTCTCTGCACCCCTTCCCACTTCCCCCTACCCCCACCTCCCCATTCCCCCACCTCCACCCCGCACTCCTCATTTTAATTTGAAAGCTGCTAGCTCTGAACCGGAGATCCAGCAAACCGCGGAACAGTTTGCAAACACGTTCGGGGGCTTTAGCATCATCTCGGCAGCAGTGAACAGTCCTTGTCAAGCGACTCTTTTCCTCCCTCCCTCTAACTAGGGCATCTCCATCTGACACACCAGCGGCGCCTTCTCAGTATCTCATTCCCTTCCTCACACACGCACGAAAGAAAAATTAAAAATCAACAAACCCAAAACACCACCACACACAAAGCCCAACCCTATCTCAGAATAAATAACTTTAGAGCTCTTGGAGTTCTCTGCATTGTTATTTAGAAAATCATGTAGTGCAGGCTAGTTAGGTTTTCCTTCCTTGCATTAAAAAAGTTATCGGAGCTTGTCTTGCAAGGAGCTGAACGTCGTGAGATGGTGCTGGAGTAGGAAGACCTGTTCTACGGCAACAGCACTTGTGAAGGCAAAGGGGTCTGGGGTTGCCCGGGGGGAGTTCACCTGCCGCCCGTCCCGTCCGCTCCCGATGACGCCCCGTCACTCCCCGCCGAGGTAGCCGCAGAGCCGTCGGGTAAGGGGCGCAGCTCCGGGCACGGAAGCTGCAGTGTCCCTTCCGCATCCCCTCGCTCCACAGCGCCAAGTGCTTCGTGGTCGGCCCCCGTCCCATTTGGGGTTTACCCATTTTCCCCGCGCCCCAGAGCCTTTCACCCACTGCGAGCTCCAGAGGTGTCCCTGTGTCGGCGCTGTATCTGTGGGTCCGTGCAATACCTAGGGTGGGGGCATTCTCTTGGGGTCTGAGACCTTTTTTATCGTCCTAGCTGTATTTTCTCGAAGCATAGTAGAACAACTATTATCCTAATGAATAGTGGATTATTTCAATTGACTTTTAGACCTGTTCCTGTCATTAGTCACGATTTTTATTTTTAAATGAAACCAATGTGTGAGTAAAATTCAGTATTTTAGTAGACCTTCAGTTATTTAGCACGGTGGGTTCTCAAAACCCAGTAACACACAGTTTCAGAGAGCATGTGATAGCTTATGCAATATGTCCTTGTATCTGCCGTTTATGCCAAAGATCTTTTAAGCAAAAGATGCTGTTCTGTCACAAAGCCTGCTCTTGTCATAAATACTTTGCATTAGGTGCTGTAGGACTTGTCGTAGTTCACATCTGAGCCATCTTTTTCATTACAGTCCATGGTCTTGCCATGTTCTTAGGCAACTTCAGAAAAGAGAGAACTTCACAGTGAAATAGAAAGGGGGAGAAAGCTATTTGCCCTGTAACGGCTTAAGCTGTCCTTGGCTTTGGCTTGGCTTTCAAAATGAAGTGGAAGAAAATTATGTGATTTTTTTTTTTTTTTTTAATGCTGAAACAGACTAAAATGCTGCTTGACAGGTCTGATATACTGGGTTAATTTTGCTTGCTGTCATAAGGTTTACTTTTAATAGATCCTCTCAAAGTTATGATGACTGTAAGCACTGTAGGTAACTGAAACTCTTTAGAGGGCAGAATTTGAACAGTACAAAACTTTCTGTGCCATGTTTGAATGCTACTTACTGATAAGTCCATTTGCATAATGGTGTATAATGGAAACCCATGGTGTTGCCAACTATGCGGTGGCCAGTTCATCCCAGCCTTCTTTTGGGATAAATTGCAGCTGCAGATCTAAGTTAAATCTTACAGTTCATCACTGATACATGTTCCAAGTAAAAGTACTAATTGTTTTTTTTTTTTCATTTGAGCTCTGAAAAATAATGATGGAGGTAAAAATCCTCTTTATTCAACATAGCTTAAAAACCCTCTTTTTGCATGCAGAACTCATGCATAGTGTATCAGCACTCATGCTCTTTAAAAACACGAGAGAAGAGGGAGAACGATTGAGAGAGGGAGGTGATGGTGATGAAAAAAAGTCATCCCAATGGAAGACTGGAATTTTCTTCCTAATGGTCAGTCTGATAAATTTGCAATCTCATGCACTGTAACAGAAGCCTGATCTTCAGATGTGTTTATATGCATGTATATGATGAAACTATGCTTTAAGGGTGCAATGACTTCTGCTCCTTGGTTTAAAGGAAAGATGTAGGTGCATTTATAAGAAGGACTGTTCTTCTATACATATTTCAAAACAACTGTAATGTTTTACATTTACTGTTGTGTCTGTTCCTTGGTCAGATTGGAATGTGAACCAGTCTGCTCTTTTACTGTGTGGTAGACAGACTGTAACTACAAAAGTGACTACAAGAGATTATTTCAGGAGGAAGAAATGTACCGCATCTCATCCTTAGGAATACAGGTTCCTGAGTCCCACTGTGTAATTTTTTATGAACAAATAAGCCAATTCCTTTCAGATCAGACAATGAAGGTTGGGGTCAAATAAAACAAAGCCTTGGTTTAAATCTGGTGGCTGTTTTGGCCCCCACATTTACTTTATGGAATAGAGTAAGCTGATCGACTATGGTAATGATACTATAAGTGCATACCAAATCGGTATATTCCATGTCTGTGTGCTGAATCTTTGACACAGGTTCTTCTGAAGATTTACTATTTGAGTTTATTGTGAAGCTGATCCTTAGATGGTACCATGCTTTTTGACTTGGGTCATTAGTAAATTTTTATGCAGTTTGCCTAAAAATTGTACTGACATTGCCAAAACACAAATCTAATTCTTTACTTTATGCCTATGTCCTGCCAGCCTGAGATAAATATTTTGGAACTTTGAAAGAACTGTTTCAAAGATAGTACTTTTTCTCCATTACAGTGGGAACCTTCACTTTCTCTGAGGCTTAGAAGTGTCTATAAAGCCTCTTTCTGCAGCTGCCATGAGCTGCAAGGAGCAAAAGTGCTGAGAAACAAGAGAGGCAAACTGTAGCTTTGTTCTCATGTAGATATACCAAAAGACTGGAAAGATCACAAGACTTTTAAAGACCAAGATTCTTCTGTTTTACAGAATGCCTTTGTATCTTTGGATGGCATCTGCTTCTGTACACACTGCTGACAGTGTGACCCTGCATAACGATTTGCACTGTTCTTTTAACAAATTACATTTGTATTCAAATTGATTTTCCATGACTGCTCATATAACCTCCAGAAAGCATATAGCAGATATACTGTTGCATCCTGTACGTGTCTGGTCATCCTAGGACACAATTTGCTGTCCAGCCATGCATTATTGTAAGTGGAATTAATAGTCCTAGTGGTGTTAGTTGAGTTTTTTAAGCGTCCAACCTCCTCTTTCTCTGTCCTTTATGTCTTTACCCTTTGTACTTTATGTCTTTTTTCAAAGGATATACTTCATACACGGCTGTGTATCAATGGTTGCACACTGAAAAGGGTCATTGTCTTATGTTCCCTCCTCTGCATTTTTCCAGTTACTATCCAGTTGAAGAAATCAAGGAAATTATCTACTTTGAAAATTATTTCAAAAGACAATCAATTGTTTATTAAAAGGTTGATTTTTATGCCTTGAATTAGCTATTTATGAAGCACATGTCCATACAGCAGCAGTGACAAACTCAGCCTGATAACCCTTCAACGCAAGTAAGGCTATCTGGAGAAGTAGCATTTAATAAACGTCAAGAGTCAGAAATAAATCTGTTATTCTCCAACTTACTGTGACTCACATAGGAGGCAGCATGCTAACTGTTTTCTATTTTTTAGGTTTTGACACATTTCAAACTTATGTAAGCCACAGATCCATTATTTCTGAAATCTTAGAAGATGGTCAGCATTGTAGTACAAATGATGTTGGGCTTGTTTGTAGCATCCTTGAAATCAAACTGCCTTGAGTTTGAAAGAATATGAGTTGAACATCAAAACAGTATTAATTTATTTCAGCTTTTGAAGCAGGTTCATGGTGAAAATATCAGTTTCAGTTTTCTTCATCAGATGATACCTTAGAAAAGAAAATGTGAGTTAAAAGGTTCAAAATCAAGTAAGGGCTTTAAGAATCATAACATCTACAAACTTAAAAACCTCTGGAAAATGCTGTCTTATATTGAAGGACCTACACATATTTTTCTTTTAAATGAGATGAAGAGAGAATGCAGGGGAAAGCCAACATCATCCTAAATTCAGGAATAGGTGGTAATGGGTCCTTCTGTATAGGAAACTTAGATCTTGTGTTAGAGGGGCAGCTACTCACTGTGTGTAGTAACAGTAGGGTATAGCTAATTTTCTAACAGTGTGGAGTGCAGGGGGTAGAGCAGCTTTGTGCCATTTGAGTTTCAGGGCCAGAGCATGGATCTGTTTGGAAACACTAACTGCTGTTGTGGACTTGGATGCTGGATGTTACTGAAAGCAGAGGCTGTGCTAGCAGCAGGTGTCCCAGAAATTCAGAGGCACAGAATTTGCATGTCTTTTTGTGCTTTAGGATTTTATCAAATCTCAGTTGTGGTGCTGTGGGAATATACTTGCAGGGTTTTCCTGTTTTCTGTTTGTGTGGGGTTTTTCTCTTTAATCAGCAAGCTGTGCTACCTTTCATCACAGTGGGGGTGTTCTTCTATTTTAAGTTTTAAAAGCTGAGAAATGAAACAGACCATGATCATCTAATGAAAGTCTCTAGCTAATCTAGCTAATAATTACAATATGTGCTGTGTGAGTGAATGTGTTATCAGATGAAACACACATGAAAACAAAAAAGTTTTATGTGCTATAAGGTGACTATATATATACATAGTATGCTGTGTGTATAGCCACACTTCAGACAGTGTACAGAGGAGTTCCATACATTTATATGCCACACATCTAGTCAGATACTTCTTAAAAGTTGGATAATCCTCCTGGGAACTCAAGATGCAGAGATATGTATTTCAAGTCAAACTGTTATATTCAACAAAAGCAGTGAAATTCTAAGACTGTTTTTCTAGACTAATTCACTCCCTCCAAACTTTTTAATAAGGTGGCATTTGCAAACAAAGAACTTTTATGACTATAAGATTTTGTTCAAGTTGTTTGAAAATACAAAATATTATTCATTTGTCTATGTCATTCAAAGGGAGAATCCTGGAGTAGCTTAGCTCTACCATTTGTGGCAGCAGAACAGGTTTTCAGTTTTGGAAGTTGGGGTTTTAGCCACAATATTTAAAGCAGGAAGCTCAAGTATGCAGATGACAGCAGGAAGGAGCAGCATATGGATAAGAAGGTGCAAGAAGATCTTTCCTTGCAGAAAGTCTGGGCAGGAGCTCTGAGCAACCCAGCAGAAAACTAAAGGTGTGAGCAAAAGATGTGCAATTGCTTCCGTTTCATGAGTCATGTGTGACATTGGAGACCAGACACAGAAGAGGGAGGAGAGTAAGGACCTTTACTGGAGGAGGTGGGATGTTCAGTGTGGGTGCTCCCTGACTGGTGCCTTTCATGCCAGGTGGTGCGTGGGAGAGCAGGGGCAGATCTGGAGGCGTAACCTGTCCAGCATGCAAGTGTCTGTATGAAGTGATGACTCTTGATTAAAGCTATTGAGAAATTTGCCAACCAAAAATACTTTATCTGTTGCAATTTTGTATGCACAGGAGTTCAGCAGGTAATCAGTCTTCCTTGTCCTCTCTAGTGTTTGTTCTGCCCATATGTGACATGAACATCATGGGTTCAAATTGACTATGAATTTACATCTGAAATATATATGTATAAATTTAATACCGAGCTGGACTTCTTTGTGTGATATGTAAATGACCTTCTATCCTTCTTCTTATCTTACTCTTCTTGCAGCTGATTTTCCCTCTGTTCTCAGTTTTAAATAACACAAGGCATTTTTGCATAGCCAGATTGTGGCCCTACTGTAGGATAAGGCTACAGGTTAAACATGAAGGGCTTTCTCTTTGTGGCTCTGCATATTCTCACAATAACAACTTCTTGACAGAGACCAAAAAAACCTGAAAGAGATGATTGCTTTGCCAATTTTTAGCTGCAGTAATTTTATTTGCCATGCTTCTGTGCAGGAAGGCTGACAACATTTCTACAAAAACTACTTTTTTCCTATCATTGTCAAGATGCTGTGTCAACCTGCATAATTACAGAGAGCTGTGACAGCAGTGTGTAAATAACAGTAATTTCTGCCATCTGATTACTCATGTCTTAGGTTGCTACAACAGTTGAAGCTACAACAGAGAATATAGGAAATACTTTTTGATAAGACATATGTGCCATGTGTGAGTGTGAAAAAAAAATGGAAAACAAAACATGTATGATTTATTTTTTTACCATTTACATCTTTCAGTTCACCTCTCCCTCGTGTATGACAGCCTCTATTACTGCTGGATATCATTACACACAAACAACCCCTTTAATCCAGGCTTGCTCTCAGATTATTCTCTATTACAGTCCCACAGACCATACTGCTTTAATGTGTTTGCCAGTTTTTGTTTTTCTAGTGAAATATTTGCAGACAGTGGCCTGTGCTCTGAGACTGACTTATTATTTTTTTTAACTCCTACCCTTTGCAGTGTGGGTTTTTGAAATACAGAAGGAGAAAATATTATTTCCCATGGAATTTGTCAGATTCCTCACTTGTGTGAGGAATTGCATAGGATTGCTGTGCAAGAGCTTTTCTAGGTTAAAAACTAAGACCTTATAGCTGATTGCTTTCAGATACTATTCCAGAACTGTTTTAAAACCACAGAATGTCTGTTTATTTGAACAATTTTAAAGGGAAGATTAGATTAATACTGTGGACAGTGTACAGTGTGGATAGGGAAATTATGTGCTGTTGTCATGAGAATTATCTCAAATGACTTAGTAGTTCTCTTCTATGGTATGCCCCTATTTATTTCTTAAAATATGCCTCTTCTTTTTTTCTAATTTCTTTGATTTCTTTTTCATGGGTTACCTTCTGACTTTATACAAAATTATGTATCATTTATAGGTAGTCCTTCAAGATAAAGATCTCCTCTTTAATAATATCTTTCATTTTACCGAGTGTGGTCAAGCCCATTCTGTGCTAACTTCCTGACTTTCCTCAGCAGGTTTTTCTTTAACCTGGTGTCCATTTTCAGGTACATGTTTTCTTTTAGAAGCTTCTAGAAGAAATTCTGTATTTTTGTACTCTTGCATGCTTATGTGCATTATGGTTCCTTCCTGTAGTGGTATTTTTACTTAACATAAAACTCTTCTCCAAATTTGGGTCTTGTGGTTCAACCCATTATTACAGACATAGTAGACAAACAAAGAACAACAAAAAAAGGTAATTAAAGCAGTATTAGATGTATCTGAGAATGTAGTCTTAAAGAGGCTTGGCACAAGCCAGCCTCGTGAGGTTCAACAAGACCAAGTGCAGGCTCCTGCATCTGGGTCGAGGCAATCCCAGGCACAAATCCAGGCTGGGCAGGGACTGGCTGGAGAGCAGTCCTGAGGAGAGAGACTTGGGGGTGCTGGTGGACAAGAAGCTCAACAGGAGCTCTCAATGTGCGCTTGCAGCCCGGAAAGCCAATCAGATCCTGGGCTGCATCAGGAGAAGTGTGGCCAGCAGGTCAAGGGAGG